>OX336391.1:263895721-264382530 GCA_946902985.2 Meconema thalassinum
GACTCAATTCCTAAAGCACTCATGTCCTTCATACATTCACTTATAAGCCAAAGTTTTACGTAGCTCCAAAACAAGTATTAATTTACTGGCATTTACATTGACTATCTTAATGGCTCTCAAATACAACCATGTAGAATATAACATAATAAAACATTTATCTAACATTTCAATGACACTGAAAAACTCTCTTTATCTCGCTATTTATCTATCTTTCTTACTTTTCACAATAACACAGTATTTTTACAATATATATGACACACTTTGCACGTTCTATAGGCATGAATACGCCGATTTATATATTTATTATTGATACCGACCCCAGATTATATTATTATTATTATTAGTTAACGTTATCGTTACTTTCATCAACATCTTACGCCTAAACGGTCGTAAGCTTGTCATCCTCAAAGCCATATATTTATAAAAAATACGAGGGATGTGAACTCGTACACAAATGACTGTTAATTCTTAATATTTGAGGAAATGATTTGTTGTATGTTGAGCTATTAAATCATATCAACATATTGGAATGGTACTCACTTTAATTCTTGCTGGGTTAGTCCAACATGACAGCAATTCGCCCACCATCATGCTTGCTTTAAGCCATCATTACACTTTCCATACGACACATTGCATAGGATTTGCACATGGTAATTATATCTTGCAATAGTGGCATTTTACTTTTTTAAACAACACACATTCTTTTAACATATAAACATAAACACTTTTAATGATCACTGTAACATAACTTTATACACAATTTTTCACACGGACCCTTGCTTGGATTTCCACTATTGCCTGACTTCAGAGATGCGATGCAGCTAAATCCTGACAACCGCCTGTCTCCTTCGAAAGTCTATCTCGCATGTGTGTGCTCATCTCCCGTCTCCTACAGCTTCTATCTTCTCTACTGCAAAGTTGCTCAAACATAGATCACAAATACTTGTGATGCCTTCCAGGTTCCCGTAAATCTGTAGTGTTCATTACAATTATACGTGTTATTTTAACTATTATAACACTCCCTGTGGATCGGTTCATTGTCTGTAAACATCATCATAAACTATCTCTACGCTGTACTGATTATTTAGTGGCGTATACTGTCTGCTTATACGTCCGCTGTAGACTAATTATCATATAATGCAGAATTACTTTTATTATGCTGCATGATGCGCCTTTCATTGTTCATTACTAAAATACTGAACGTCGCTACTTATAAATTTCGCGCACTTTCCTGCGTGATCGAACAGCATGTCGCCCCACGAGTTGAGTCAAGAAGAACTGACCGTCTCCTCCAGCTTCTCCCATATAAAGCTTTGTGACGAAAAGTAGTCCACTGGATTTCCAGCAGTGACTCTCATCTTAAATAATGCGTTCTCTGACAAAATGAAGTGTGATTCTTGCTCGTCCATTCATGGAGGTTCCAAATTCACTTGCGAGCTCGCAATTGCTTCGCCCAATTAATTAGAATTAATTGCTTTCTTCCATGGCGTTGGGACGCTACCTCGGTTATTCCCCTGCTGCTACAAGACAAATCCTAGCTCTGCCGCGGATTTGGTCTGTGCATAAGCTCCTTTTTAGATGCAGGCTTTAATTTAGGTGTGCGGACACTCCTAAATTACCTTTCCTAGAATATATGCATCCGGATGTAAGTTTCATCTCAATTCATTGCTCCATTTGGCCGTAATTAGTTAATTTCTGTGGGTGACCATCCCCACTCTGCTTCTCCTCCTTGTGAGACTGGGGTTCCCATAGCCATCAATCTCTGTTCACTCCCCCAGTGCGGCCGATAAGTAGTTCGCTGGCGTCAACTCGTAACGCCCCTTTGCTAGCTACGATTAGTCAACTGTCAAGTTGGCCCGTTTTCTTCAGCTCTTAGTAGCTTATACGTATACTGGCTTGTATTTTCTACAATATTCCAACTTTAATGCTATAATATTCTCGTTCTGGACGTGAAATCATGCTGTTATAATTATATACAGTTATAACTCATTGCTCCTTGGGTTCACTGTGGCTGTTCCCCCTCAGATATCAATGGTTCGATTCTCAGAAGGATCATGGGCCTGGTCTTTCTTTTATACAGACCCCGGTTCGATGCTAGTCAGCCGTGTCCAATTGGGCACAATATCTCCCTCTTGACCACATTACATATACGTAATATATTCATTAGGCCTATTCCGGGTGAATCAGCTGCCCCTAATAATATTGTTTTATGCAGCCCAACTAACGTGTGTTGTCAGAAAGGTCGATATTTATATTCTTGCATCCCGTATGGTGCTAATGCAAGCATATCCTGCAAACGATACTGAACAGTATTATTTATCCCTCATATTAGTCTGCAGTCTCATCGAGGGAACATAATAGTGTTCAGTATCGTTTGCAGGATATGCTTGCATTAGCACCATATGGGATGCAAGAATGTAAATATCGACCTTCCTGATAACAACGCTAGTTGGGTTGCATTATTAATATTATTAGGGGCAACTGATTCACCTGGTATATTGTCGTCCGCCTCGTTGCGTAGTGACTAGCATTCTTGACTGTCACCGTGGAGGCCAGGGTTCAATTCCCGTTTTTGCCAAGACATTTATGGGATACACTAATCCTCGTGAGGGAACACTGAGAAGAGACGGGTTCAATTCCTACCTCAGCCATCCTGGAAATGGGTTTCCGTGGTTTCCCCAGTTCTACTCCGGGCAAGTGCCGGGGTGGTACCTAACGTAAGGCCATGTTCGCTTCCTACCTATATACTACATCAATACCGGGTGAGTTAGCCGTGGTGGTTACGGCATGACTAATGGCAGTCGCTCACATCCGGGAGGCGAGGAGGTTCGAATCCCCCCGCCGGCAACCTTGAAGATGGTCTTCTGTGGTTTCCCATCTTCCTTCCAGGCAAATGCCGGGGTTGGTCCCTCACTATAGGCCACAGCCGCTACCTTCCAACTCCTCGCCCTTCCCTTCCAACTTTCCTCCCCAACGGTACTTGTAGCTCACCCATTGGGTGTCCGTCTCGAAGCAGCTACAAAACTGGCGAGCCGAACATGTCCTCGGACACTCCCGGCACTAAAAGCCATACGCTAAAAAAAACTACATCAATTACAAATATACACACTATTATAGACATTACAGTGGCACAGGTCATCAAACAAATTCTACACACACGAGAGTTCACGGGGCTACATGACGACGATGTCAGAATGCCCCCCAAATATCAACAACAACAACTATAATTTTTCCTGTGGCAGTCATTATTGTTATGAAACGTTTTAGAATTTTCAGACGCCACCATCGAAGAATTAGCTGAGTGTACTAAGGTTTTCGGCTCCATGGCTAGTTGGTTAGTGAACTAGTCTTTTACCCAAAGGGTCTCGAATTCTATTCCTGGGCGGGCTGTGGGGACTTCAATCTCCTTTGGTTAATTCCTCAGGCTCGAGGACTGGGTGCTTGCAGCGTCTTCCTGAAAACAACCTGGAAATAGCTTAAACAAAACAAGTAGAAAGAAACACAGTAAAAAGTAAAGTACTATAAAAAAGAGGTGAAGGCTTGCACTCGATTGTGACGTCCAGGGTTCCAATCTTTGTAGTGTGCCCAATTGGTCACGGCAGTCTGGCATCGAACTCAGGTCTCATCAGAAAAGACCAGGCACATGGTTATGCCTAGAGTCGAACCATTGATCTCTGCGGGGGAGCAATTATTGGGAACCCAAAGAGCAATGAGAGGTATACTGACATATAAGAAGGTAGCGTGATTTCACGATCTATAGGTGAATATCATAGCAATTTAAGGGAAGAACTGTAGCCAAATGCAAGGAAATATACATTTTCAGAGCATACGAAAATGAGAGAAGGCCAGTTTGAAGTTTTACAAATGACCCTTAGCAAGTGGGCGGAGAATCTAGGCGCCGACCGAACTACTTACGTCTGGAGCGGAGAGACAGCTCAGAATTAATGACTCGGGTATCCACCGCTTGACAACGGTGCAATCTATGGTGGGATCGACTGCACATGGAAATTAATTAATTACAGCTAAGTGGAGCATTGAAATGCATTGAAATATACACCCAGGTGAATATATTCACGGAGAGGTAATTTAGGAGTGGTTTTTCACCTAAATTAAGGCCTTTATCTCCAAATGAATGCATTACAACCTAGCCTACGCTCAAGAGCATTGACTTTGTGACCAGTCAACGGGGAAGTACCACGATGGCGTGCCCACGCGCTGAACTAAGGCAATTAATTGTAATTAATTGGCCGAAGCGATCGTCGGCACGCGAATGTTTTTGAAACCTCCACACCTAAATAAACAAGATGTAGATGTCATTTCAGCTGAAGAGGTATTATTTCAAGAAAGGAGTCGCTCTCATGTGTCCAGTGGACTATTTTGTACGAGAAGCCTTTATATATGGGGAGCGAGGCAAGCCAAGCCAGTTCTTCACCAGTTCTTCACCAGTCATTCACCAGTCTTCTACAGTCCTCTACAGTCACTCTACAGTTATTCTACAGTATACACGTAACTAACACGCTGCTAGTAGCGCGCCAAATGTTAAAGTATCAACGCGTCGTCGTTGGAGAACAATAGAAGCAAGTTATAAAGCTTCATAAGTAATCATGAAGTGCGTCGAAAGTAAATTATTACAGATATTTACCTATTATCTGACGCCAATATAAATTCGCCACAGCGAAAAGGAACTTATAATGTTTTTGAACAGTTCTGATACCGGGAGGTATTGTCAGAATTATATATGACAGCATCGTCAGAAACACTACAATGATGGGAGCTTGGAAATCATTGCCACCTAATATGGATAGTGAGCTGGACAAGATTGCAGGGAACGAGGATTGAACGTCCGTAAAACGCTGTTAGATTGTCACGGAGACCAGCGGTTGTCATAATTGCAGCGCATCTCTGAGATCAGGCGTAGGAGAAGTCCAATTTAAGGATCAACATGTGAAGTAGTGGATAAATGTATATAAATTGTGAAATAGTGATTTAAAGTGTTCATGTGTATAGTGATTAATATGCAGTGTATCGCAATGATAAAAGCCACTGATAAAAATATGTGTATCATGTGGAAAGTGTATGAATCTAAGTGTTGTGTCAAGGATAACATGATGGCTTAATTCAAGCGTCATGGTAGCGCTAAAGCTGAGGCGCTGGCACTATCCAGCAAAGAGGAAAAAGTGAGTAGCCATTTTTTATAATGTCATTATAACTGAATAGTTCACCATGTAACGATTTATCACTTTGAGAATAAGATGTAATAGTCACTTGCTGAACGAGTTTTCACCACTCGTCTTGAATAAAATATGGCTTGGAAGGTGATTTGTTTGAGGCCATTCAGGCAAAAATAGTGATGGATGTAACGGTAACGTTAAACGATAATAATAATAATATTATGGGTCGGCAACAGTAAAGTAATAGGCATTTTTGGCCTAAATAACGTTCAAATAGTGTCATGTCTAATGTAAAGATACTGTATTTGGTAAACAGTAAGAGTATAACGTGAAATATAGAGAAATACGAGAGCTTTTTCAGTGTCAGTGAAATATGAATGAATATTTGATATGGTCAATCCTTAGGATTATGTTTGAGGACCATTAAAGTAAAGTAAGCCAGTAAATTTTATTACATTTTGTTAGGAGCTATGTAAAGCTTTGGCTTAAGTGGTATGACAGAGAGAACGCGGGTGCCTTAATAATTGAGTCATATATGTGAAGTATTGTTTGAGCCGCTTGTAAGCGTGCTGAATTAACGTAGAATCCAGTGATTTACGTAATAAATATAGCGGGGACAAACTAATATAGCTTGCGCTTTAGGTGAGAAGTTGGCTAAATCTACGAGTAGTATCGCCCTTGAGCATACTGTATTATTTCGCAGCGAATTGGACAGAGCCTGTCTGTATCCAACGCTTGCTTGAATTATGCCACTATTGACGTCCGTCGAGACGCTGTGAGCATGTGTGTGTTAATGACTTACCCTGAGGTAAAGATCATATTCGTCGCTTAGGAGCGCAGGGTTCCTTATATTTTATTGACAGCTGCTGGTGAAAGTCGTGGATTTTCACTATGATGCGCGTCTAAAATCCACTAGTAGTCACCATAGAACGGCAAGGCTATCACTAGAATTCCACCCCAGCCATGAATGTTAATTAAGGAGCCAGTTGAGCCCAAGACACTATAAGGATAGGTGTTAAATATTTAAATGACTCAATTATTTAGGAGCCACACTTAGCGTTACTCCAGTACTGCATTTTGTAAACAAATCTGACCTTGATCTTGACAGAGAGAGAGGGGGAATTGTAGACCACTTCTGCAGCGGCCATCTTGGATAGCCGGCTGGAACGAATTTTATTGCCTGCTGAGGGGGAAGGAAGGTCGTTCGACCGGTCCCTTGTAAATTAGAGTCACAATAGGACACTGAGGAATCTCGATATTTAAATATGCAATTAAGATATGATTATTTTGATGATGCCAAGTGAATTGAACGGTGGGTTGCAACTCACATACGTTGTTGAATCATAGAAATCAGATAATATTTGGCTCAGTTATCCTCTGAGGAGAAAAGCTGAACCAAAATAATGTAGGCATCTTCTTTTAGAGTCCATTTTGCCATTCCTGCTAATTTATGCAGACGGGTATGTGTTTTCCCAGAACATGACACATTTGTAACGATGATAAGCCCGACAAGACCCAGAAAATCGTTATATGGTGAAACTATAAAATTAAGTACCACTTTTCTTAAGGCGTTCATATGGATGGAAGGAGGGAAGATGATTCACACAACACAACAAATATCTGTTAATGATTGCAGAAAGTAATGAATTCATGTTAATCAAGGTAAATGCCATAAGAAATGGAATAATGTTTTATTAGTATCATTTTTATGTGATATGTGATTTTTGTGTTATGGTACTCCCATTAACTAAAATTGTGTCACTTGATGAACACTATGGAAACCCATGGAAGTCTGAAAATATCATTGACAGGATGCTAGAAGTAGATTTGAGTGCAGTGTAGCACTATTTTAAGTAGAAAGCTCACAGAACAACCCTATTTTATTTGTGGGAATTAAATATAATTTGTCCTTTATTTGTATTTGTTGTATAGCCATGATTTTAGACCAGTAAACGTGTTATTTTTAGGAAAATGTTGTGTCTTTCCTGTAGAGTAGTTACCTGGTAGACTCAAATCCGGAGCATGTGGTCGTATAGTGGGCAGGAACGTCCCATACCTCGAAAGACCGTGAGTTAGTTGGGATACGAACACATGGTCCACATGATGACAATCGGGTACAGTAGGAAAGCTTTTTTTTCTTGTCCTGACACGTTTCGTCACATAACTTGCTTTCTTGTCTGTTCACGTTTCGGTCCACATAAAGGTTTGCGCACGCAAGTCCACTTCGGACGGACCATACGGACGGAAAAGCCCAGTTATATTTTGTATTGGAGAAGCCTTATTTCAGAGGCCAACTGGTTGCGGCAGGATGCGATCCTACAATCTCGAGCACAACAGGAGAGAACATTACCACTGCACCACGCAGCAAGTCTAGCAGAAGAATAAGAAGTGCTATCTGACACTCGCCGCGTAAATTATAACTTAACTTATTTTCATTTCTGGAGTATAAAATCGACGTAGGTAGTTTATTAAATGTGTCATTTTGTTTCAAACAACAGATCAGTAAAAGCAAACAAATATGAGCAACTAAACAATCAAACTAACCAACAAAAGCAATCAGTCACAAAAGAAGCCATCGAACACATTTCAAATGTTTTCAACACTATTATCTCACGGAAAGACATGAAAAAGCCATGTCTGCTCAAAACCCTTAGGTCTATTGACAAATTTAATGAAAATGAAAGATAATACCGTAAGTCAATAAATTGTAATTCTGGAGTACTGTTACGGTTACATTATAACCTTCTTCAGCAAACAGTAGTTGATGCAAATAAAGGTGCAAGGTTGACACACAATTCTATACCGTAAAAGGTTGATTTCAGAATGATTTCCAAAACAAGATGTTCAGTAAAGAACATGTAGCCTACTTTTTCCTAGATGAATGATTATAGTTTGTCCTTTTCAAGGAGTATAGTTGAATGTTGGTTGTAGTAGTTTGTTGAAATATAACGTGCTACACACATCAAAAAAGTTTTGCATCACCTCGGTTCCCAGATCTCCGGCATATAGACGTTGACTGTGTATATTGTATCCAAGATACAGTCCCTTTGACTGTTCATAGATGTCACTAAAACTGCTCAAAGATGTAAACAACCATGCATGAGCAGGGCCTATTAGACGGAGGGGGTACGACAGCCGATCAGTTCCAGTCATTCCACCAGGACGAAGGTACGCTGCTCATGTTGTCTGTAGTTCTACCATGCCTAGAAGGTCAATACCGCAGTTCGATCGCGTCCGCATTGTTACTTTGTGTCAAGAAGGGCTCTCAACAAGGGAAGTTTCCAGGCGTCTCAGAGTGAACCAAAGCGATGTTGTTCGGACATGGAGGAGGTACA
Source organism: Meconema thalassinum (assembly GCA_946902985.2). Taxonomy (NCBI): domain Eukaryota; kingdom Metazoa; phylum Arthropoda; class Insecta; order Orthoptera; family Tettigoniidae; genus Meconema; species Meconema thalassinum. Next base: position 263,904,228 of record OX336391.1, read on the forward strand.
GAGATACAGGAACTGTCGATGACAGGCCTCGCTCAGGCCGCCCAAGGGCTACTACTGTAGTGGATGACCGCTACTTACGGATTGCCGCTCGGAGGAACCCTGACAGCAATGCCACCATGTTGAATAATGCGTTTCGTTCAGCCACAGGACGTCGTGTTTCAACTCAAACTGTGCGCAATAGGCTGCATGATGCGCAACTTCACTCCCGACGTCCATGGCGAGGTCCAGCTTTGCAACCCCGACACCATGCAGCGCGGTACAGATGGGCCCAACAACATGCTGAATGGACCCCACGGAATTGGCATCACGTTCTCTTCACCGATGAGTGTCGCATATGCCTTCAACCAGACAATCGTCGGAGACGTGTTTGGAGGCACCCTGGTCAGGCTGAACGTCTTAGACACACTGTCCAGCGAGTGCAGCAAGGTGGTGGTTCCCTGATGTTTTGGGGTGGCATTATGTGGGGCCGACGTACGCCACTGGTGGTCATGGAAGGCTCCGAAACGGCTTTACGATACCTGAATGACATCCTCCGACCCATAGTGCAACCATATCGGCAGAATATTGGAGAGGCATTTGTCTTCATGGACGACAATTCTCGACCTCATCGTGCACATCTTGTGAATGCGTTCCTTCAAGATAACGACATCGCTCGACTACAGTGGCCAGCATGTTCGCCAGACATGAACCCTATCGAACATGCCTGGGATATGTTGAAAAGGGCTGTTTATGGACGTCTTGACCCACCAACCACTCTGAGAGATTTACGCCGAATTGTCGTTGAGGAGTGGGACAATTTGGACCAACAGTGTCTTGATGAACTTGTGGATAGTATGCCACGACGAATACAGGCATGCATCAATGCAAGAGGACGTGCTACTGGGTATTAGAGGTAGTGGTGTGTACTGCAATCTGGACCACAAATGCTGAAAGTCTAGCTGTATGATGGTACAACATGCAATGTGTGGGTCTCATGAGCAATAAAACGAGCTGAAATGTTGTTTGTGTTGATCTCTATTCCCTTTGTATTTAAAGGTTCCGGAACTCTTGGAACCGAGGTGATGCAAAACTTTTTTTGATGTGTGTATATTATACGTTGATTGGCTGAATCCTCACCTGAATTATAAGTACACATACTAATACAGCCATGACAATAACACAGACAAAATTCAACACTCACCCAAATGCACGGGGCTAAGTGACCATGATGTCCAAGACTCTCAAATGAAACAACAAAAACAACAGCCTCCTACCCAAATCTTTCCTTGTATGAAAGTACACACACTAGTACAGACATCAGAGTGACACAGTTTATCAGACAACTTATACACACACCAACCCAAATACACGGGGCTACATGGACACGATGCCGCAAAGCCCCTAAGGAATCTACAACATCAACAGACTCTACTGCGGATGACACTAGTACAGACAACACAGTGACACAGGATATCAGACAACTTCTACATACACCCAAGTACACGAGGCTACATGACCGTGATGCCTTAAAGTCCCTAACTATTCATCATCAACAACAACAGTCTGTACCGTGGATCAAGGACAACGAATTTTAATCGCTGTAGTCGAGTGTTGAAATATGTGGTGTTATAAGTACTGTATATATAATATTTTCGATTGCAAACACACACTATATATGCTTAACATTATAACGTGTGAGTAGCTATAAATCAATAAATACAAAAAAATTGAACCCGTTTGGATTTGAACCACAGATAGATAGTATTACGTTAAAATCTGGTTTAGATTAACAGTGTAGCATATTTTGTCTTGGAAAGAACGAAATCATTAGCGTCTTCTGCCGTTTTTATGAACCATTTGATACTAAATTTGTATTATTTTGTTCAATACATTCCTAAAAGGATATCAATCTACTGAAATATGGACTAGCGACCAAACAGTACCCTCCATTTTGACCCAACCGGGCGGCACGGCCCAGCACGATACGGGACGGTTAGTCTGAACTATTAGTCACTACCACGAAATAATATTCTATTATAAAATTTTAATATCCTACAGGTCACCTCCTTGAGGACATTTTAAACCTTCGTTTGTACGATAAGTGGATTTAGTGAGGCCGGGCCTCTTTCAATCTCATATTACGCTTAGGCTATAATAATTGCATGATTCATACATCGGCCATCTTGAAACTCTTTGGTTGATGACCTTATAGTTTGGTCAAAAGACGCTTCCTACGTTAAGGTAGGCCTATATTGTTGCAAAATTGGATAGTGATCGGATGATTACGTTAGTCGTAATCTGATTTAGTCATAGAACATTTGGGTGGGCACCATTTCTCTTTTTACGATGGTGGCGATGTACAACATGACACTGAGTTGTACTTTGCTAGTGCTATCTCTGTACCAAAGTGGGTTTGATTTGGATTCCTCGTGTTTGAATTGATAGGGTTATCGGGTTGCACACATATACGGACACCATCTTCAAACTATTTTTATTATGACCTTGTTGTTTGGGCTGGATATTGCTGCAAACTTTGGTAGAGATCGAATCATTAGGTTAGTCGTAATTTGATTTAAGCTTTGGACATTTGAGTGGCCGCCATTCTGTTTCTGTCAAGGTGGCGGCAATATAAAGCATGCCTCTGAGGTGTCCTTTGCTGGCGGCACCTCTGAACCAAATAAGTTCAATTCGGTTTCGTCATGTTTGAATTGATAGGGGGGGGGGGGACATATATACAGTATATACGCAATCACACACACTCACACACACACACACAGACAGACTGACAACTTTCGGCCCGTGTAGGTCTCATAAGTCTATTTTCATGTTTAACAAAAATCGAAAGTAGGCTTATGCCAATTATCTAAGCTGATTAAAAAAACTCTAAAAGACTAAAAATCATATTTGTTATAAATTTTAGTTTAACGATATAATATAATACTCTGGTGAGCTCACGAAGGTGAATACTCCCCGTTCCGGCCATCAAGTTCAAGCCTGGAGTCGAACTCGAAACTTCCTAGTTAGAGGCAAACATGCTACAGTATCCCTGCACCACGGGGCTTACAGTGTGGGAAGAACTAGGACATAAATGTGAATTCTTCCTTATAATCTTCAAGGGCTAGCTGAACAATTAGAACTTCCTAAGCAGATATGGAGCAGACCTGGAGTTAGGTTTTATCATTTTAAATGATCTTGTTGACTTCGTCGTTATGCTTTGGGTCTAACGTTACGCGGGACGGAGACGGTTGCGTTACGGAGACGGAGACTGTGACGTCATGCAGCCGCGCGGGAAGCCTAAGTTAATGGGTGATGGAGTCTGTTGAAAGAGCCCTCCTGAGCCTTTATAACATGTGTAGCATTTGAAGCATGCGTCATTTGAAATGATATAATGTCTAGTCTTTCGGACTGACTGTAATTTTTAATGGACCATTTGTCATAGTTCATATACTGTATAATACAATTTTTCAACATACTGTACATTAATACAAGCCGCACGTTCACCAGATCACTAGTCAAGCCCAAACTTTCAATTCTTCTCAAATATAAAACTACCTTAAACAATGACCATTAGAACATGATAGTTATCCAATAACGTGATATGAATCTACCTAAAACATCAAAGATGGAAACCCTTCAGGAGAATGGCAAAGGCGTTCAGAAATATTAGTTAAGTCTTAGAGAAGATAATGAGTGATTTAATTTCAAACCCGTGTAAGCATTGAATCGTGTTTCACTTACTTCGGAGACCTGAGTAAAAGTTTCCTGTTGACTCCTCACAATGCTTCATTTGACATAAATGAAATACTTTTTGGAACTAATTGACAACAAAGTTCAATTCAGTGTATCGAGATGGGGGATATACGAGTCAAACTGGACAAAAATCGCAGAGTTTCTTATTCAGGGTTGAAATGAATTTTGTCGGTTGCATAAAATGATTTTACTTGTCTTCATTTGAAAATGAAACCGTGGAGGAGTCTTAAGCCCAAATATCGAGGATGTATCTAAAATGTGATAATATCTACACGCATCAAAAACGTTTTTGCATAACACTTGTTTGCCATGATGCAGAGCGTTTGTGCGATTGTGGGCTAGGTTATTGCAAAAGAGACGGCATTCTGACAAATAACCCGCAGACTTAATTCATGTGTGAAAAGAAAATTACAAACTATACTCACAGGAAGGCAACTGGCCTGATAACACCCACTGATATGTGTTGTAATCTTGCCCTCCTGTGACGTTTCAATAAGGAACATGGCCACCACGGGCGTCCAGCAGGGCTCTTACTCGCCGTGGCATACAGCATATCAAGTTGTCCATGTCCTCTTGAGGCAGCCGATCTCACTCTTCGACGGCGGCCTCCATAATGTCTTGGCAGGTTAGGGAAGGGTGTGGACGCTGAGCAATAGCACGCTCCAGCGTATCCCAGACGTGTTCGATACAGTTCATGTCCGGGGACATCGCAGGCCATTCCATTCATACAATGGCGGACTCCTGGAAGAAGTATTGTATCCCCACCGCTCGATGTGGAAAGTATATGCAAAACGTTTTTTGATGTGTGTAGTTCAGAAAATATCTCTCAGTTGTACGAGCGTAATGAAGCAAATCCAAGGAGCTTAGATCGTTACATCCACAACTTCAACCATAAGATTAAATTGACTATTGTGGTGTAAAGCAAAATTTGTTAGGTTAGATTTCGTCAGAACGCTCTATCAAAAGTTCCAACGTTCACCACTAGGTATCATTGATATCTGGTGGCGAAAGTTGGAACTACTTGAAATTGAACGGAACTTGTAGCTCACCCTCTAGGGTGTCCGCTTGAAGGAGCTACAGACTCAGGCGAGCCGAACATGTCCTCGGACACTCCAGGCACTAGAAGCCATACGATAAATAAATAAATAAATAAATATATAAGAAATTTAGCACATACATACCTGACATTCAGGAAATTTATTTTAGAGTACCGTACTGAGGGTGTTTTTCATTTTCAACCTTCACACTTCAAGGTGCTCAGACGCAAGCTTCCAGTCAATTACTTTACATGCCAGAGACAAGGAACTGCACTAGGATGATAAGAGTTGGCACTAGTGGCTGCTGTAAAGTGTACGAAGAGCGTTCGGTATAGTTGTACCATTCCACAGGCATTCATGCTGAGTCGAACACTGGATAGTTGATGAGAGAACTGCTCAAGTCTAGTGTTCATAGGATGAAGTAAATTCAGCGGATTTACCAAAAGGTTTGTGTGATTAACTTCATTTACAGCACTGTGAGACGCAATCCCAATCATGAACAGTCTCACCAAAATAATTGCTGTATTAATGAGAATAGCCAGTAAACCAATGTAAAAATAAAATATCATTCTTTCCGTATGGAAGATAATTTTATTAACTGAATATTAAGCCCACGAATTCCACAAATATTCTAAGTTTGGTAGTACACATAAACCGAAAGATTCACTGATAAGTGAACCTATCTGACACAGTACTATATCTACGAGTGCCTTACTTAATCAATCCAGTCTTCTGTGACGATATGGTTTATTCAATGACGCTAAGGGTGTGATCTATTTGTTTCGGTGTACCTTCTTGTGAGTGAATGAAACATCATTCGCGTCATAGGAATACCTGAGAAGTTTGGTTCGCAAACTAAACGGTCATTCAAATCAAAGGTACGCAGAATTTCGAGATCAAAATATGAAATTGATCTTTCAGAAGGGTTACGAATGTCGAGTAAAGTACTGTCATCACTATTGGAATTGTGTACATTGTATAGGTAATGAAGTGTAAAATACTTCTTTGGACATTGAAATGCATAACACCGGAAATGATCGTCAAACCTCAAACCTCCTGTGGTTATTGAGAAGCCTACAGGGATTTTATTGTTTGTAGAATCACTCCGGTGAAGTAACACATCATCATCATGCTCGAACGAAACCATGATGGCCCCAATTTTCTGCCTTCCACCAAATATCGAAGAAGCTATTGAAGCAACGGATAAGTTATAAACGCAACATGTTATGACAAGAGGAGGGATCGCTTCTGAAAGTTGCCTGTGACTGGAAGAAAAATAGGTTTGAAAGTACGAGCTTAGTGTTAAAATTAGTACAACAGAAGTAGCTATGAAAATTTCAATAGAATATACCATCGCTATTTGATAATGAAAGTTGACAAAAAAGAGCCTACAACTAGAACAAACTCAAAAGTGAATAACACTGCAATTGAATAAATCATAAAATTCCCATATTTGGGTAGTGAGATAATCTCTAATGACAAGTGCCTGTCAGAAATCAAGGAAAGAATAGTGGTAGGAAAACAAGCCTTCCGAAACAAAAATGACTTATTGCTAAATAATCACCTCAGTTTGAGGACTAGACATTCATTTCTCAAGACCTTTGTTTCGAGTGTCTTACTGTATGGATGCAAAACCTGGACATTAGGGAAACTGGAGGAAACAAAAGTTAAGGCTGCAGAAATGTGGCTTTGTAGAAGAATGATAAGAACATGTTGGATGGACAGGAAATCAAATGATCTCGTTCTGCATGATGTGAAGGAGGATCGATGTTTATTAAAACAATAAAGAAGTGGAAAACAAAGTTCCTTGCACATGTATTGAGGCACTACTCTCTTCTCCAAACCATTACCGAGGGAAATGTATTGGGAGCGAAACCTAAAGCGCGTCCAAGGGTATCGTACATCAAAAACTCCATTGGAGAACTGGCTTGTTGTTCTTATGGCAGTATGAAGAGACTAGCAGGAAACAGTCAAATGTGGCTGCAGCGACACGAATGGTGATGATGAGTATGGATCGCCTGTATCTGTGACGAGACATAAAAACACATCAATTGAGAATGGTGCAAGCCCGACAAGACAGCAAGTCGATGATATAGGCCTCATTGCTGAATATACGTCCATGGCGTACATTACCGGTCGAACTTTTCTGATACTGAAAACTTTCCAAAACTAACCTTATTATTACCTCACCAAAGAAAACCCAACAGTAGACAAATTCATGTGTGATTCTGAAAGAATTCCTAAATCTGTCGAAGTTCACTTGTTTCAGCTTGAAAGTGAGTCATTATTCTTGAAATATATGTGAAGTGCGATGTCTTCACCTGCTTACAACAGCACTCTTAAGTAAGTAGGTGGAGGGAATCAATATGTCGTAAATTTATAGAACTGATGATACAACGAGGATAGTCAGACTATGCACTTAAAAAAATTATGACCCGATACAATTAATATGTATTCCACTTAATGATTTATGCAAGATTCCTTGAGCTGAACAATGTGCGCACTACGATGCACATCACGTTTTAAAGTGCCAAATTAGAGTGGTATCACTGACCAGATTATGTTATAAGTAATGTGTATAAATATTATCCCTTTGCTGAAATATTTAATAATTAAGAGTAAAAACCATTGCTTTAGCGACACAAATATTGCAGTTATATCACTACACAAAACAAGCTCAAATATCGAGACATTGCAGAAGCTGAACATTGAGCTTCTAAAGTATGCTAAATACTGACTTTATAATAACATACCGCAATAATCCATGTATGATAAATTGTGTTGTGTAATTTATAAATACTTATGAGACAACGCAGTAAGAACTTGCTTGACACACCGTTTATGTTCATAATTTGTTGAAATGAAATCAATGCGAGTGATCCATATTCTTCCAACTTCTGTGACAAACAACGTTAGGGTTTCTCGTAATTTGACATGCTACTTAGAATTAAAAGTTATCTATATAGTGGTGTAGATGACCTCGTAGTTCCGCCCCTTAAAACTACAATAACCTACTATCTGTATAGCTAATCATAGAGACTGTCAAGCTGTATGTTTGGTTTTAATTACCTTACAACTCGAGAATGATGGAACTGACATTCTCGATATAAGCTTATTAGGAATTAGTCTGAGGTTTCAGTCTGTACACCAATACGGTAGGGCATGAAGAAGATGACCCGCAGAAAGAAGTTGCTGAGCAACTCTCAAAATATTTGATCTATTAATAGTCATTTGCTATGCGTGTAATTCTGTCTGAAAGATTACCGTTTGAACTTCTTTTTAATGAGCCATCTGTACTATCCTAGACACTTTAGGGTACAAAAACCGACAAAATAAATAAATAAATACATAAGTATTGTGACCTTTATGCATCTCTGATTGCATAAATTCTACATATTTATTTCAACAAGATTTTATTCATGTTTCAAAGCCGGTGTGAGAATAGATGTTGCTTGTGGAACAGGCATGACAAAAGGGAAGTTCGTACGTGCCTTAAGGTAGCTTTCACCCAGCGCAGACAAAGGCGGTAGGAAGAGAAAGCTAAACATCTGGATACCGCATGCGATCACGGCCACGCGAAGGACCTTCAACTATGCGGGAAAACGCGCAAATTTCAACGAACACTCAATAGATAAACCCCGCCCATTTGAGAGAAATTGGAGCAGTAATTTAAATACAGAAACAGGAGTTACACCATCGTGTAGGGGAACATCCCAGCCTCTCAGAAGTATCGTCAAAATTTAAATTAGATCATTCTGTGATTTTTGCCAGAATTAAAATGAAATCAGGGGGTGGATTTAAAACTACCAATAGCAGCAAGGGACGCGAGACGCGACCAAATCCCGCCGAAATTAAGGAACAATGAAGGAAATTACGGAGCTCATTATCTAAGGATCCAGCGATCGGATTTTGGTCAAAAGGAAGTCATTGAGACATTAGAAATGAGGACGTTCTAAGGAGCTAGTTTGCATATTCGTGTGAGTGTTATTATGGAAATAAATTTTAAAAGCTCCCTACTCCAAGTCCCCCTAAGGGAAATCATATAAATAATGGTTTGAAACGCAGCAAAGTCAGTCTACTTTGGGCATTGCTGGAGGCGGAAGCCCTTGCCCCGGACGATCAGAAATTACCGTGATTTTTATAAGTTCTGAAAAGTAATATTCTGTATTAGTTTTATAAGTAGAAGCAGTCATTCCTCTGAAATTTGAATGTCGCTAAGTATTCGCGAGTGCGAATTAGAACAGTGCATACCGTAACAGTTTAACGCAGTTATAATGATAGGGATAGCCGCACGAGCTATTAGTAGATAAATCAGTGTTCTAGGAAGCTATTGAACTGTCAGCTGAACTAAGTAGGTTGATTATAGCTATAGGAAATAGGAGTTTCATATGCGAGAACCGTGCATTGTGATAATAGTAATAATTCACAGTGGACCTTTGCTTAGGTGAAATTTGGAAGCCGTGTGTAAATTATCCTCCTTGCAAGATGAACCAACTGATCCAGAGGACTGATAACAAGGACCAGAGCATCGACAGGATGTATACGAGATAAGTAAATAATTGTATGGGGCATGTTTGCCATAGCGCATCCCACCAAGGGAGTCGGATAAGTTTATCTCGATCATAAGCAATTATGATAAAACAGATATTTTAGGCATAGCAGGCATGTTTTGTGTAGATTTGTGTATTTATCAGTAATGATTAGTTTTGTGTGTTTTATAACGTAAATGTATTGGAGCATCAAAATTTTGTTTAAAATATATTTTGTTTGAGTGTCAGTATTTTTGCTGATTGCATAATTAAGGGGATAATTGGCTTGAGAGTGCTTATGCACGATATTAACGTAAAAGCTAAGATGGGAAGATAGCTCGATATTGTGACAAGACCAGTAAGTAACATTGAAACTATGTGGCAGTAAGTACGGTAATTGATAATCACACTAAGGGGTAGACAGGTAAGACAAATGGCTGGATGATTGAAATATTCAGAAAAGGTTAAGAGTTGATCCTTGGTTGAGCTGAAAATAAATAACGGAGGTGATATTCCCGTTTCTTCGATGATATAAATGGTAAGTGAAATAATAACGGAGGTGACATTCCCGTGTTCTACGATGATATAAATGGTAAGTGAAATGATTGAGTTCATTGTCTGATGAGAGTCCGCTTTAGCTCCGTCGGAAAGGTAATTGTACAGCTCGAACCCCAGGTAGTCAAGGAGAGTCTTAAGAAGCAGGTAGGAACCACGGTTAGCCGCCTGGATTCTAAAACCCGCAATGAAGGTTATTGCCGGCCCAGCTGAATGGTGTGGAGAGAGTGTCTGTCACAAGGTCGAGGATGTATTGTTATTTCTATGAGGGAAGGAAGTCTGGTTTCCCAGGGTTTCTCCGTACCGCTTTAGGAAGCGACGTCTTGTATTGTCATTGTTTTAAGTGCATTTATTATGGTTGTTTGTTTATTAACAATAGCGGGGCACCGGCCGCCGAAGTATTTATCTGATGCTTCATGTATGATGACTTGTTTGTTTTACCATAATTAACAGAGGTATGGCTCTGAGAGAATTAATTGTTTTTCAAGTTAGAAGTACACACATACCTGTGGTCTAGAAAAAGTCTGTTGCCTTCATTATCTGACTCTTGTGAGGAAAGACGATGATTGTACGAGAGAATATGTCCGAGCTCCCAGAAACCAATTTTGCAAGTTATGAACATGAGTGCGCATAGTTGTTTGATAGAATGGCTGGGTTATTTAAGTCATAGTTTGATGAACTGTCTGTTGACGTTAATTTTGAACTTGAAGCAGTGAACTGCAGTAAATTAGATTATTTTTCTTTTCCTGGTTTCAGCCAGTGTGTTAAATTTACATTTTTTGCATTTTTTGATGTTGATGATTAGAGTAATTTAAGGGAGTTTATTTTGTTGTTTATTGTCTATGGATGGGAGAATGGGAGATGATGTTTTTGTGAATAAAATTATTTTTATTAGGAGTTCTCTGACATACTGATTTCTAAGTTAAGCCTCCTGTGATCCTCGACGATATTCCTAGGATGTTTAGAATAAGTTAGAGCCACCCCGAACAGAGCACTACCCGAGCCAGAGTCTGCATCCTAGAAGAACACTGAAGGGTACAGTATACGGGCACAGACAGAGAATGAACAACAACAGACTTACAAAGAAGATCTTTGATGCAGTAAACAGCTCAAGCAGGAAAACTAATTGTTATCATGAAATAGAGGAAGACAGGTGGGGATCGACATGCAAATGATTGGAGAAAGAGAAAAATTCAGAATCAAAATTAAAAATACAAAATGTTAAAACAAATAAAATGATGAGGACAAGAACATTGGTTGGTTGGTTGGTTCCTAAGTCTGGGGGCTGTGACAACACTGTCATATAGCCCCGTGTACTTTGAGTGTGTGTAGAATCTGTCTGATAACCGGTGTTAATTGTGATGACTGTATTAGTGTGTGTTGTCTGCTTTTAATTCAAGTAAAGACATCAGAATTTTGCATTTTTCAAATAGTTCCTACTTTTGCCACCAAACGCCACCGTCAACGACTACTAGTTCAGAACTTAGCTACCAGACGCCACCGCAGTCGGCAATTGGCAACGGACGTAGGAACCTAAGAGCGTTGTTTACATTCTTAACCTATACAATTTAGGTTCACACCGGGGTAATTAGTGGAAGGTTCTTTAACATGCCATAAATCTATGACATGGGACCGCCGGCTTTACTTCCCCTCCGAAGGATGGCATACTGAGGGACTTTTAACGCTCGTAAAAAATCCGACGACTTTGGCCAAATTTGAACCCGCGATCTTGGGCATATAAACTCAGCATGCTACGAACTACGCCACCGAAGCCGCGACAAGAACATTGTGGACAGAACAATGAAAACAGGAGCACAGTCAAAGGATGAAGAGATTTTAGGAAGAGAAGAGGAACAAGGGAGAGAAGTGAAAATTGTGTCATGATGAGATATTTAAGTTCAAACAATGTCCAGAACGGCAAAAATGTTATAATAATAATAATAATAATAATAATAATAATAATAATAATAATAATAAGTAAATAAATAAATATAATCACAAATAAATAAATACAATAAATAAATAAGTAAATAAGTGTGAACCAAGAATAGTCGCAGTAACAAAGTTTCGTCAGAGTATTGCACATTGCTTGCAGTTCTTATGCCTCGAAAGAAAATTTGTCAAGGAAGACTGACCATCCCCATTACAGTGAGAGATGTGGCAGTGTCAAAGAACTTATCTCTCTCTGTTCGGCAGATGAATCAGAGCACAAGGTGCAAGGAACAGTTTCAGCTGAAAAAGTGAAATTTATGCTGTTATTTGTTCCACAATCAGAGTGAAGTGGCACTATGAAGAAACTAATGCGGTATTGTCACTTTGAGGCCGTGCAGGATATACATAATGGAAGTGCTGAATTGCCATAGAATGCAGTGAAGAAATAAGATTATGTAATGTGTCACTAGTAAAAATAAACGCAAGAGACAACGACCAAGTTTCTGCTGTAATATACAGTTGAGAGGGGGAAAACTTCTGCCATAAACAAATCATCAATAAATCTCTTACTAGCGCAAAAGTTCTGAAACCATTTTATAAAAAACTACACGAGAGATACTAATGTCATCACTACAACTTCCCTGAAGGTTCATTCCTAAACCAATGTTAAAATAGTATTATTATAATTAATATACGTACATACTCTATCTATAGGGACCTTACAAATTGTCATTTATAGCTACGAGTCTTCAACCTAGACACTTTTTTAGAGTAAACGTAAGATACCATAGATAAGCACTTCCAGAATTGTTGAGGTGGGATTGGAACCACCCTTCCTCTTCAATAATCCTCACGAGGCTGAGTTAACCCAATTCCAGCCCTCGAAGGAAAACTAACATCTCTTTTTGGCAGAGTTTCGAGTCGTATCCACGATGGTTGGCTGCATGACGTTGTAATTTTTTTTTTCTGTACTCAAGGTTGCGGGTTCACACCCGGCGCAATCAAGTCAGTTGGGATTTGCAGGTGATTAAATGGAAGAGACCTCTGTCAGTACATTTACTGAACCATCCTTTTTGGGCAATATTCCGACACCTTGGCGACGCTAAACACGCATGAGTTAAAGGGAACGTAAGGAAGGAAGCTTGTAGTTTAACGTGACCGTTAATCGCCCCATAACATATTGCGAACACAGGATATTTGGGAGACTTAATACGTATGTAACCCGGTGCCACTGATATCATACATTTGTCAAAGTCACATAATAACCAAATTCACTGAGTTAATAATCAACCCACAGTGATAGCTACGTTCATTCTGGCAGAGTTTAGGCTATCTGCACTATTGGCTGTCCTTGAAATGGCCTTACATCGTTTCCTATTTTCCGTACCTGGAAAACACCTTCTAATATACTGCTCCACAGCTTCTCCTTTCTAACTCCTTACGAGGTGAACTGCCAGGAAATTTTAATTCTGAAGCGAGGGCTGGAACGAGGTACACTCAACCTCGTGAGACAAAACTGAGAAGAGGAGGGTTAGATTCCCACCTCAGCCATCCTGGAAGTGGTTTTCGGTGGTTTCCCACTTGTGCTCCATGTGAATGCCGGCCCCGTGGTGTTGGGGTAGCACGCCTGCCTCTCATCCGGAGGCCCCGGGTTCGATTCCCGGCTCCGTCAGGGATTTTAGAAACTGACGTGAGGGCTGAAACGGGGTGCACTCAGCCTCGTGAGGACAATTGAGTAGCTGCCTTCCCCCAGAGGCTCACATCTAGTGGGACGTGGGTTGGCGACCACGGGACTCCAGGTGAGTCCGGCATTGGTTCCACTTACTTGTGCCGGGCTCCTCTCTGTCTTCTTTCCTGTCGACCTCCCTTTGTCAACTCTTGTTCTTTTCCGACCCCGACGGTATTCGGGTATCCGAGGCCTAGGGAGTCTCTTCCTTTCCCGCCTTAATTGGCCCTTGTCTCATCTTTCCTGATCCCTTCCTTCTGGGAGGGGTCAGCCTTCTTTTTATTTTCCTGTTATCTCCTGCCTTCTGCTCAAGGCCCTCAAGGAGGTAGGGTGTATGTAGCCCCACCACTTCTGGTGCACCCTAGAAAGTGCTACACCCTCAGGGGCTCACGGCTGGTGAGTTTGGGATTTGGCGACCCCGAGGGATTCCTGAGCTGGATCCGGTTTCCCTATTTTGTCCCTTGCCCGTGGGACGGACCCTCTCCTCTTTCACTTTGCTGTTGTTTTTCTTTTCATTATATTTCCTTTTCCCTTTAGGATTCCCGCACTGTTATTTTTGCATCCCCACTCAATTTTGTGGGTGTTTTCAATCTCCGTTGCATTTTGTAAGTCTTTTCGATCTACGTTGCATTTTGTGAGTGTTTTTCAACCTCGATTGCATTTTGTAAGGATTGACAATCTTAATTGCTTTTTAGTAAGTCTTTCAATATCGGGGGGAGGGGGTCCTTTTGTGAGTATTTTGAATTTCAATTGCATTTTGTATTTTCAACCTACAATGCTTTTTTGCAAGTAGTTAAGTCTCAATGGCATTTTTGTGGGTATTTTGAATCTAAATTACATTTTGTAAGTATTTTCAATCTAAATTGCATTTTGTAAGCATTGTCCATCCAAATGAGAAGTTTGAATCTACCATACATTTTGTAAGCAATTTCAATTGCATTTTGTATTTTCAACCTACCCCGCTTTGTTCAAGTAGTTCATTCTCAATTGCATTTTGTGGGTATTTTGAATCTAAATTACATTTTGTGCTTATTTTCAATCTCATTTGCATTTTGTAAGTATTTTGATTTCACTTGCATTTTGTAAGTATTTCGACTGTACGTTGCATATTGTACGTATTTTGAACTTCACCTACATTTTGTGCGTATTTTACGATCTATTCCTTTTGTGAGTATTTTCGTTCGAAATTCCCTTATGTACGTATTACCGCTCTCCATTTTGTGAGTAGTTTCAATCTGAGTTCCTTTTTGTAAGTATTTTCCTGCTCACTTACTTTTCGTTCTGGTTTTCACTTCATTGACATTTTCGCTATCACACAGACCATTAGGGGCCGATAACCTGGATGTTAGGCCCCTTAAAACAACAATTATCATCCTCATCATCATCATCAGTAGCCGTCTGACAGCGAGGCAGCGCCCCGATCACGAAAACCAAGATTAACGGCCAAGGGGACCCAATGCGCTGATCACGCGTCACCCCAATATATGCAGGCCAAATGGCTGGGCAGCGGTCGCTTGGTAGGCCTAGGCCCTTCACGAGCTGTAATTCCAGGGGCTATTATTATTACTCCATGTGAATAACGGGATGGTTCCTAAATTAAGGCCACGACCGCCTCCTAACGAATCGTCTCCGGAATTAAAAATACTAGTAGCTAGGTACAGCCATCACAATAACACAGGTTATCAGAAAAAATCCACTCGTACACACCCAAGTCCACAGGGTTATATGACCACGATGTCGCAAAGCCCCTAAATCAATAACAACAACAACAACATCAACAAAGTAGTAATAATAAGGGGTAGGTATGCATTGTGTTAGTCATCGAGGTGTTGTACACGTCTTTCCGTTTCTCTCTGAGTGGAAATATAAACGTTTCCACTTCCATTTCTCTTTCCAAGGTACGAGAATATGGAACGAAGCCAAATAGGCAACTAATTTGAATAATAAATTTGAGAAGTGGATTATCCCGCCGCGGTATTCAGGAAGGCAAGAGGAAGAAGGTAGTGTATATTATCACATCTCCTAGAGACAATTTCAACTTCGCACTGAGGTGCACGGTGAATTGGCAGCTGGTAAAACAGACCAGCGTAGTTAGGCAAATTCGCCATCTATGCTTGCGGGCAGACTTGGGGAAAGTTAAACAAAATTATTAACTGATGAATGTTGGTTAGTTGAGAAAATAATTAGGTGAGAAAAGTTCAAAAATAAATATTAAAAAAGTTATAATTAATCACAACTACATAATTAAATTAAGAAAGGCAGTATATATAATATCACAAAATATCTTCGTCCATATTTTATTAGAGACTTGAAGCGAATTTAATAGAAGACCAAATTAAAAATATAATTGCAGTAACACTACCTTTAATTAAATACAATATTAATTCTACACCAGAACTCACATTTTCCACTTCCATCAAACACTCAGCTTACAGATAACCAAAAAATTAACTCAGCTTAATTATAATCATTAAGGAATTATACGATTAAAAGTTTTAAATTTGTTGGCTTTTAAGTTATTAAATAAGTAAAACTTTACTTTTACCTCCGTTGCAGTAGTAATGAGACCAAAACTACTTTACAATTTTCATGATGCTGCCTTTGTGGGGTTAGTACTGAAACCACTGTCCAAATGGTCCTGAGGTTTATTCTTTCCTATGCAATGCGTGGGCCATTCACATGCAATATTATAATGCTGAACAAGCTACTGTAAGTCTCACGCACGTAGATGATATGCAAGATAATTGATCCTAGGGTAACAAAATGAATTTGCGAATTAAATACGATTCTGCCAGTCTGAACAGGGTAGCTCTTGTTCGCCGCGTTTTGTCATCGAGTGAGTGCTCCGAGCATACCATTATTACAGGTGTATTGTTCATAGGCTATTGTGATGAATTAGCTGCGTCGTTAATGGAAATTTCCCATTAACGTAAATTATGACGCAACAGCTTGTATTACATTTTGATTCAGACATCTGTCTTATAGATCCCGGCTTCTTTAAGAATTTAATTCTGGTCTAAGGTCCTCCAAATTTCAGGTGCTCAGTTCTATGAAGGATGGTTTAGACAACTCGGTGCTGGTGTGTAGGTGATTAACTTTCAAGTATTTTACAGTTAAATAATTCACTGTTTTGAAGTCGATTAATATTTACGTTATAAGGGTTGTGTAGCGCAGTCGGTAGAGGCGCTGAGCTTCAAACTTAAAGGGAGTGCGTTCAATCCCCACCTGGGTAGTGGATTTTAGAAACAAAACTACCACTTTCGGAAACGCAAATAGCCCTCGGGTTCACTCACCCTACACCAGAAATGAATACCTGGGAGCAAAGACGGCCGGACGTGGAGCTGACAACTCCATCCCATCTAGTGCTGATGTTGCAAAGAGTGGATTTCAGTGTTCCTTCCCTTCATTTGATCCACATTCCTATTTTTTTTAAATGCAGCCTGCCAAGGACGGTTTAGCGCCGTGAGGAGGCTGGAATAGGCAAACCTTCCATCATCATTGCATTTCAGGATGCCTCCACAGCCCCTTGATCGCAACTCGGCAAAAACTATTTGAATAAGATGAAATGTTGGGATAAGTGTTATTACGAGTGGGATGTCACGAGCATGTTTGGAGAATATATGGGAAGATCATACAATAATTTGTGGATTTGTCACTTTAAAAGGGGCATCGGTAACACAGCCACTTTAACTCCCAACGAAGTTCCCCCAGAATATTAAGCGAATGACAACAGACGTTCAGCAGACTTTGCTTCTTAAATTTTGAACACCCATCAAATGGCATTTATTTGGTGATTTTCAGCGCATTCGGGACATATGCAACCTAAGAGTAATAGGTGACTCCATGTCACAGAATGCATGACAACGATCTGCGGTAAGAACTCATCGTAAATACCAACATTTGTCTAAAAAATGCGCTAAATAATACATTTCAAGAATTGCTGTGAATGTGGCGCTAAAAACTGTGAAGAATATTGCATTATGGTATGCTGGTGGGTTGATATGTGCCTATGCTATACACATGCTGGGTTTCAAATATAAATAAATACCAGTAAATAAATAAATAAATAAATAAATAAATAAGTTACATAAATAAATCAATCAATAAATAAATACATGTCTACCCCTTATTATTGCCACGGTGGTTGGTTGGTTCTTAAGTTTAGGGGCTGCGACAACGCGGTTATGTAGCCCCGTTTACTTTGGGTGTGTGTAGAATCTGTCTGAAAACCGGTGTTAATTGTGATGACTGTATTAGTGTCTGTTATCTGTTTTTTAATTTAAGTACAGACTGCAACTTAGAATTTTTCAAATAGTTCCTACTTTTGCCGCCAAGCGCCTCCGTCAACGACTACTAGGCCAAGTTCAGAACTTAGCTACTAGACGCCACCGCAGTCGGCTCTTGGCAACGAACGTAGAAACCTAAGAGCGTTGTTTACATTCTTAACCTATCCAATTTTAGCTTCACACAGGTGTAATTAGTGGAAGGTTCTTTAACATGCCATAAATCTATGACTTGGGACCGCCGGCTTTACTTCCCCTCCGAAGGAAGGCATGGGTGAGTGGTTAACGTGTCGGACTACCAACCCAAGCTTGCAGGTTCGCTACTGGCCGTGGTAAGTGATTTTTGAAAGGCGACAAAAATCACGACAAGGATGTCATACGTTGTTGGCATGTTAAAAAACCCATTTGAATTCAGTAGGCCGTGTTCATAGTGGCAAAATTAATCTCGGGATTTTCCGCCAACACAAAGTTCCCCCATTCTCTACTAGAAAGCGCTATAGTATCAAGGAGCTTAGATAGCTAACCTCCTTGACTTTCATAGCGTTCAAAGGAACGACGAAATTCGACATGCAAGCTGCCCTCTGGGTGTCAATTAACAAAGTTTGCACCCGGCACCCGAGGCCATACGATAATAGTATTATATTAGTATTCCCGTTTTGAATGGGGTCGGGGATGAAATGCGATGAACGTATATGTAGTGGGTGATATTTACTGCAGGATGCCCTTCCTGCCACAACCTCATGAGAGGAATTAATGAGACATAATATGAATGAATCTGGGCAAGTAGGAAGTGGCCGGGAGCTATTAGAAGGTACCATCCCAGCATTTGCCTGGATTTTAAGTGGGAAACCACAGCAAAACAACTTCAAGGACGGCCGACAGTCGGGCTCAAACCCACATCTACTGAGTCCGCAGATAGCTTGGCCCCATCGCATAGTTCTGCGCGTTAGCGAGCGTAGCTACCGCTGTCGATAAATTAATAAATACACAAATAAATAAATAACTGGTGTTATTCTTCTCCCACGCGTGGCTGACAACTCTGCTTAGTGGTCATCAATGAGATATGGCTTGGCCCTGCATTTTTTGCCTGCTCTGTATTGCGCTTGAGTGTCACAGTGTGCCGCATTGGAATGAAAACAATTCCATTGTGGTCATATATCTGGATACTGGAGCGAGCGTAAAAATACGGATAAATGGGATTTTTGTGCCTAGAAATTAAGCTGTGTTTCGATAACAACGAATAAAACACGAGCCATTGAATGAAGCATTCATCAAATCGTCTCTATTTTCTGGAATTGCCCGTTATTAGCAGCTCAAATAAAATTGATTCATGCAAAAGAATTAAACAACGGTAATGGTGAATATATGGAAATATAGTGAAGAATTCGGTCGTACAGTAACGGATTATGGACTCTGTGAACTGGTGAGTTCCCTACCAATACAGCAGTGGTGTTATTCTGTAATTGTTATTTATAACCTATGCTGTACAGAGCAATAATAACCCAATGAAAACTATTCTACGGGGAAACTTCATCTGTCAGTATTGTGCTTTGTTTTGAACTATTTGAATTGTTTTACAATGTGGTATTATAATCCGTAAAGTGCAGTTGTCTGGTTAGCACAAATTACTTCATTTTATAATGAGGATATTAGCAGGCAGCAGTTCCACGAAAAAATTATTAGGGTATTTTACCCTGATGAGGCCAATCTTGGAATACGGCTCAGCGGTTAGGAAGCCGTATCAAGTAGGGCACATCAATGGTTTGGAGATGGTACGAAGAAAGGCTGCTTTTGTGCTCAACGATTTTTATCCTAGTAGTAGTGTTACTCGAATGGTAGAAAAACTAGGCTGGGAATCTGTGAAAGATACAGCAGAAGGACGACATCTAGACAATAGGCCTACGCATTGTTTAACACTTACACTTATCGGCCAGCATAGAGGGAAATAAGCAAACGTCTGGGAAATCCAATCTACCAGAGCAGGTAAGATCATCTGCTCGAAGTTAAGGGCCGACCATAGCGTACAAATTATGGGAAATATTATTTCATTAAGAGTGGTATTGATAATTGAAACTCATTACCTGCCACAGCCTTAGAGCCTTTCCCTAAACATATCAATGTGTTTAGGAGAAGAGTGATATGTTGTGTAAATGCTACGATGTAATTACTTTAGTTACCAAATCGTGACTTGTGTACATTAAGTGTGTTTGATGTTATTGTTGGGAATCCCCCCCGTTTGCAAATAAAATGAATGAATGAATTAATGAATAATAAGTCGGCATAAATAATACAAATACTACTGATTTTTCCACCATCCAGGGATTACGATTTTTTAGCCTACTTTCGATTTTTGCAAAAAATGAAAGTAGACTTATGAGATCAACACAGGGCGAAAAAAGTGTGTCTGTGTGTATGTATGTGTGTGTGTGTGAGTCTCTGTGTGTGTGTGTGTGTATGTGTGTGTGTGAGTCTGTGTGTGTGTGTCTGTGTGTGTGAGTGTGTGTACTCTGAATGTCTGTCCCCCCCTATCAATTCGAACACGGTGAATGCGAATTGAACGAAATTTGGTACAAAGGTAGCACTAGCAAAGGACACCTCAGTGTCATGTTTTATATCGCCGCCATCTTTACTAAAACTGAATGACGGCCACTCAATCGTTCAAAACGTAAAATCAAATAACGACGAACCAAATCATCCGATCTCTACCAAATTTGGTAACAACATACCTTCGTATAGGATGCGTCTTGTGACCAAACTACAAGGTCGTCCGCCATACCATTTCAGGATGGCGGCCGTGCGAATTATGCAAACTTTATAATCCATATCATGGGACCCACCAGTTCCGATTATCGAGCCGAGAATCGTTTTAACTGTTCTAAAGGAAGAGGCACGTTCGAAATTAAAAGTTTATTTTGTAATACTATAGTGCAGACGTGATTTTAAAAAGCTGAGCTGATTCAGTAATAAGACAAGATGGCAGCGGATATCTTGTGCCTGACTTATATTTCACTAATTTGAGTATTGCGTGCAATATAGCGTACTGACACAAAATAAATAAACTTTGTATGAAATGCTTTATATATAAATAATATACTCCAGTGATGAAATCGTTTAGGATAAATCATTATTTGCTAACAAGTTCTATGTAAGTCATTTTATAAAGGACGATATTCGTTGACACAATTAGCTCAGTGGCAGAGTGCGGTACGTGTGTGCGCGCTGTGTGACCGCATTGGAAAAGGTTACGGTTCCTAATACCGGTGCTTCCTTAGTTCCACGTGTGTACTGACCTTCCGTGTGTCATTCGGACAATACTTTTTTAAGTAGTGTTCCAGATAGGACAACAAAACCAGGAACCCAGAAAACCCCGCTGAAAATCATGTCCGGATACCAGAGAAAAAGCACCGTACGCTGCCAATGGGACAGGCAGAGTTCTCGCCCCTCACCAGGAGAAATTCACCGCTGGATTGGCGATACCCTCCGGTTGACTGTCGACCAAGTAGAAGCCATCCAGTTAAATGCGCACGAAAAAACCATGTACATCAAGGTAATCAGCATATCTATTTATCAGAAATTGTTAAATACTTTTGCAGATCCTATCAAATTTCAGTATGACTCAGGCGAAATGACACATGTTAAGCTCTCCACAGCGGATTCCAATTTTACCACAGTGCGTATATTTAATGTCCCACTCGAAGTACCCCCTGAAATTTTCAAATCCGTCCTGTCGAAATATGGCACTGTGAGTGACGTCAGGAAAGAACAATGGTCTTCTGCTTATCAGTTCCCGGTGTATAATGCAATACGTGCCGTCACGATGGAAATCAAGCAAGATATCCCCTCCACTGAGACTTTTGGTGGCCATTCTGGCTATATAACGTATAATGGACAGAAACAGACCTGTTTAATTTGCAATGCTACCACACATCTACGTATGAACTGCCCAAAGAAAATGATTCCCCTTGGTATAACTCCTACACAACAACGACGTGTACAATACTCGGAAGTTGTGACGCAGCAAACGTCATATGAAAACATGCTTATCGATCAGTCAGCTGGGACAACACCAGGAGTGACCTCGGATACATCTGACGCAGAACTGGTACCTTGCCCTGACCAGAGCTGCGAGACACAGAGTGCCCCTGTGCTATCGGCAACCTGTATCGCAGCCTTAGAACCAACTCTGTCGTCACTACAGGCTGCCACAGAAATTTTGTCTTCACTGCCCCCGCCTTCGCTGGTCCCTACCGACTCACTTAAGAATGTTGATCGGGGATCCGAGAACGTCTCTAAGAAGATTAAAACAAATGCCTCGATTGCCGTACCAGCCCCGAAGAATCAAACTGGCTCTACAAATGTTCCCGCAGCTGTGAAAAAGAAACAAAATCTTCATTCTACGTCATCTAGGGACCCACGAACGCTCTCAACCGCTGACAGCCGGCCTATGAATGGCAGTCAAAAGGAACTATCTCAACCTAATTTGACATAGTGCACCAGTATATTTCTCACCTGTGTCTTTTTTTCTTTTTTCTTTTTTCTCGAGTCCAACTGCCAGTATGTCTAGCACAACTTTTATACTTCTCTTAATGGCGCAATTTCTCACTGTGGCCACTGTGAATATCAATGTAATAGAATGCCCTCTGAAATTTCAACTGTTGGAGAGATTCCTTCGAGATGCAGACATTGACATTGCCTTCATTCAAGAAGTTGCTCTACCCTGTTTGCCCATATCTGCCTTCTACAAACAATACATCAATACCGGTAATACGAATAGAGGGACCGGATTCCTCATAAGACATGATATCCCACTCGAAGGTGTGCTATGTCATCCATCAGGACGCATAATATCTGGACACATAAACAATACCACCCTGATAAATGTATATGCCCCATCCGGGTCCAATAAACGTGTGGAACGGAAAATGTTCTTTCAACAGAGTATACTGCCTCATCTGCACGAAGTTAAGGAAAAACTTATTCTTGCAGGGGATTTCAATTGTATTCAACGCCCAGAAGATTCCACTAGCTCACACCAAGGTGCCAACCCGGCTCTCAGGACCCTTCTTACCTGCCTACACCTCATTGATGCTGTGGATAGTTTAAGGGTGCCCCTGCCCCATTACACCTGTATAAGTCACAACTCCTCATCACGACTTGACCGCATCTACTTTTCACAGGAACTTATCCAGCCTAGACGATATGAAGTGATACCTGCCAGTTTCACTAACCATCATGCTGTCGTATGTACAATCACTTACCCCCATCCCATATTTCACATAGGAAGAGGTTATTGGAAGCTGAATTGCTCGCTGTTACTGGAGGAGGAATGCCAAGATATTTTCAGACAACACTGGACTCGATGGGTCCAACAAAAATGCAAATTTCGCGACTGCACAGACTGGTGGGATATTTTAGTTAAACCAGGGATCCGCCGCGTCTTTAAGAACATATCTTACCAACGAGGTCGGGAAAGACGGGATACAGTTGAATTTTACTATCGAGTTCTTCGCCAGCTCCAGCAAAGATCTGATGCTGGGAGCGTATATATGACCAGATCCGGGAAGTTAAAACCAAGCTCCTGTCTCTACAGCAACGAACGCTCGCTCATATCAACGTGGCTTTAAAAGATCGTACAGTGCTCCCGGACGAAAGTGCAAGTGTATACCATATCGCCAAAGGACAACGTGAGCGGCAACGTAAATATATCCACCGCCTCCGCACCAGTACTGGAAGTGTCGTCACCTCCCCTGACGCTATACGTAGTGAAATATCATTATTTTATCAACGGTTCTACGCTAAGGCTCCCATTGATCCACAGCAGGTGACCCTATTGCTGTCATCTTGCAGTACCAAACTATCTCCGGACAACAAAACTCTGCTCAGCGCGGATATTACGGATGAAGAGATTCACTCTGTGGTTAAACAACTCCCAAACAACCGCTCACCTGGCATTGATGGACTGCCATATGAAATGTATAAACACTTCTGGCCTCTCATTGGCAAAGAATTTTGTCATGTCCTGCGTACCATTCTCCAACGTCGTGCTCTTTGTCAATCACATCACGAGGGTACCATAGTCCTCATACCAAAAACATCCTCTCCCATGGCAGTTGGTGACTTCCGACCAGTTACTCTGCTCTGCAGTGACTATAAAGTCCTTACCAAAGTACTTGCATGCCGATTGAAGACTGTTCTACCTGATATCATTGGTGATGAACAATGTTGCAGTATTCCTGGAAGAACTCTGTTAACAAACTTAGCGATACTACGGGACCTACACCTAAAAGCCGAAATGCTCCCCACTGAGCCAATGAGTTTTCTCACCTTAGATCTTGATAAAGCTTTCGACCGCATCAGTCATGAATACTTGTACATGGTCTTGCAACACTTCGAATTTCCTGAAATCCTTATTGACTACATTCGTATGATAAATTGTAATGCTACGTCTAGAGTGCTCGTCAACGGTTTTCTTTCCCCTCTGATTCCAATACAACGATCAGTTAGGCAAGGATGTCCCCTTTCTATGCTACTTTTTGTCATTGGCCTTGAACCGTTCATTCGGACTACCCAGGTGAAGCTACAGGGTTACACACTGTCCACACATGTTTTTGGAATGTGCGCCTATGCTGATGACGTATCAATATTGATCCGCAATAAAGAAGACATCTCCCACATCGATAGCGTCCTTCAGCTCTACCATATCGCCTCTGGAGCACAATCGAACCCCCAGAAAACTGCTTTGCTTCCGCTCAATACTAACTCAGTGATTACCCCACAGCCCTGGTTCCGGATAGTAAATGAGGTGAAAATTCTTGGCATTACCTGGAAGCAATCGCTTCTGGACACAGTGCAAGTAAACTGGACTAAGGTCATTGCCAAAGTTAGGGGAGTCCTGATCCAATTTGGTCAAAGAAACCTCAATATAGTGCAACGGGTCATGGTCCTCAACGTGTTTGCGCTCTCTAAAATATGGTATGTCGCACAACTTTTCCCACTTCCCAAAATGTTTGAGAGCCAATTGGCAAAATATACAGGTTGGTTTATATGGCAAGGATTTTTGTTCCGAGTACAACGGGAACAGTTGTATCTCCCATCCCGGCAAGGCGGGCTAGGGCTAACAGCTCATGGCATGAAATGCCGTGCACTCCTCTGCAAGAACGATATCACCATTCTTTCCCAACATGACACTTTTACGAAAGCGCTATACAAAGATATTCGAAACACAGCCCGTGGTTGTGATAGAGCTTTGCCGAAGATATTTAGGGACCATCAACAGCACCTTCTGGAAACTTTTCGCCAAATGCCTTCAGGGATTGTTCCAACGACGAAAAGTATCTATAACATGTTGCGGCAAGTGGTACACTCCAAACCGCGAATAGAGGCCACAACCCTCTACGTCCATTGGCCCACTGTTTGGAAAAAATTTGGGGCTATGACCATTTCTTCTGCTGTACACTCCCAAGTTTTTAT
The DNA here is from genome assembly GCA_946902985.2 of Meconema thalassinum. Classification (NCBI taxonomy): domain Eukaryota; kingdom Metazoa; phylum Arthropoda; class Insecta; order Orthoptera; family Tettigoniidae; genus Meconema; species Meconema thalassinum. The sequence continues at coordinate 263,929,489 of OX336391.1, forward strand.
CTTCCTCAACGATCTCATCCCAACCGCTCTACGGCGATATACCATCCATCTTGAAGCTTACCCATGGTGTACTATATGTGGTCAAACTGATACGGCGATACACCGCTTCACATCATGCACGCGAGTTGCCTCCACGGGGCTGTGGTGTAAGGGAAAAGTATGTCAACTATTAAATGTGCCCTCGGATGACCTTGATGACAGGAAGTTGGTTCGGTTGTCGGTGACCGCCTTCCCCCAAATTAAACAGACTGCCATTGTGTGGATAATGGGCCAATATGTACACTTCGTGTTGGACAATGCTCAACACTTCTCTTTCATGGATCTCAGGTATCACCTGCAAAAAGAGCGTTGGAAGCTTAGTGAAAGTGGACAATTGTACGATAAATATGGACACTATCTGGATTTCTTGTGATGTATTAGTATGGTATTTATCATATCTGAAAATTCTGTAATTCTGTAAAGAGCTAATAAAAAAAAGTGGTAGAGCGTTAGCCTATCGCTCTAATGCCTATGGTTCAAACCCGATCGGAGCTAGGTTTTTTGCTTGAAATGTTATATGTTTATTGTTTTGTAATGACTCAGATGTTTTAAAATTAAGCGTTATATTGTGCATATTATGGTGTAAAATATATATTTAATTAAAACATAATTCGCCAGCAGATTTACTCGAGACATCTAGCTGCCAAAAAGGTACTTATTAACTTCCAGATTTTATTGAAAAGTTTCTTCTTCTGGCCGCTAGAATGCACTCGCTCCATTACGATTATATTGTTCGATATTTCAGCACTAGATGTCACGACTAGTCTACGTGGGGCTCCATTGATTAATATACCATTGGCATTCTATGCGAATCGAATTTGAAGAATGACAAGATGATACTACGATACATTTTTACTTTTTATTTTAAAGGCTTTGTAACAGCCTATTATGCGTTACTTGAAAATGTTATTTGAAGTAAAGAACAAAACGATTTCACATAGTAACTGAATTGAAGCCGTTGATGTTAGTTCAGGTTATTAATTACTACTTTTATTTCAGGCAAATAGCAATCGAAAATATCCACATAGTTTGTATACACACGTCTCTGTAGGGTCATGGAAAGATTTGTTAATTCAATTAGGGTTGTGAAAGCCATGCACAACCAGACGTGTAAAGACATGCCTCAACTCAAAGTTGGATGTTGCCCACGGCAGGTCATATATGTAATAATAATAATAATAATAATAATAATAATAATAATGTTATTGGTTTTACATCCCTTTTAACTACTGCTGCTTTTAGAGACTCCGGGGTGCCGGAATTTTGGCCCGAAGGGGATCTTTAACGTGCCAGTAAATGTACTGACACGGCTCCCTCGCATTTGTGCACCCTCAAATGCCAGCTGACTGCGCCAGGATACGAACCTGCAACCTAGGGCCCAGCAAGCGAGAACGTTACCGCTGAGCCACGCAGCCAGTCCGGTCGATTATGTCTCCAGATCCATAACATTCTTGATATACTTCTTATCTTTCTTTCTTCAATGATGGTAGCAGTTTTTATCTAGGTTGTGGCGTTTGGTAGAGGTAAATCGTTTCTAAGGTCTTCAACAAAGAATAGTTCTATTATACTCTTTGATAATAACAACGAGTTATAACTATACTGATACATTTAGGAGAAAGTAGGCTATATGTTCTTTACTGAACATCTTGTTTCTTAAAGAGATGTTTACAAAGTTAGAGTAAGTCCAGTTATTGCAAATTATAATAAAGGAGTTATTTGGATTGATACTTCACTGAACTCCTTCCTTCGTTCTTTTCTTTCTTTCTTTCTTTCTTTCTTTCTTTCTTTCATTCCATCTTTCTCACTAAGGGCATATGACCTCGTAGTTCCACCCTTTAAGACCTCAATAACTAAATAACTAACTTCTTTCTTTCACGTTATGTATAAGTAGTCTAAAGGAGCAAACGCATTAGCATCATAAACGTGTTTGCTGTCAAGATGAGTCAACAAAAATAATTGTGCAATTTCGAAATGGGTACGATTGAAGGTACCCATAAGCTCGGGTATTCCATCAGAGAGATATTTCATCAGTTAAAGATGCCTCAGTCCACTGTGAGGTATGATATTGTCAAGTAAAATTACCAGGAAAGCACTAATCCCAATTGTTCTTCAGGTAGGGCCACGAATCTAATGAGCTGGGAAAATTCTGAAGCGTGTTGTGTGCACCAATCACTGAACAACTTTTTCAATGACTATTGTTAAATTTGTATTAGGGGATTTTAATATCTTGGTTCAGGGGTACCTGTTGAATTTGTCTGATAACCTGTGTTTCTGTGGTTACTGTTGCAGTATGTGTGACTCATTAGGGCCGGTGCCATCCCAACCGCTCTCTGGAGAGATTATGGACGAACCAGGGGAAGCATCACACACAGTATAGTTTCGGAGATATTGAAAGCCGGTGAAATAGTTCGCACAGCCACCATGTTGGATTGGTGAGACGTAATAAAATTTGAAGGACTTGGTCAGAGTGGTGCCATGACCTTACTGAGTTTCATTGGAATCGCTCCAGCCGTTTGGAAGTTATTAGGGGGGGGGGCACACACACTCACACACAGACAGAAGGAGATCTCATAAGACCATTTTTTCATAAATGAAAATAGGCTGAAAAGAAAACAAGACACAAACAACTAGAACTCAAAAAGGAACAAAAAAAAACCAACAAAACAACAAACTAAAATCCAAAGAAACTAAAACACAAATAAATAACACAAACAAACTAAGACTAAGACTAAGACTTAGACTAAAGCTAAAACTTAAAACAAAAAGAATTACAAAAACTAAAACAAAATATAAAAACTTCAACTGCAACTGCAACTACAACTACAACTACAACTACAACTACAACTACAACTGCAACTGCAACTGCAACTGCAACTGCGGCTGCGACTGCGACTGCGACTGCGACTGCGACTGCAACTGCAACTGTAACTGGAACTGCAACTAAAACTAAAACTGCAACTAAAACTAAAACTAAAACTAAAACTAAAAATAAAAATAAAAATAAAAATAAAAATAAAAATAAAAATAAAAATAAAAATAAAAATAATAATAATAATAATAAAATTAAAATTAAAATTAAAATTAAAATTAAAATTAAAATTAAAATTAAAATTAAAATTAAAATTAAAATTAAAATTAAAATTAAAAATTAAAAATAAAAATAAAAATAAAAATAAAAATTAAAATTAAAATTAAAATTAAAATTAAAATTAAAATAAAAATAAAAATAAAAATAAAAATAAAAATAAAAATAAAAATAAAAATAAAAATAAAAATAAAAATAAAATTTAAAATAAAAATAAAAATAAAAATAAAAATAAAAATAAAAATAAAAATAAAAATAAAAATAAAAATAAAAATAAAAATAAAAATAAAAATAAAAATAAAAATAAAAATAAAAATAAAAATAAAAATAAAAATAAATAAAAATAAATAAAAATAAAAATATAATAAAAAATAAAATAAAAATAAAAAAAATAAATTAAAAAAATAAAAATAAAAATAAATTATACAAATAAAATTGAAATAAATAATATTAAAAATGAAAAAAAATGAAATAGAAAAAAATAAGAATAAAAACTAAATTTACTTTATGAAAATTAACATAAATTTAAATTTAAAATTATAAAATTAGTTGGTTGGTTCGTTGGATGGTTCCTCAGTTTATGGGCTGCGACAACGTGGGTGTACTTTGGGTGTGTGTTGAATCTGTCTGACAACCGGTGTTAATTGTGATGGCTGTATTTGTGTGTGTTATCTGTTTTTAATTCATGTAAGGACTGCAGACATTCGATTTTCAAGTAGTTCTAACTTTTTCTATCAAACTCCACCGTCAACGACCAACTAGTTCTTAGATGCCACCGCAGTCGGCTCCTGGCGATGAATGTATGAACCTAAGAGCATTTGTCTAATATAACCTATAATTTAGCTTCATACAATTGTAATTAGTGGAAGGATCTTTATCATGCCATAAATCTATGATATGGGACCGCCGGCTTTACTTCCTCTCTGAAGAAAGGCATACTGAGGAATTTTTGACGCTCTTAAAATATCCGACGACTTCGGCTGGTTTTGAATCCACGACCATGGACATATCTCAGCATGTTACCAACTACGCCACCAAAGCCACCAAAATATAAAAACAGTTGTAAATATAATACAAATTATAGTATAAAATAAAACTAATAATATAGAAAATAAAATAATTAAAATCACATTTCAAATTAAATACAAATTTACATAACGTATTTGAAAATATAGTTCTATCTTATTCCTATAACCTGGGAGATATAAAGGAAACAACAACGGACAAGTCAACGCAAGGGCAAATTTTGAAAATTGGATAAAGATAAATAATTTTGAAAATTAAGAAGTTTTTTCCTAGCCATAAAGATGCCTGTTTCTCTTCAGAAATATGTAAAATTGTTGCCGAAGGTTTATAACAGGCACAGTCATCAAAGTAATACTGTTTTATATTTGTCTTTAAGCCTTATCTCTTCCCTTAAGAGGAGCCATTCTCTAAAGTAATTTCTATGAGTCGTGGGTCGGCTAGATGGGGCCAGAGTGCTTGCCACAATGGTGCGGTTTTGCAGTTGGATATCAAATTAACGACATCCAAGCGGTGTGGAATGTATTGATCAATGGGGAGTCTGAAGGGATCAACTGTCGAAGTTTATTGCAGACGCTACAATCACCATTTCCTCGTCAATCAATTTCCTCAGCTCCTCAAAAGATGTTCAGAAACTATATCCCATAAGGAAATAAAGTCTGATTATATTTTAAAACATTGGAACCACAACAGGTGAGGTTACAATATGATGAATCTGAGCTTCAGGCCCTGGGGAAAAATTTTGTTCACCCTCTGTAGCTCTTCATCAGGTGACATTGAAGGTTTATCTCTATACTGATCCCGTGGCGTAGCCGTGCGCGTTTAATAGCTCACCATGACCACTATGGGGCACTGCAGCAAGTCCAGAGATAGGAGGTTCGAATGCCGGTGCTGACAGGTCTATCCTAAATGTGGCTTTTCCCGAGTCCAATCCTGGTGTAGCGGCTAGAATTCTTTTCTGTCACCTCGGAGTCCAGGCTCAATTCCGGGCTCTGTCAAAAAATAATAATTCTGGTCTGAGGCCTGAAACGAGGTCTCGTGAGGGAAATCTGAGAAGAGGTGGGTTTGATTCCCCCCTCAGCCATCCTGGAAGAGTATTTTCGTCGTTTCACCACTTCTACTCCAGGGAAATGCTGATCTGGCTCCTAATTGAAGGAAATGGCCGCCACCTTCCCAATCCTCACCTGAATTACAAATTTTCACACTAACTACAGACACACAATAACACATGTTATCAGACATATTTTACACACACACACATTCAGGTTCGCAGGGAGAAATGACTACAATGTCCATGCCCCTCAAATGAAACAATAACCCGAGTGAGTTTTGCCACACTCCCTCCAACCAAATGCCAGGAAGTTACTGTACTCGAATTTGCGGTTTGAGCAATATTATTATCTCCATGAAGAAAGCATAAGTTTTGTAAATTTATAGTTGCTGGATTCGATAGTCGAGCTCTGGCTAGCGCGAAGTCGTGAGGGGACGTTGTCTCTGTAAAACGCCGAACCAATCAGAAAATTACTAGAGGAAAACAATATATAAGGTGGCAGAAATCGGTCTTGTTTGATCTGGGGCAAGATAGGCAATTCGCAGAGCAAGAAAAGGTGTATCGAAGAAAGGAAGTGGCAAGGTAGGCAATTCACAAAGCAAGAAAAGTTGTGGATGACGTGCGTATGGTATCCAGGGGTGCGCTGAGAATATCACGTGACAGTCCCGAAGCCAATAGGAATATTCGATTGAATTAATTACCAATACTTCTAATGATGTGATTTGCAAGTTATGTTATGATATGTTATGAATTGAGAATCTACAATTTAATAAATGACGATTTATCAGAGATACAATTTTGGAGAGATATGTTTCAATAAGGCAGAAAGTGGATTGGAAAGAATCCTGCCTAAGACACGCGTGGAATTTCTTGATGACGTCAACATTTGAGTGGAGAAGGGTTAACGCGTGACGGAATCGCGGCTTTTGTTCGGGAGACGTGGAAGAGAACAGACGTATCGAACTTCGGTCTCCGAGTGCGCGCCTTTGTGATATAGCACAAGTGATCGGTAAAAAGTGTCGCGACTCATAGCGAAGTGTATTTGCATGAATGCAAACGTGCGAGTACAGTTTTGCAGAAGTGTAAGTATGGAGATGTAGTCAAAATTATTGAAAGAATTGAGAAAGAAAATACGTGAAATAAGCAATTTGTTTGAGGAGCAAACGCAAAGAAAAGCAGTCAGACTTTGTAAAGGAACAGTTCAGAAGCATTTCGTAGAGTGATATTACAGAAACGAAGAGACTATTTATATTTTTATAGGGAGAAGGAAGGTATACAATGTTTAAATATAATAATCGTCACTATGCCGCAGAGTGCAGTCATTGAGCATAAGTTTCTAGCAGCATTGGAAACGTGAAGAAGTTAACAGATATTATTTCTACTACTAAGATTTCTTCAACATGATTATGAAAATGTTGTTACAATTGAGATTAAGAGGGACATTTTATAGTAGTATGAAAGTCATGATGATGCAGTGCTAAATATGCAGCGGAAAACGTAACCTACAAGGAAAATAAAATTCCTCTTGGCACGCCGGAAGGCGGAGGTAGATTTCACCGGGCAAACTAGGGGATAGGCTATAATAGGCAAAATATGCAGGTTTTCTTAGGAGGATGAGACCTCATTTATTGCGAGAAAGTATTTTACAATTGGAGGTTAGTTAACATTTTGTCGTCTTTCTATGCATATTTTTAACATTTTACTGTCTTATGGGGATGGTAACCTTCTTGTCATTTGGGGTTCATTTTTATACTTGTGATCACACTGTCCTTATGCAAGGTTTGGAACTAATGTGTAACTATCTAACAGTCTGTTACTTCTTCACGCAAAATTTTATCTCCCGCAGAGATGGTTGTTAGTTCCTCAGTTTAGGGGCTGCGACAAGGTGGTCATATAACCCCGTGTACATTGGGTGTGTGTAGAATCTGTCTGATAAACGGTGTTATTTGTGATGACTGTATTAGTCTGTAATTCAGGTAAGGTCTGCAGACGGTCAATTTTAAGTAGTAGTACCTAATTTTGTACCAAATACTAACGTCAACGACACCTAGCTTTGAACTTGGCTACTAGATGCCACCGCAACCAGCAACTTGAAACGAACCTTGTAACTTCCCCTCCGAAGGAAAGCATGCTGACGGATTTTTAGCGCTCTTAGAAAATCCGGCGACTTTGGCCGGATTTGAACCAGCGACCTTAGGCATAGAAGTTCAGCATGCTACCAGTTAGCCGCTTCCCTCATAGTCAGATGGAACAAGAAGTTCCGTGACGAACTAAAGAGCCTACTTTTCTTAAAATTAAGATTCATGCCATAGATTAATCTACAGTATATGAACCTATCTAGAATAATGACGAAATTAAGTGGGTAATATCGAAATGTCTTAATTAGTTCGAAATAAGGTATACTAGGCATAATGTAGCCTAATAGAGCAATACAGTTGGCAGCTCTGGTGACTGAATATATTCTTACTTCCATCTCCTAAGGTACAGAATACAAAATGTGGTTGAAGTTCAAAGGACGTTACATGGAGTTAGACATTGGATCTATTAGTACACGTAAAAGCATGTTGGCAACAATGTCATGCGAGTGCTGGTCAGAAATAATCTGAAATATTATATCTTTTTGTGCCAATTTTGGATGAAATCCATTTGTTGGTATAGAAGTTACATGTATTTAAAAATTGGTGCTATCAGCAGGCTTAGAATCATGTTGGTAGAACTGACGTATATAAGTTACTCCAAATTAATGTAAAATGTCAGGTAATTTACGTGTGCATAGTTTAAACCTGTCGGCTTGCATACTTTCAGATATATTGGTATTTGGATAAAATAATAGAGATAACATTTATTGACAGTTGGCAGCCCTGGTGGCTCTTAAGAATACACTCAGTCATATCTGTTTATGTACACATATTACATACAAAATTTGGTTGAAATCCAATTGATAGTGTAGAAGTTATATGCATTTAAAAATTGGACTTATCAGAAGGCTTAAAATATTTTGGCAACGCTTTCATATATGGCCACCTGGAAATTAAACTGAAATAGTATTATCTACTTGTGTGCCAATTTTATAATAGCTCCCATGTATACCTTCCAAGATCCAACATGGAGCTCAAATTTCTAGTGCGTTTTTTTTAGCAGTTGGCAGCACTGGCATCTTTTTCAAATATGGGCCTGAGATATTCCGGTATACAACTTTACTCATACTAAATTTGGTTTCGATTTCTGCAGCCGTTTAGGAGTTGATAGGGGGGGGGGGGGGACCCACACACAGCCATACAGACAGAAGGACTGACAGACAGATAGACACATTTTCCCGGATCGATCTCATAAGTCTACTTTTCCTCATTTTTGAAAAGTGTGAAAAGAAGGCTAACAAGAAGTTCCGTTACGAACTAAAGAGCCTACTTTTCCTAAAATTTAAGATTCATGCCAATGATTAATCAATATGGATCTATCTACCGGTAGAACAATGACGAAATTAAGTTGGCAATATCGAAATTTCTAATTAGTTCGAAATACTGTATACCTGGCATAATTTAGCCAAATACAGAACTACAGTTGGCAACACTGACATACATGTATTGGTCAGAAATAATCTGAAATAATATGATCTATTGTTGTGTCAATTTTGAATGAAATCCATTAGTTAGAGTAGAAGTTACATGCATTTTAAAAATTGGACCTATCAGCAGGCTTAGAATCATGTTGGCAGCACTGACGTATATTAGTTACTCCAAATTAATCTAGAATGCCAGGTACTATACGTGTGCATAGTTTAGAGCTATTGGCTTGCATACTTTCTGATATATTAGGGTAACAAAAATGGAGACAGTATTTATTAACAGTTGGCAGCCCTGGTTGCTCTTAAGATTCGGCATAGTCATATCTGTTTTGGTACATATAGCACATACGAAATTTGGTTGAAATCCAAATGATAGTATAGAAGTTACATGTATTTAAAGTTGGATTTCTCAGCAGGCTTAGAATCATGTTGGTAGCACTGTCGTATATAAGTTACTTCAAATTAATATAGTATGTCAGGTACTATACGTGTGCATAGTTTAAAGCTGTCGGCTTGCATACTTTCTGATATATGGGTATTTCGATTTAAAAAAATTGAGAGCATTTATTAACAGTTGGCAGCCCTGGTGGCTCGTAAGAATACGCTCAGTCATATCAGTTCATGTACACATAGCACATACGAAATTTGGTTGAAATCCAATTGATAGTGTAGAAGTTATATGCATTTAAAATTTGGACCTATCAGCAGGCTTATAATCATTTTGGCAACGCTGCCATGTATGGCCTCCTGGATATTAAACTGCAATGTTATTATCTATACGTGTACCAATTTTGAAATAACTCCCATTCATACCTTCAAAGATATCCAACATTGAGCTCAAATTTCAATTGCGATTTTTCAGCAGTTGGTAGCACTGACATCATTTTCAAATATGGCCGTGAGATATTCAGGTATAGATATTTACTCCTAGCAAATTTTGTTTCGATTGCTCCAGCCATTTAGGTGTTGATAGGGGGGACACACACACAGCCAGACAGACAGAAGGACAGGCAGACAGAAGGACAGACAGACAGACAGACAGACAGACAGACAGACAGACATTTGCCCGATCTCATAAGTCTACTTTTACCTCATTTTAACCTACTTTTCACATTTTGCAAAAATGAGGAAAAAGTAGACTTATGAGATCGATCCGGGAAAATGTGTGTCTGTCTGTCTGTCTGTCTGTCCTTCTGTCTGTCTGGCTGTGTGTGTGTCCCCCCCCCTATCAACTCCTAAACGGCTGCAGCAATCAAAACCAAATTTAGTATGAATAAAGATGTGCACCGGAATATCTCACGTCCATATTTGAAAATGATGTCAGTGCTACCAACTGCTGAAAAAACGCACTAGAAATTTGAGCTCCATGTTGGATATCTTGCAAGTTATGGATGGGAGCTATTCCAAAATTCGCACACATGTAGATAATACTATTTCAGTTTAATTTCCAGGAGGCCAACCATGACAGTGTTGCCAAAATAATTTTAAGCCTTCTGATATGTCCAATGTTTAAATGCATATAACTTCTATACTATCGATTGGATTTCAACCAAATTTTGTATGTAATATCTGTGCATAAACAGATATGACTGAGCATATTCATAAGAGCCACCAGGGCTGCCAACTGTTAATAATTGCTCTCTCTATTTATTTATTTTATCCAAATACCAATATATCAGAAAGTATGCAAGCCAACAGCTTTAAACTATGCACACGTATATTCTGACATTTTAGATTAATTTGGAGTAACTTATATACGTCAGTTCTACCAACATGATTATAAGCCTGCTGATAGTACCAATTTTTAAATACATGTAACTTCTATACTATCAGTTGGATTTCAACCAAATTTCGTATGTGCTATGTGTATCATAACAGATATGACTATAAGTATTGTTAAGAGCAATCAGGGCTGCCAACTGTTAATAAATGCTTTCTATATTCTTTATACCCTAATATCAATATATCAGAAAGTATGCAAGCCAACAGCTCTATACTTTGCACACGTATAGCACCTGACATTCTAGATTAATTTGGAGTAATTAATACAAGGCAGTGCTGCCAAAATGATTCTATGCCTGCTGATATGTCCAATTTTAAAATACATGTAACTTCTATACTAACAAATGGATTTCATCCAAAATTGGCACAACAAGATATCATAATAATTCAGATTATTTCTGACCAGCACACGCATGGTATTGTTGGCAACATGCTTTTACGCGTGCTGATAGATCCAGTGTCTAACTGCATGTAACGTCCATTGGACTTCAACCAAATTTTGTATTCTGTACCTTAAGAGGTGGAACTAAGAATATATTCAGTCACCAGGGCTGCCAACTGTAGTGCTCTATTAGGCTACATTATACCAGGTATATTTTGAACTAATTAGATATTTCGATATTACCAACTTAATTTCGTCATTATTCTAGATAGGTTCATATACTGTAGAATAATCATTGGCATGAAAAGAAGGCTGTATAGTTCTTCACGGAACTTCTTGTTACAAAATGTGAAAAGTAGGCTAAAAATGAATGTGATCTCGTCAAAGGCGTTGTCTTGGCAACCTCTGATAGATCATCCCTTATCAATTTAAAAGCGTTGTTATGGTAACCTCTGATGGCACTTGGCATTTTTTAAAATTCCGAAATCATTTTTCACATCCCTTGGCGTAATGGTGGGTCATATCAAAAATTCTTTCAGACAAAAGTTTTAGGTAAGTATTAGGGGAATATTTTCCAGTTTGTACGGTTTTGATATTGTGCCTATTAAGAGAGATATGATTAATGTTTCCCGAAAAACCCACTTTTTTCCACCCCTTTGGTCAATGGTTGGTGCTATCAAAAAACGTATTTGACATAAATTTTTGGCACTTATCCGACACATATTATGAACTTTAGATGGATTCGATATTTCACGTATTAAGAGAGTTATAGCGAAATTTCACTTTTTCGAAAAAAGCCCCCCCATTTTCACCCCCTTCGACCGATTTTGCCCATTAACGAACTCGACCTAGATTTTATAGGGATACATATTATGTAAAAATTCAAAGTGATTGGTACAAAATTACGGCAGTTATCGTGTCCACAAGAAACTGATATATATATATAGATAGATAGATAGATAGATATATACATAAATTATATATAAACTTTTGAACTGACAGTGGTTTTGGGGTCTGGGGGATGTGAAACGCGAAGATATGTCGAAATTTTCCGGAAGTCGAAACATGGTACCCATTGCAATAGTTAGCTTTCTAATGAAATCTACCTAAAATGGACAAGCCTTGGACGAGATTGAAGGATTTCCACGCAGAAGACATGAAGAACAGAAGAGCAGAAGAGGTCGGAACGACAAGAGGAACAAGAGTGGAGGGCCTGAACCTGGAATCGAACGAGGAGGAAGATTGAAGACGGGGAGGTGCAGTTCAGATTGGTGAATTATCTTGGTCCAGTCAGGTGAAACATCTTGGAGCTGTAAAGCGTAAGATCTTGCTGGAGATAGGCGTAACATCTTGGAGCTGTAAGGCGAATGTTAAGATGGAACTTGAATCCAGGAAAGTACGAGATGGACGAACTGGGTTACGGAAACCAGTTCATGCTCTTCTACTAGACACCTATACGCGACATAAAGTAAGAAAGGAATTAACTTCAGTAGCCCAGTTTTCTTGTTGTTGTTGTTGTTTGAGTCTTCAGTCTTTTGACTGGTTTGATGCAGATCTCCATGCCTCCCTGTCCTGAGCTAATCGTTTCATCTCTACACAGCTACCACACCCTTCATCCGAGGCAATCTGTTTAACATATTCTAACCTTGGTCTACCCCTACAATTCTTGTCCTCGATCCTTCCTTCCATAACTAAGCTTGATATTCCTGGGTGTCTTAGTATGTGTCCTACCAACCTATCTCTTCTCTTCATTAGCAGTCGCCAGAGACATCTCTCCTCCCCCACTCGTCTTAATACCTCTTCGTTTGTAACCCTATCTACCCATCTGATCTTCATCATTCTCCTGTAACACCACATTTCAAACACCTCAATTCTCCTCTTTTCTGCTGCAGCAATAGTCAAAGTTTCACTTCCATAGCCACGCTCCAGACAAAGGCTTTCAAAAATGACTTCCTAATGCCTAAATCTATATTCGATGTCAACAGATTCCTTTTCTGTAGAAATGCTTTCCTTGCCTCAGCCAACCTACTTTTTATATCCTCTTTGTTGCGTCCATCACTGGTTATTTTGCTTCCTAAGTAACATAAGTCTCCTACTTCCTTCAGCTTTTCACCTGCCAATTTGATGTCCATAGAGGTTTCAGATTTCTTTCGGCTGCATTCCAATATTTTTCTTTTACATTTATTAATTTTCATCATGAATTCTTTTCTCAAGACGGAGTCCATACCATTCAAATACTCTTTCAAATCCCATTTTTGTAGCTATGATAAAATCTGTGTGACCATTTTTGATGTTGATTTCTATTTAATGTTTTATTAGTATTGTTGTTGGAGTTTTCGTAGCCGCTTTTTGCTATTTTTGATTTAATAAGCCAGGATTGGTAGATAATTCGTTAGTTGAGCGTTGAGATAATTTATGATGGTAGATTGTAGTCTGAGTTTTGAAAATTTTCGGTATTTTGCTATTTTGAGTTTAGATTAGAGATTTATGCGATGGAGATTTCCATTTGTTGTCATTTGTATTGGTTGATTCGATTCAGTTATACTTAAATTAAACGAAGTTACGATGACGATCATGTTCTGATCAATGGTAGGACGTATATTTTGTCAACATAACGACAGTCAGATGAAGAACATTTCTCATAAAAATGTTCAAATTGTATAAAAGTAAATGATGAAAATGAGCATTATTATTATTGTCTTCACGCTGGAAAATATTATGAATAATTAAGATAATTTTCTTAAATATTCGAATACCAGGATAATGTTTTGAGAAACATAGAATGAAACTATGTCACATAAAAATATGTATTATTGATGACGGTAGAGGAAGGCAAGTAACGATATTATGAAGCTATTGATATTATGAAACATTATTAAAATGTCAGATATTTTAATTGGAATTATGAACCAATGACTAGTATAAGTATTGTTGTCAGGTAATCAGCTGATATTATGGAGTATTGTATTGGCATGTTTTGTTGAAAAGGTAGACAGCTACGACGAGGTTTATTGAAAGTAATGGTAAAGAAAGTTTTCCCAAGTATTGGAGAAAAATATATGTATATTTGAGTGTAACAATGAGCTATAATGGCATTGTTAGTGTCGGAAGGACATTTGTTATTAAGAGAATTATTCTGCGATGATATACTGTTTGTGTAAAAAGGAATGCATATTATAATGGAACACGAGATGTTTTAATGAAGCTATTGTGATAAATGGAGTTAGGATTCACTGGTATTAAGAGATATTTCACGGTAGATGTTTGAAACAAGACGAGGTGTCAATAAACAGCTGATCGAGAATTAAATGACGGTTATAGTTAGATCTTGTGGTTCAATGTCAACAGAGAGTAATTGATTCTGGTATTTATTGTAAGAGCATATACGTTTATTATTGTTATTTCTATTTTTGAATGACTTGGAATAAGTTCGATTTTGAGATAATCTGGGCTTCATTGAACGGATTATTCATCCCTATATTGTCTATTATCCCTAATTATGACTCAAGTTAGTGGAAAGTTGTCCTTTGAACGGAAATAAATTGAAAATGGAAAGAAATGTGTAATATATATAAATATTAAAAACAGTTTAAATGATAGAGTTGATATATAATCGTATTTAGACTAGGATTAGCGTAGGAATCAGGAGTCATGTATAGAGTAGGACTTAGTTATTGTAATAGCGACTGGTCATCGCTAAATATCATCTTTTACGACGGCATTAAATAATTTATTAATTTTATTTTATTGATACTCCTGAAAACTTGGACAGCAGTGAGGTGTCAAAAGTAGGCTTATTATTTACGCAGTGTTAAATTCATAGCTAGCAGCACCTATCATGAGGCTTTGAATTCGTTTTGGTTTTGAACTTGACTTTGTTTTTCATTGTCAATTATTTTTATTAGGCCTATGAATAAACATGACAGGCACGTTTTCACGTATGCTTTCAATATTTTCTATAACCTTAGCGTTATATTTCGTAATAGTGGTATCAAAGTAAAAATGCTATAGTAGTAGAATAGTGGCACAACCTATATCCTATTCCGTTACGCCCGAGATTCGAACCTAGTATTGTGGAACTATAGCATTTCTTTTGTCAGCATGTTCCTTATTCCGGTGTGTGTTTGACAGTAGCTATTTGTGGTCATTTGTAGCCGGATACTACACGTTGCTGTGATCCTCTTCCATCTTCGGATTTTGGCTGACATCTCACATGGAAATAAGGGTACAGTATCTTATTACAAGTCCCGGAGTACCTACCCTAATTCTACATTCCAATAATTGCACATGATATAAAACACCACATAGTCTTCATGGTGTAGTGGTTAGCACTTTTGGTTGCCACCGATAAGCAAAGAGTTCAAATCCCTGCTCAGCCAAGAAATGGAATTATGATTTTAGGTACTGGAACCGTATCGCCACCCATGAGGTGTCAGTTTCGAAGACTGGCACTAGGCTAGTGAGGTCGCCCGAGTTAAAATTCTACCATCACAATGTCACGTATTACAAGACAATATAGCATAAGTTATACCTAGGTAGTGGGCTGATGGACAGATTGAAACATATAAAATAAAATAAAAATTCAACAATTACGTTTGACAGCGTGAGACTCGACAGCTGTCGTAGTTCAGTTCACAGAATCATGATAGCAGGTGTCTGCAGACTAATACGATACTATAAACTAGCAGCAAATTATAGCATATCCGTTGATATACGGTTATGGGAACTCGATACATCGTTTGCCTGAGTGCTCACAAATCAAATAGATCTGAGTGAAGATGGAGGTCAATAATGAAGCAATCATTTACTCTATCAATGTACTGTCCCCGTTTACCTGGATAGTAGGCTGTCAGATATCCGCCCCCTCAATCGGATTGCCAATTATCAATCGCACCGGCACAGTTACATCAATGAAAATGGCACTGACAGATACTATCGAGATAAGAGCACAGAAATTCACAGGAAATCATTGTGGAACACACCAAAATAGACGGGGGTGCATACTTACCGTTGCTTACCTCTTAATTATCTCGGGGTTTGAGTTGACAACAGGATCACTAAAAGTCTGTTCACACAATAATCTCCGCCATGACATTTAAAAATGAACCAGAAACGAAGACGAGAACTTTGAACTGTACAAAAGCTTTATTTCTAATAAAGGGTATGATTTTCCTAACACAACAAAATATACGTGGCTATCAGTAGCCCAAGTCAATCTGACTACGTCCTCCAGTAGGACTTGCAAAATTAATATACAACATGATATATAAAACATTTTAGCTCCCAAGAGCTCCAAATAACGTAATATTCATAACACTATTGGATTGGAAAAGGACGTCAGGGTGTGACATATATATAGCATTGTTTCCTTTTAATAAACAAGAGAATGATATTTATAGTCGCAAGGCCAGAGTGTACGACCTCACTCTCTGAAAACCATATGTTGACACAGCTGCGGGCTACCTTCCAGCCTGCTGCATACTGGTCAAATGCACTCCCTTCTCACACGCTATGTTACGTAAGAATCCAGCCTGCACTCTCAAGCTTTTAAATGTCTTACAAGACAACTCACATTATATTTACGCAAATCTTTCAAGTACTTTGATCACATCCTAATGGATCATTACATAAATTTCTTAAACTTGTTAACTTCAATCCAAATGTTTAATTAGCTCTTAAATGTTTATAACAAAATCACATAAATTATTTATAACAATTAGAAATTGTTTATAATATTTGTCAAAGACAATAAAAATATTCTAAGCACGCCTTTAACATCACTCTCGTTTCACATTATTTTCAAAAATATTTACAACAATTATTTACAATATTAACATTTAAATTGTTTAAATTATTAATTTAATAAATACATTAGCCACATGTTCATTCGGTTGGTAATTTTATAATCCTGTTTAATATAATCGACCAATGAAGGTTAGTTATACATGTTAATGTCACAATCCGGTTTAATAAAGTTTTTTAATAATGATTTGTGACGGCAACCTTCATTCAACATCTTGTCTCAAATTCTTTCAAAACTCGTGTTAATTATAACAGTAAATCACTTGATTAATTTTCAACGAACTATAACAATCTTACTCCAGCGGAAAATCCTTCGCTAACAAGTTAATGCACAATCTGCATTAAAAATATGCCCAAAATCATCATATATTAATCTATATGGCATTTGAAACTTTCACATCACTTACAAAACTTCCACAAATAATTCTTTAACATTTATTCCTGTGGGAACTTCCTTCATATTCAAGGGCATTATATCTCAGCGACTTTCAAAACGCGCTGCACTAGCGATTACACATTCATAGTTCCACTTAAAAATTTTATAATCATAATTTGTTTCAAAACTGTTTTTCTATTTAACCTTCGTAGATTTCATTCATGAACTGAAATGAAGTCAAAACTTGCCAATCACAAACAAATTTAATAGTGAATACGCTTATATACGCCTATCTGGTCTATCAAAATTTAAGATTAACATCTTAAAAGAAATTGTAGTATGAAAATACTATCTTCAAATAAAGTGCGACTAAACTGCAAAGTAGTCGAATAGAATCCAATTAGACTGGGGAATGCAAACATCGTTATATAATTCTCTAATTGAGAAAAACTCCTAACAAAAGTACTTGACTTTAATGCATTCAATAATTCATTATTAACATTACTCTTTCACAAAAGTGTCTATGATGCAATGTTCATTCATAACTGACGATAAATGTCTGTGTTGCAATCAATACAAATAACGACTAGTATTTCCAAGATCGTCGATAACGTAAGAGATTTTAACGCTCTAAAATCATTTAAATGTTCTTCCTTCTTGATGATGACAGAAAATTGTTCAAAGTAATTAAACTGGGGTAGAATTACTTTAATAAAGTGACACGCTGTCTGAATTTAAATCTGCCATAAAAATCATTAACATACAGTCAAATCGTGACTACAAAAAAAATAATTACTGAAAATCTAAATATCAGTCTCAACTGATTCAAAATCGTTAACTATGCCCATGACATAACAATGTCTTAATAAATCGTCGAAAAATGCAAAACTCATCAAGGTGTACTGAGAATAAGAATCTCAACAAGAAATAAGGCAAAATACATGAGGATAAAAATATGGGAAAAATGGTTGCTCAAACATTACTAGGTTACTCAAATACAATAAACGTTCACGACTACCTTATCTGCCGATTGACGTTCCAGAGGAAAATTCCCCAAAGAAGACTGCTGATGGATCCATTTCACCACGTTAAAGCTGAGCTCCATCCTCGAAATAGGAAATAGCACCCTCGGAGAATCGAACTGCTTCCTTCTCCGTGAATCGCTCTGCTCCTCGAATACGAATAGACATCCTTCCGGCAATAATCTTCTTTGTGAGTCGGGATATCCCTGACCTCTCTTGAAAAATTCCCTGAAGTTCCAGTAGACAGTCATCATGACGTTTTGTAGAAATTTCCGAAGAAATTATTCATATTCAGAGTATGAAATTGTTTCTATGGCTGTTCGATGGTATTCAGCCTTTACTTACGAAACATGGGTGTAGATGGTATTCACCGCATGTTCGCTTATGTGGAATAGCAATTAGCGAAGTTCCATGTCGCTATCTTACTCCAATGAAGTATGTCCCAATTGCAATAAGCCTTCTTAGCCTTCCATCTGCACTTCGGTTGTAGTGTCAGAAGAACAAACTGCCGTATTCAAATGCTCCATTATACTGTATCGTTCTGTAAGCAAGCAATCTGAAGTCTTTCTACTCCACTCGCAGCGTTAGCCTTGCGTTGATTCTGGCTTATACAAGAGTGTTTCTCTAGTGGTGAGATAATCACTTTTGTCAGTCGTATAACACCGCTAATATCTTTTGAAGTACTCGGTCGAAATTGTTCAGCTTTTCTCTACAATTGCATGTAGTACTGCACAATACAATTATGTTATCGGAGACCGCTAACTGTTTGAAGCTAAACTTCTAGAAGCTTTCTAAGGTCCGTTTCAACTTCACCTAGTTTGACCTGGTTCTCGTTAACAAAGTGGCCTCGCCACGCGTTATAAAAACGATTCTTTTCACTTGCTGTTCACTTTGATGTCTCACTATATTGAATATATAAGAAAATGACTTTCACAAATACTTCGATGATCTGAGCATTAGATCTCAGAATGATCAGAGAACGAAAGAGAAGAGGCTCCTCTCTTCTGCGCAAGCCCTTTTATTACCTTCTCGAGGGGCGTTACCATCCCTTCCAAAGCGTGATACTGCGTCATCGCTAGAACTTCCAACTTCGTTAATACATGACGGATTTTCAAAATTCAAAAACTGAAAATAAATTTCACCAAAATTCCAAATCACTGCTTTTACTGCAAATGGATTTCCACAATTCTGCATTCAAAAAGTCATAAAAATACCATAGTTTCAGCAATCTCCGTCTTCCTTTAAACTATCGTTCATTGGTTCATGCCTCTCCTCCAATAGCATAGTTTCTTCCTCAGCAGAATTCCTCGTTTCCTGCGACTGCGTCGTACATCTTGGAACATTCTGGACTAAAATGCTGACGTCACTGAGAATCTCAGCTCAAGTAGCTTGCTGGCATAACATTTACGTCATCCGTGCTTACGTCATGACTACCCACGTCATAACTATGACAGCCATAACTCTAATCATAATTTCAAATATAGCCACCGTGGTCTCTACATAATTCAATTACGGGGGCATTCTCCTCTCACCACGTTTTAAAAACAGTTGCAAATTGTTTTTAAACTCAATGTTACAAGTATCTCAACTCTCTTGAACACGAAATTGAATTATTACTGGCTTACTCTAGTATGATATTTCCTCTATGTTCCTTAATCATATTTTCTTCTACTCTGGGTTGTATGTGGTTAATGTATTCTTTCCTCTCTACTTTCTCTTCTGACCAGTATTTCTATTCTCTAAGTTCTGCTGGCTCGTAGAAGGACCAGGATCGATTACAACATCCTGCCTTTTCCTTTGATTGTCAGCTTCTTTCTCCCTTAATTCTTTTAAGTATTGCTGGCTTTCCTTTTCTCTTTGCTGATATTGCTCAGGTGTCATAACCTGACTTTGAGTATTCTGGTTTCTATTTTGGTTTTGGTTATTCCTATTATAGTTACGATTATACCCATTATTGTTATAATATCTGCCTCTTCCATTATAGTTTCCTCGGTTGTAGTTCCAACCTCTTCTCTGTTGATATGGTCGGTAACCTTGTGATCTGTAATTTCTAAACTGATTATTCCTGTGAGGACCTACATTGTCAGTTTTCTCCTCCTCTGGCTTGTCAGTTTGTTGGACTTGGTCCATGTATACCGTATTGATTTCCTTATACTCTTGCCTTTGACCTTTCTGGACTACGTTAGGCATTGGACTTGTGTAGTCTAACCTTCTTAGTAATTCATCCATGCTGGATAAATCCCTGATGTTGGACGAAATTATAAGTCTCCTCACCTCAACTGGCAGCATACGAGAAATCGCATCTATTAGTTGCTCCGTGGACAATGGGGGTTGCAAAAATCTCAAGCGGGACAACTGACTCGTAAAGAAATCAGCGTACCTCGTTGGAAGAGTACCTGAGTATTTTCTTGAATATACCTCCGCTCTTAACGAATTCTGCGCTTCTATGGACCAAAATCGTTTGATTAATGCCTCTGCAAACTCGTCAAAGTTACTGAATGTATATCTAAAAGCTCTAAACCATTCAAGGGGTCCTCCAATCAGATATCTCTCTACTATCTTCATCTCTCTCTCTCTGGGAATGTGAGCTTCGATGAAATAATCTTTGAGATTCCTTACATACTCTATAGGTGTCAAACTATCAGTGTTACTGAATTTTTGTGGTTTGTCCTCGAAATTCCTAATGACCGTCACGTTCCTCGGATATGAATCCGGATAGTTTTTCCCACTATCTCGATAATTCCACTCAGATTCCATATTCCTCTCGTCATCCTCCTCTCTGAATCTGGATACACGTTCTTCAGGAGTCACGTCTCTTTCTTCTGGATCTAGGTGACATCTTCTGGTATACTTCCTGTTCAATTCGCAAGCAAAGCCTTCTGTATCCTTGTCGGTGATTTCTGTTAAGACTTTCTTGACTATCTCTTCCTTGTAGTTTTCCATTAAACTAGCCTCTCCTAACTTCAAGTTTTTCAGTTTACTCGTCGTTTCGTTTACGTCAGAGACAACTTTATGAATTTGATCCTCTAATGTAGATTTTAAAGTTTGCATATCCTGATCTAGTTGTGTTCTATCGTCAACTTGTTTTTCGGATAGCGAATTTATCCTGACGCTTAAATCTTTTCTAATCTGTACTACCTGATTGTTAATTTCTATCTGCGTACTGGCAAGTTTTCTTTCAATCCTTTCCTGAATTTGGGTTACATGTTCCCCACTTGACTTATTCCACTCGTCTTTCCATACCGCTACGTTTGCTGTTAACATCTCGGCTATGTCTACTTCGATATCCTCTTTTAATACTCTATTGTGGTCTAATACCTGTGTTCTCATGACCTCTACGTCATACTTCAACTCTGCTAAAGACGTTGTTGTTCTAACTGATTCATCGACTAACCTAGTCGTTAATGCAGTTATATTACGCGTACAAAGAGTTTTTGAGTTTTCGATTTCTTCCCTGACTTTATTTACATCAGTTTGGACTTTAGTGATATCTACGAAAACTGTGTTGACCTCTACCTGAATCTTAGTTACGTCACTTTGCACCTCAGTTATATCCGCATGAATATTATTAATGTCTACCTGAACATTGGATACATCTGTTCTAGCTTTTTGAATTTCTTTCTGGACTTCCTCGACCTTGTCTTGGACAGTCGCTACATCGTTTTTGACAACAACTACTTCGGCTCTAGCACAAGAAATATCCCCTCGGACATTAGCTACATCTAGATTTAACATTGTAAGGTCCCTCTGTACCTTAGACACATCATTTTTAACATCATCAACACTTTTATGCACAATAGATACATCTTTATGGACATTAGACACGTCTGTACGCATGTCCGTTACAGTATTTTCAATTCCTAGGGTATTAATCTGTAAACGCGACATATTATCCTCCAAATTAGCAGCACTAGTATGAAGAACCTTCAAACTTTCATCCATGCTAGCTTTCAAATTACTAGCATTCTCCTCCATTCTGGCATTTAAATTAGCAGACAAATTACTATTATTCTCCTTCATGCTTTCATTCAACATCTGCTTCATACTGCGATTCATGTTAGCAGACATCTCCTCTAACATTTTCTTCAAACTTTCATCTGCCATTACAATATTATTATTCAAAATGGATTGCTGTAGGGACATACATCAAAAGAGCAAAATAACAACATTTGAGCAACACTTTTCACCATATATATAATTTTTGATCAATTTTCTGTCTTAAATCTAACTTATAACTACCTTATAATTAATATTCGAAGATACTTCATGTTGAAACAAACTCAAGCACATGTTCAAACTTCTCTGGCTCATTTTAAAATATCCTAACACAAATAATTTACATTTACAATCCAAATAATTAATTTTATCTTTAATATGACTAAAATGTCATAAGCCGGTCAAATAAAATAAGATTCCAGATTATAGGCGATTTTTCTACGTTCCTGCCCATTTAACCTTTCTCAAGTTGTATAAGATCTGATCTTTTCTGAGTGTAATTTTCCTAATACAATACAACATTTAATTCCTATATAATCACACTCTTAAATACTACAATTGGCCTAGACATCTAACAAAGAATCAACCTCTTTATTTGAGTCTAATCGAACCTCACGTTTTAGGTTTGTCAATCTTTCTGGTGTTCAACCTGGTGATCCAGTGTTGTTGAACACGCCCCACACGTTGACTGCGCCAATCTTTCTGTCCCCGTTTACCTGGATAGTAGGCTGTCAGATATCCGCCCCCTCAATCGGATTGCCAATTATCAATCGCACCGGCACAGTTACATCAATGAAAATTGCACTGACAGATACTATCGAGATAAGAGCACAGAAATTCACAGGAAATCATTGTGGAACACACCAAAATAGACGGGGGTGCATACTTACCGTTGCTTACCTCTTAATTATCTCGGGGTTTGAGTTGACAACAGGATCACTAAAAGTCTGTTCACACAATAATCTCCGCCATGACATTTAAAAATGAACCAGAAACGAAGACGAGAACTTTGAACTGTACAAAAGCTTTATTTCTAATAAAGGGTATGATTTTCCTAACACAACAAAATATACGTGGCTATCAGTAGCCCAAGTCAATCTGACTACGTCCTCCAGTAGGACTTGCAAAATTAATATACAACATGATATATAAAACATTTTAGCTCCCAAGAGCTCCAAATAACGTAATATTCATAACACTATTGGATTGGAAAAGGACGTCAGGGTGTGACATATATATAGCATTGTTTCCTTTTAATAAACAAGAGAATGATATTTATAGTCGCAAGGCCAGAGTGTACGACCTCACTCTCTGAAAACCATATGTTGACACAGCTGCGGGCTACCTTCCAGCCTGCTGCATACTGGTCAAATGCACTCCCTTCTCACACGCTATGTTACGTAAGAATCCAGCCTGCACTCTCAAGCTTTTAAATGTCTTACAAGACAACTCACATTATATTTACGCAAATCTTTCAAGTACTTTGATCACATCCTAATGGATCATTACATAAATTTCTTAAACTTGTTAACTTCAATCCAAATGTTTAATTAGCTCTTAAATGTTTATAACAAAATCACATAAATTATTTATAACAATTAGAAATTGTTTATAATATTTGTCAAAGACAATAAAAATATTCTAAGCACGCCTTTAACATCACTCTCGTTTCACATTATTTTCAAAAATATTTACAACAATTATTTACAATATTAACATTTAAATTGTTTAAATTATTAATTTAATAAATACATTAGCCACATGTTCATTCGGTTGGTAATTTTATAATCCTGTTTAATATAATCGACCAATAAAGGTTAGTTATACATGTTAATGTCACAATCCGGTTTAATAAAGTTTTTTAATAATGATTTGTGACGGCAACCTTCATTCAACATCTTGTCTCAAATTCTTTCAAAACTCGTGTTAATTATAACAGTAAATCACTTGATTAATTTTCAACGAACTATAACAATCTTACTCCAGCGGAAAATCCTTCGCTAACAAGTTAATGCACAATCTGCATTAAAAATATGCCCAAAATCATCATATATTAATCTATATGGCATTTGAAACTTTCACATCACTTACAAAACTTCCACAAATAATTCTTTAACATTTATTCCTGTGGGAACTTCCTTCATATTCAAGGGCATTATATCTCAGCGACTTTCAAAACGCGCTGCACTAGCGATTACACATTCATAGTTCCACTTAAAAATTTTATAATCATAATTTGTTTCAAAACTGTTTTTCTATTTAACCTTCGTAGATTTCATTCATGAACTGAAATGAAGTCAAAACTTGCCAATCACAAACAAATTTAATAGTGAATACGCTTATATACGCCTATCTGGTCTATCAAAATTTAAGATTAACATCTTAAAAGAAATTGTAGTATGAAAATACTATCTTCAAATAAAGTGCGACTAAACTGCAAAGTAGTCGAATAGAATCCAATTAGACTGGGGAATGCAAACATCGTTATATAATTCTCTAATTGAGAAAAACTCCTAACAAAAGTACTTGACTTTAATGCATTCAATAATTCATTATTAACATTACTCTTTCACAAAAGTGTCTATGATGCAATGTTCATTCATAACTGACGATAAATGTCTGTGTTGCAATCAATACAAATAACGACTAGTATTTCCAAGATCGTCGATAACGTAAGAGATTTTAACGCTCTAAAATCATTTAAATGTTCTTCCTTCTTGATGATGACAGAAAATTGTTCAAAGTAATTAAACTGGGGTAGAATTACTTTAATAAAGTGACACGCTGTCTGAATTTAAATCTGCCATAAAAATCATTAACATACAGTCAAATCGTGACTACAAAAAAAATAATTACTGAAAATCTAAATATCAGTCTCAACTGATTCAAAATCGTTAACTATGCCCATGACATAACAATGTCTTAATAAATCGTCGAAAAATGCAAAACTCATCAAGGTGTACTGAGAATAAGAATCTCAACAAGAAATAAGGCAAAATACATGAGGATAAAAATATGGGAAAAATGGTTGCTCAAACATTACTAGGTTACTCAAATACAATAAACGTTCACGACTACCTTATCTGCCGATTGACGTTCCAGAGGAAAATTCCCCAAAGAAGACTGCTGATGGATCCATTTCACCACGTTAAAGCTGAGCTCCATCCTCGAAATAGGAAATAGCACCCTCGGAGAATCGAACTGCTTCCTTCTCCGTGAATCGCTCTGCTCCTCGAATACGAATAGACATCCTTCCGGCAATAATCTTCTTTGTGAGTCGGGATATCCCTGACCTCTCTTGAAAAATTCCCTGAAGTTCCAGTAGACAGTCATCATGACGTTTTGTAGAAATTTCCGAAGAAATTATTCATATTCAGAGTATGAAATTGTTTCTATGGCTGATCGATGGTATTCAGCCTTTACTTACGAAACATGGGTGTAGATGGTATTCACCACATGTTCGCTTATGTGGAATAGCAATTGGCGAAGTTCCATGTCGCTATCTTACTCCAATGAAGTATGTCCCAATTGCAATAAGCCTTCTTAGCCTTCCATCTGCACTTCGGTTGTAGTGTCAGAAGAACAAACTGCCGTATTCAAATGCTCCATTATACTGTATCGTTCTGTAAGCAAGCAATCTGAAGTCTTTCTACTCCACTCGCAGCGTTAGCCTTGCGTTGATTCTGGCTTATACAAGAGTGTTTCTCTAGTGGTGAGATAATCACTTTTGTCAGTCGTATAACACCGCTAATATCTTTTGAAGTACTCGGTCGAAATTGTTCAGCTTTTCTCTACAATTGCATGTAGTACTGCACAATACAATTATGTTATCGGAGACCGCTAACTGTTTGAAGCTAAACTTCTAGAAGCTTTCTAAGGTCCGTTTCAACTTCACCTAGTTTGACCTGGTTCTCGTTAACAAAGTGGCCTCGCCACGCGTTATAAAAACGATTCTTTTCACTTGCTGTTCACTTTGATGTCTCACTATATTGAATATATAAGAAAATGACTTTCACAAATACTTCGATGATCTGAGCATTAGATCTCAGAATGATCAGAGAACGAAAGAGAAGAGGCTCCTCTCTTCTGCGCAAGCCCTTTTATTACCTTCTCGAGGGGCGTTACCATCCCTTCCAAAGCGTGATACTGCGTCATCGCTAGAACTTCCAACTTCGTTAATACATGACGGATTTTCAAAATTCAAAAACTGAAAATAAATTTCACCAAAATTCCAAATCACTGCTTTTACTGCAAATGGATTTCCACAATTCTGCATTCAAAAAGTCATAAAAATACCATAGTTTCAGCAATCTCCGTCTTCCTTTAAACTATCGTTCATTGGTTCATGCCTCTCCTCCAATAGCATAGTTTCTTCCTCAGCAGAATTCCTCGTTTCCTGCGACTGCGTCGTACATCTTGGAACATTCTGGACTAAAATGCTGACGTCACTGAGAATCTCAGCTCAAGTAGCTTGCTGGCATAACATTTACGTCATCCGTGCTTACGTCATGACTACCCACGTCATAACTATGACAGCCATAACTCTAATCATAATTTCAAATATAGCCACCGTGGTCTCTACATAATTCAATTACGGGGGCAGTACCAATCGGATAGATTATTCGAACCTATCTTCAATCTCCTGTGCAGTTCTAATAATACAAATTACATTTGTTTCACAGGGAAGTTGTGTTATAATGTCAGAATACACATCGCCATGACAAAGGACGATCTTTACATAATTCCTGTCCACCAGAACGAGAGCAGAGGAACACTGGCGCATGCGCTGTTTTTGATTTTTCGTCCCTTTTAACTACTGTGGCTTTTAGAGACGCTGAGGTGCCGGAATGTTACCCCAAAGGGGATCTTCAACGTACCAGTAAATCTACTGACACGGCTCCCTCACATTTGCACACCCTTAAATGACGACTGACTGCGCCAGGATTCGATCCTGGAACCTTGGGAACAGCAGAGGAGAACGCTACCGCTGAGCCACGCAGCCAGTCAACGTTGATGATGCCCTTCATTGGGTAGTCAAGGTTGCTATAATGTAATTGTTTTACGTCCCTTTTAACTGCGGTGCGGTGGCTTTTAGAGATGCCGAGGTGACAGAATTTTGCCGCGAAGGGGATCTTAAACTAAAGAGAGAAACGTTGGTTAATGAATAAATGTACACACCAAGAATGTCTACAAATAGATTTAACTTGGATGTGTTCTTGGGTAGGGGTTCTAACTAGGATTAACGTCGGCTGTTTGGCGTCAAGAAATTTCCGATACATAGTTACCATGGCAACAAGTATAAGCGCACATACTGTAGTTCTCACTCGTTGAAGTAGGCGCGATCACCATACACAGTCGAAGGTGGTAGTACAAAGCGTTTCAAGGAATCAGAGAAGCTCAGAAGTCAGAACGTTGTAAACATATCGATGATTATAAGCTAGCGGCTTCGGTGGCGTAGTTGGTAGCATGCTGAACTGCTGTGCCCAAGATAGCGGGTTCTACCTGGCCGAAGCCGTCGGTCCCATGTCATAGATTTATGGCATGTAAAAGATCCTTCCACAGACTAAACTTGTGTGAAGCTAAATTGTTAGGTTAGATTTCATCGGAACGCTCAATCCAAGTTCCAACGTTCACCAATATATATCACTGATATTTGGTAGCGAAAGTTGGAACTACTTGAAATTGAACGGAATTTGTAGCTCACCCTAAGGGTGTCCGCTGGAAGCAGCTACAGACTCAGGCGAGCCGAACATGTCCTTGGACACTCCCGGCACTAAAAGCCATACGATAAATAAAAAATTGCGAGCCTTACAGTAGTCGCATATTGGTGTAAGAAGAATAGTGTAAAGTGAGGAAAATTAGTTTATCAAGCTAAAAATTGGTGGAGAGGTTCCTTGAATAGCCTGGATCAAAATACTAAAAGTCCCAAAAAATCCCTCATGGGGAACATGCCGCCATCTTGGAAAAATGGCCGGCATCTTGGATTTCGTATCCAGCATCGCATTGAACGTCATAACTCGGGACCTAAGGGTGATAGGGACATGCGGTTTGGTCTGGATAACTTACCAGAATGCAGGCCATCATTTTGACACTACTTAACCTAAATAACAATCGAAATAGCTATTATAAATCACTTAAACAAACACTCATAGGGTAGCGTTCAAAGCCATCTTGATGTTCAATGTCGATTTTTTACCTTTTACAGTCATGGGATTGAAAAAAGTACTGAAATAAATGTTGTTAAGCACATCAAAACGCACAACAATATGTAATCAGCACTTTCGTAAATCAAAAATTAAGAGTGTGAGAAGTTGTCAAACATGCGCATGCAACTCGAGGAGCGGCGCTTCACAAAACCGGTGCAACTGGTGATGTAAACATATTCTGTAAGCGCAACTATTCTCCTTTTTTAATGATAAGTAAAAATTTGACACTTTTATATAGAAGGATAGCATCTTATAACCTAATAAAAAAATCCACAGCCTGCTTCCAGTCTCCGACCGGGTCAGGAATGGAATGAATGAAGCCCCCTTCTAGCGGCGAGGATATGAACTGTGCCGGCTGCCGAGGCCTGACGCACTCCTCTGGGGCAATGATTAAATGAATGGCAGATGAAATGAAATGATAGTGGAGAGTGTTGCTGGAATGAAATATTTGACAGGGAAAACCGGAGTACCCGGAGAAATATCTGTCTGCCTCCGTTTTGTCCAGCACGGATCTCACATGGAGTGACCGGGATATGAACCACGGACCCAGCGGTGAGAGGCCGGCGTGCTGCTGCCTAAGCCACGGAGGCTCAGCATCTTATCTTATAACCTAATAAATAATAAAAAGCAATAATTAATTTGTTATTACAGTAACTTGGCACTTTAAAACTCTGTTTCTTAGCTACGTATATTATATTTATATAGAAAAGGTAAGATAAACGTTACTATTAGAAAATAAATTAAGCAGCTATTTGCTTATTTGCTATCTTATACCACACCATAAACACACTAACGTTTAAGCACATTACAATTTCTTTTGTACAAACACGACAAACACGGAAAAGAGGAGATTCTGCTGCCACGGGACGCTGTAGTGCGGTGTGCCTGTAAAGGAATAAAGCCAACTATTAATTATATCGTACGCATGTAATATTGGTCATGTGTTGGTAATAAAACATGGCACTTGCCTTAATCTTGACGCCTTTTCTTTGGTAAGGTTGAACTTCCAGAAGAGTCGACTCTGCGGCGAAGAGGTGGCGAGGATCTGCATGGCAATTCCTCCTGTTCCTCACTCGCCATATCGTCAAGAGTATCTGTCTATGGCTTGTTAAAACAACCATCACCAGTGCAATTGCTGCACATTGCTGAACAGGAGAGACCTTGTCTTCGGCAACCGCAAGATCTGCTGCCGCATCCTGTCTTGCACTCACAGCTGATGAGGTTTAGGAGGAAGTCTGGTGCGGGAGGAGATTCTGTTGGAATCGGTAAAAATTTGCCGATTCTGTACTTCTTCCATCCCCACTCAGTAGGTGGAAGAGAGATTCCGCGCCATTCCTGCACTTGGTGGTAAACTCTTAGGCTATGCTGTCGAGATGGTGCTGATGTTGGTGGAAGACTTGAGAGGTCGAAGTCTGCATGGAGACGTTGTTTGGCAATGGTCTTAAGGTACTGACTATGCCTTGTCTTGTTTAGGCTATCTGTAGTTCTACCTCCGTGTAACACTACGAAGAATTCTTCCCCTGCCTTCACGATCTCTTCCACTGCAGCGTCTGCGCTGCTAAAAACAGCAACTATTTGGCGAAGACCTGGGTTATTGTTTAAAGTCTTGAACGCGTGTACTTTCCTCTTTATGTAGGGAGCCGAAGTTTTGTCGCAACCGGACATGGCATGGAGGAAGAGAAGATTGTCAGTCATGTCCCCAAGAGCCTTTTGCAATTCCGTAGAGCCAAAGAGTTTCTTCGGATGGGCTTTTGATGGTGGCACCAGCATATAGACGTTTCTATCGCGTTCTGCAAGGCTCGAAAGAAATATCAACAAATCGGTATCCTCTCCAACAATTGCCATATGACCTCCCTTCTCTGCTTCCTTCATCGCTATTGCCACGATGAGACGATCAGCATCAGACTTGGCATGAATAGTTGGAATCCCCTTTTCTTCGAAACATCGACCTAAAAGTGCGACGAATCTTGATTTGTTTGAAGTGTTGGCTAGGAACTGATGCTGCGACGAGACCACTTGCACTTTCAAATCCACCAAAACTTCAGAAGATGACGTCTTGGCACGTCGTCTCATATGCTCCACGTCTTATGTGGTAGTTTCGGAATAGCCGTCGAACACTAAGTTACAATAGTTTTCCCTTGATAGTTCGCCTTGATGTACGAAATGTAGCCCTTACAAACATCATCGAAGGTTCCCGATTTCGGCCATACCACCCGGTGCAGAAGATCTCCACCGTCAAACACGTAGGTAAGGTCGTCGGGAAGACAGGTCATTGGTGCACACAACTTCTCTATCACTGTCCGTAAAGTTGATTTTGTACCTTGTCTGATAGTTGAAGCATCGAACAGCACTGGCGAAAATAAAGCCAACTCGTATTCAAAGCAAGATTCAAGGTCCTCTTCATTGTGAGCGACACACGCAATCCGATGAAACAGCTGGTTCGGATTTACAGGCACGGTCACACCTCGGACAACAAGAGCTGCAAGAGTGACAACTTTGTCCTTTCGTTGGAGTTTAACTTCGGCGAACGCTTTCCCTTCCAGTTTCTTCAAAGTCGCGGTTCCTATCTCCCAAGCTGAGTCGCAGGCCACCGTTTCGTCACCTATAACACCGGTTGATAAGGACACCAAAATATTGTGAGGTTTGTCGAAAGGAGAATGCATACGTAGCCATTCTGTGAATTTTTCGAGATGCTTGAAGTCTCGCCGTTGGCAAGCTTACCCAAGTTCCACGTGCTGCATAGCATTTAATGGCAAAATCGTTTTTGATGTATGACTTTTATAACGTACAGGATACGGCATTATCTTTTAAACCGGATTGTAAACATCGGCAAAATAAGCATAAAACGACAGTTCAAACTGAAACACACATTTTTAGCCTACTTTCGATTTTTGCAAAAAATGAAAGTAGACTTATGAGATCACTACAGGGCCAAAAATTGTGTGTCTGTCTGTGTGTGTGTATGTGTGTGAGTCTGTGTGTGTGTGTGTGTGTGAGTGTGTGTATTCTGAATGTCTGTCCCCCCCCTATCAATTCGAACACGGTGAAACCGAATTGAACGAAATTTGGTACAGAGGTAGCACTGACAAAGGGCACCTCAGTGTCATGTTTTATATTGCCGCCATCTTTACCAAAACTTAATGGCGGCCACTCAAATGGTCAAAACGTAATAATGCATTACAACCAAACTAATAATCAGATCTTTACCAAATTTGGTAACAACGTTCCTTCATATGAGGCGCGTCTTGTGCCCAAACTACGAGGTCATCAACCGTACCATTTCAGAATGGCGGCCGCGTGAATTATGCAAACTTTATAATCCATAACATGGGACCCACCAGTTCCGACTATCGAACCAAGAATCGTTTAATCTGTTTGAAACGACGTGGCCCGTTTGAAATTAAAAGTTTATATTTTAATATTATAGTCTAGAAGTGATTTTTAAAAGCTGAGTCGTCTCGGTTATTTGACAAGATGGCAGCTGATCTCTCGTTCTGACCTATATTTTATTAATTTCAGTATGTTGCATGCAATATAGGCCAGTGGTAACAAATATATGAACTTTCTATGAAATGAACTCGGTTTAAAATATACTCCAGTAAAGAAAACGTTTAGTCCAAGTCATGATTTGCTATAACGTGGTATACGTATTGGTTCCTAACGATCTATTAGAGTGTGCACGATTGGCTGAGTGGTCAGCTCGTTAGTCTTTCATCAGGCTGGCCGTGGTTCAAATCCTATCAGAGTTGGACTTTTTTCTTGATTTTTTAATATTTATTATTTCTTGAGTACTGAGACGTTATAAAATAAAGCATTATATGGTGCATTTTGAAATGGAAAATATATATTTAATTAAAACAACATTCACCACCGGAGTGACATCTAAAGTAGGTAATATAAGCCGAAGCTGGGGCAGGGGCTAATGGGCAAGATGGCCGCCGCGCGCAATCACTCTATGTTATTCTTATGGAGGGGTCAGTCAGAGCTGGGGCAGGGGCTAATGGGCAAGATGGCCGCCATGTCCTGAGACCATGGATGATGTCACAGGGGGAGTTCGGCCGTGTAGTTTCTAAATGGAATATTTATTATTATTATTATTATTAGGTAATTATTAATTGATCATGTATAATCAAGACCAGCCTTATATTGTCAACCACTTGGTGTAGTGACTAGCATTCTTGGAGGTCATTCCTGAGGTTCGAATCCTGGCTCTGCCAAGAAATTTAATTTCTGGTCTCAGGAGTGGAACGGAGTACACTCAGCCTTGTGAGGCAAAACTGACAGGAGCTGGCTTTTGATTCATACCTCAACAATTCTGCCTAACCCAACTTCACCTAACCTAACCTAACCTAACCTAACCTAACATAACCTAACTTGAAAGTGAGAGCAAAAATGTAAGAGCAAATGTAAGAGCACACATAATAAACTAAGTTATAACCTAACCTAATTTCACTTAACCTAACCTCACCTAACCTATCCTAACCTAACCTAACGTAACCTACCTAATTTAAAATTGCAAGCAAAAAAAATTAGCAAAAAGTATGAGAAAAAAAGTGAGAGCAAATGTAAGAGCATAAATAATAAACTTAGTTATAACCTAACCACACCTAACCAAACCTAACCTAACCTAACATAACCAAACTTCAAAGTGAGAGCAAAAATGTAAGAGCAAATAAGAGAGCACAAATAATAAACTTATTTATAACCTAACCTAACCTAACCTAACCTAACATAACCAAACTTCAAAGTGAGAGCAAAAATGTAAGAGCAAATAAGAGAGCACAAATAATAAACTTAGTTATAACCTAACCTAACCTAACCCACAGAAACCTCATTTAAAGATTTTAGATTTTATATTTTAACATTTTAGATTTTTGATTTTTTTCATTTTACATTTTTTAGATTTTACATTTCACATTTTTGATTTTTTGTATTTTAGATGATAGTTTTTTTTTTAGATTTTACATTTTAAATTTAAGATTTTTTTGATTTTAGATTTTACATTTTCCGAAAAGAGTAAACTACAAGGCTACATACCTAACCTCACCAAACCTAACTTTACCAAACCTAACTTAAGCTAATCCAAAGGCTAATGCAATACACAAAGTATATAAGGGTACAAGCAACTATCCTTATGCTAGTTTTATAGGTTACTGTACAACATGATAACTACCCCAACCGTTTTTTTTCATTTTTTTGTTTACACATATGAAAATTTTCCAATTTTCCATTTTCAGTTTTTTTTAATGTTAGTTTTAAGTTTTTTCAATTTCATAACATGGAAACATGGATTTTGCATTATGTTGTTTACACATTTATCAATTTCACAATTTCCCATTTACAGTTCTTAAAATGTCAGTTTAAAGTTTTTCAATTTCATGATATAGAAACATGGATTTTCCAATTTGTTGTTTACACATTTGTCAATTTACCAAATTCCCATTTACAGTTTTTAAAATTTCAGTTTAATGTTTTTTTTTTATTTTGTCAATATGGAAACATGGATTTTCCAATTTGTGTTTTACATGTTCATTTTGCATTAGGAGTGGAGAGAGGTGAGTAGTAATAAAAAATGTACAAGCAGTTTCCATACGGTACAATATTTTTTTATTTAAATACATGTACACTATTTAAACATAATACATTTTTATATATATTCCTTATTGTTATAAATTGTACACTTGTTTTTATTTTGTTTTCTATTTTATTTATTTTTGATTATGAATGCCATTTCTTATTTTGTTTTATTTTTATTTTTGTAGTGCTATTGTTTTATTTCCTAAATTGTTTTGTTTTATGTATTTGCTAGTTGCAGGCAGAAGATTTTGATATTCATAACTTAACTCTTTAAGCATGGTTAATGATTGAGTAATGACCATAGGCATGTGTACCTATACCATCAGCATCAATCACTCTTTTATCATCACCAGGACACAAAGCAATTTTGTTTAGTCTTATAGATGATATGTCATGTTGTTTAGAAGCGATAATGTTCATTGGTATTCTTTTTACATTGTTTTTCATGACACAATCCTTATAATCTTGAAAGCTTATACAATTTTTGACAACACCTCTGTTAATACCTTTAATCTTTTTTGATTTCTTTACCATTTATGTCTAATGCGTACATTTTAGCTCTAAGTCCAACAAATGCTTTTATAATTTGTCCACAAGCCTCGTCTTTAAATTTCCCCAACGTTTTCTTGTTTGATGTAGAGTAACATATGTGATTAGTAGGATAATCTGATGTGTCCAGGTGTTGTAGGAAATCCAACTTGTCTTGATATACATCTGGGGTGTTAACCAAATATATGAACGAGTCAGTATCCATATACATGAGTTTAAGATTGTTCATGCCATAATAGGGTAGCAGGACATCATAGTGGTGGGAATACATGAGAGTTTTTGAAATATCCAGTATACACATTCCAATATATATAGGCTTATTGAATACAATGTTACGTTTAGACATGTGGAAAGCAGCTAGGTTAGGGCCATAAATTGTTCTGTCGATAAATGTCGGCTTTGCTATTAGCTTTTCTGCCTTTTTGCTGTCAGTCACAAGACGTATGTCTATTCTTTTACGGATATTTTCCATTGTTTTCCCAAAAATGGCATTGTTGAATAATTTGTACAGATTTTTCTCAAAATCATTTTTGGCTTGTTTTCGAAGGTTGTTATTAAAATCAACGTATGCCTTTAACCAAGGTCTTTGTTTAAACTTTAACACACGATGAATTTTTATCAATTTTATTCCATGATCTAAAGCCTGTTTTAATGCCATGTAGTGAACAACATATCGCCTTCGATTTCCAAGATGAGGAATTAGTTTTTTCAGAGACGAATCCTTAGGTTGTGTACACTCTGGTAGGAAAGGTAAATCGTTGTGTAGATCATGAAGGTCAGATGGGTAATCAACATCAACGTCTAGAATGTATCCCACAGGATCGTCTTTCTTTAGTTTTTCTAGATCAACAGTATCTGGAGAAACCCACTGAAATCCACCATAAGGAAGGGAGTGACACATAGCCCACCCGTATTGGTTGTTGGCATCATCATAGGTAATAAACTGCGATGGTTTCTCAGAATCATAGGTTTCCATGTATTTATTGTTAGCTTCAGCATACCGATGAGACACCTGGCATATGCCTCCACGTATTCCAGACTCGATTAAAAGAATCTGATCGTAATCCTGTAGCAATTCCAGTTCAATGCCTGTGTAAAGGAGCATTGCCTCGAAACTTAAACCAGGCGAAGTAAAAAAGTGTGCAGCATCCACTCGGTGTGTTTCTAGTGTTTTGTTTCTAAAGGTTTCAAAGCTGTCTGCAAGAAGGAGTACATCTGAAGTTAGGTAGAGGTCACTATATTCCCCTAGAGTTTTAATGTTGAACTGATTCCAGACACTTTTGGCATGTTCATAGTCTTCTTGACTAACATCTTCTTGACTTAATTTGTTAAAGAATGCCTCTTTTGGAGGTAAACACGTTTCACTTAACTTTTCCCATGAGTCAATGTAGTCATAACAAAATACCCCTTTACGAGTCATGAGCATTGCATTTTCTTTTCCA
This sequence comes from Meconema thalassinum, assembly GCA_946902985.2. Lineage (NCBI taxonomy): Eukaryota > Metazoa > Arthropoda > Insecta > Orthoptera > Tettigoniidae > Meconema > Meconema thalassinum. The sequence goes on from OX336391.1 coordinate 263,965,386, forward strand.
AAGTACTTGTCTGTTTCAGGGTATGATGTTAAGTTGGAAACTAAGTTTTCCAAACTACTCGGCATTAACCGAAACGTATCCACAAATCTAAGCTTAACATTTCCTACATATTTGGTAAAGGAAATGTACTTTTCTTTGGAGTTAGCGATAACATCCACTCTCTCAGTAGTACATCCCAATTGCTTTACAATGAAATTTGCGTCGTAGCCACTCATATTATGTAGAAACACAGGAACGGGGTTTCGTGTTTTACACCTCAAATTACAGTTATTGTGAGCACTTCCACGGTATTCCCCTGTAATATGGCAGTGGTCTCGAACTTTCCAGTCCTCTTTGGTGAATGGTTTTCGACACAAATAACAGGTTTCAGAACATTGGAACTCTGCTTCTTGAGCCTGAGTTAAGGCCTTTGGAACATTTAAGCTGTAAAGTCTATCAATTTCATTAGCTATTGAGATCAAACAGTCCATAAACTTTTCTGCAGCGTCAGGTCCACGATAAATAACAGGTTGGCTTGGAAGATTTGTCTTTATGTGTTCCACAGCGGTGATGGTTTAACGTATATACCAAAGCTCATAGGAACATGACTCTGGTATGGCACTGTATAACTTGCTTCAGGATTGGGCAAACATGTTTGATAGGGTAAGAGTATACTTTCGAAATCTGCATAGATAACGTAAGGTATTCTTAGCATTTTTTCCACGTTTAAAAATTTGACAATGGGGTTTTTAATAGGCATTTCAACCCTAGCAATGTCATGCTGGACACACAAAGCTCTATGTTCTTTCAATTTTTGCATTCCTTGTTGTCCATATTGATTATCAAAGTGAGTAAAACACCGTTTACACGTATATATCTTATGTTCACGGCGGGTAATCTGATGTGCTACTAGTTTATCAAAATCTTTGATAAAGACGTAGTGGTTCTGGCCGGATGATGAACTTAGCAGAAGGAGGTCGCGATGGTCTTGCATCTCTTGATCCACAACCTTTAGAGGGAACAATTTGTTGTCTTGTTCCAATCCAAATACATTAATGGATATATCGTTGGCTTTTTCAAATTTGAGAATGTCAACTAGCGATGTAGGAAACGATATTACAGAAAAATCATACTTGTTGTCCAGGTCCTTGTATTTACTAATGCGATGAGCATTCTTTTTAACCAGTTTTGCTAAAATGGCATACATAAAACACTTTTCATCATTCAAATTTTCAGGATTAATGCAGGCTTTTCTTGCTTGTATAGCTGCTGGTAATGGAATATATGTGCTTCCACGCAAGGGATTGTACTTATTTATTTTCAATCGTACTCCTTCCACTGCTAACAAAGCCCAATTACTGCCTTTTAGCTCAGATTCCTCCATTTCCGTAGTTAACTTTGTAAATTGTGTTTCCAAGAAACTACTTAAGTCCGTTTCCAAAAATAGGGCCTGATTTCGTGTTTTAAATGCACGATCTGTAATTTCATTGGTAGATGTATGAATGAATCTACATTCAGCCACAAGATTAACTTTTATCGACTTGTGCATTGCTAGTTCTTTCTGCATAGCTTGTATTATTTGCTGTTTGGACTCTTTAAGGTATGAATTTAAATCCTTGCACGTATCGCAACGAATGAAATAGGATTTAAGTCGACCTCCAAAAGATGTCTCATATTCAATAAGTCCATTTTTGTCAGGGACCAATGACAGTAGGTAATGTTTTGTAGGCTCTGCTTTTTGTCTTTTAGCTGCCGACACAACATTACAACATTCTTCATGACGACGTCCATTGTAGGCATTGTTGAATGTACTACCACAGGTCTTGCACTCATGAAATTCACCACACGATACCCATCACGAATGTTGATTTCTGCAAACAGCTGCTTACTGCGTATCACAAGACTAGAGGTTGGTCGGTGAGACGGTCTTTCACGATGTGAACACCGTGAGAGGTAGTAGTCAACTGGTGATATTCTTGTGAAGGGTCCACTAATATACCCCTAGTCTAGACCAACAGCTCTTTACAGCGTATGACAAGGCTGTAGACTGGACAGTGAGACGGTCTTTCACGATGTGAACACTGTAACAAGTAGTAGTCAACTGATTATATACTTGCTAAGGGTTCTCTAATATACAATAGTCAAGACCAACAGCTACTTACTGTGTAGTACAAGGCTGTACAATAGTTGTTTTGACAGTCTTTCACGATGTGGTCACTGTGAATGGTAGTAGTCAACTGATGATATTCTTGATAAGGGTCCTCTAATGTACCCCTGGTTAAGGGTAACAGCTGTTCACTGCTTATGACAAAGCTAAAGACTGGTTGCTTCAACGGTCTTTCACAATGTAAACACTGTGACAGGTAGTAGTCAACTGAAAATATTCTTATGGCCTACTCAAGGTTATCAGGTACTTACTGCATATCAAAAGGCTGTACACTCATGTGTGTTAGGCACTCTTTCTTGCTAAGGACCCCAATATTCCCTACACAAGGCTATACATGTTAGTTCTAAACACTTAGTGATTAATTGTATATTCAATTTTTGTACAAAGCTTATACAAGCACGTTTTTATGAGGTAAAACTTTGTTAAATAGCTGCATGCGACACACAAAGTATGTTGCCGCTATCTAGCAGTGACTATGAGAACTACTTGAACGACCAGCATGCTACCTAGCGCTCCATTTCAACACTCGCTCACTGAACGACCAGCATGCTATCTAGCGGTCGATAGCAATACTCCTCAACTACCAGCCTGCTATCTATCGGTCAATATGACAACTCACTCAACTACCAACATGCTACATGGCTTTTTTGGTCAGTTTTTTGTTGGCTTTTTTTTGGTCAGTTTCTGTTGGCTTATGTTGGCTTTTATTGGCTTTTGTTGGCTTTTGTTGGCTTTTGTAGGCTTTTTTGTTGGCTTTTGTTGGCTTTCATATTTGCTCTTGCTTGTGGGGGCTTATTATTTGGTCTTGGAAAGTATGTCAGTCCTTTTTTTATGGCTGCAAAATGCTTACAGCCATGTTTGTAAGCAGCAACAACAACAACAGCAACACACAAAATTCCAAAAAAAATCCAAAGTACTCTAAGGTTTATCAATGACTCTCAACTCTTACACTTACCTCTATCCCATGCATAGTCAAAAATTAGTGTATTTTTCAAATTTTTCAAAAATATTTGGAAAGTTGGCTATATCATTAATCTAAAAATCCTGAAAAGGCATATGTTAACTCCAACACCTACCTCTATACCACTCTCAGTCCAAAAATGGTGTATTTTTCAAATTTTCCAAAACATATTTCCAAAATGGGTTATATTTCCAAAATTAAAAAGTTAACAAAAACGTTTGTTTGACATAAATGAATGGCCTTTGTCCCCTCTACCACTATACCAAGTCCCAGGTCTCCAGGACAAAAAAATAAAATTTTTAAAAAGCGTTTTATTTCCAAAATTAGGAATTTTACAAACACATTTGTCTGACGTAAATCAATGGTCATTACCCCCTCTATCCCCACACTAAGTCTCATGTCTTTAGAACAACAAAAATAAAATTTTGAAAATGGACTTATATTTCCAAAATTAGGAATTTTACAAAAACGTTTGTCTGACGTAAATCAGTGGTCATTACCCCCTCTACCCCCCACACTAAGTCTCATGTCTCTAGAACAACAAAAATAAAATTTTGAAAATGGGCTTATATTTCCAAAATTAGGAATTTTACAAAAACGTTTGTCTGAAGTAAATCAATGGTCATTACCCCCTCCACCCCCACACTAAGTCTCATGTCTCTAGAACAACAAAAATAAAATTTTGAAAATGGGCTTATATTTCCAAAATTAGGAATTTTACAAAACCGTTTGTCTGACGTAAATCAGTGGTCTTTACCCCTTCTATCCCCATACCAAGTCTCAGGTCTCTAGGTCAACAAAAATAAAATTTTGAAAATGGGCTATATTTCCAAAATTAGGAATTCTACAAAAAAGTTTGTCTAACGTAAATCAATTGTCTTTACCCCCTCTATTCCCATACCAAGTCTCAGGTCTCTAGGTCAACAAAAATAAAATTTTGAAAAAATGGTCACTATTTTGGAAACTAGGAATTCTACGAAAAAGTTTGTTTAACATAAATGAAAGGTCTCTATCCCCTCTGTAAACCAAGTCCCAGGTCTGTAGGACAAAAATGAAAAAAGTTCAACTGGGAAAGTAGGCGATTTTTCATAAAACCAAACATTCTAAAAAGTGTTCTATGGGTATAAAAGAATGGTCTCTATGTCCTTTATTTTTATAATAAAACTTTTTTATTTTTTGAGTTTTTTTGAAAAAGTTCAATTTTGAAATTTTTATATTTTGGAAACTAACAAGTTTACAAAAATGTTTGTTTGACATAAATAAATGGCCCTGACCCCCTCTACCAACAAAATAAATTTCAAGTCTCTAGGACTAAAACTGTACAGTAGTGGAGTAGTGGTGCTTCTAACCCACCCATTTTACATGCCTGAGGCTTAGTAGTGGGGCAAGGAGGGTTTTGGAGTGCGTTAGAAGCGCCACTACTCCACTACTGTACAGTTTTAGTCCTAGAGACTTGAAATTTATTTTGTTGGTAGAGGGGGTCAGGGCCATTTATTTATGTCAAACAAACATTTTTGTAAACTTGTTAGTTTCCAAAATATAAAAATTTCAAAATTGAACTTTTTCAAAAAAACTCAAAAAATAAAAAAGTTTTATTATAAAAATAAAGGACATAGAGACCATTCTTTTATACCCATAGAACACTTTTTAGAATGTTTGGTTTTATGAAAAATCGCCTACTTTCCCAGTTGAACTTTTTTCATTTTTGTCCTACAGACCTGGGACTTGGTTTACAGAGGGGATAGAGACCTTTCATTTATGTTAAACAAACTTTTTCGTAGAATTCCTAGTTTCCAAAATAGTGACCATTTTTTCAAAATTTTATTTTTGTTGACCTAGAGACCTGAGACTTGGTATGGGAATAGAGGGGGTAAAGACAATTGATTTACGTTAGACAAACTTTTTTGTAGAATTCCTAATTTTGGAAATATAGCCCATTTTCAAAATTTTATTTTTGTTGACCTAGAGACCTGAGACTTGGTATGGGGATAGAAGGGGTAAAGACCACTGATTTACGTCAGACAAACGGTTTTGTAAAATTCCTAATTTTGGAAATATAAGCCCATTTTCAAAATTTTATTTTTGTTGTTCTAGAGACATGAGACTTAGTGTGGGGGTGGAGGGGGTAATGACCATTGATTTACTTCAGACAAACGTTTTTGTAAAATTCCTAATTTTGGAAATATAAGCCCATTTTCAAAATTTTATTTTTGTTGTTCTAGAGACATGAGACTTAGTGTGGGGGGTAGAGGGGGTAATGACCACTGATTTACGTCAGACAAACGTTTTTGTAAAATTCCTAATTTTGGAAATATAAGTCCATTTTCAAAATTTTATTTTTGTTGTTCTAAAGACATGAGACTTAGTGTGGGGATAGAGGGGGTAATGACCATTGATTTACGTCAGACAAATGTGTTTGTAAAATTCCTAATTTTGGAAATAAAACGCTTTTTAAAAATTTTATTTTTTTGTCCTGGAGACCTGGGACTTGGTATAGTGGTAGAGGGGACAAAGGCCATTCATTTATGTCAAACAAACGTTTTTGTTAACTTTTTAATTTTGGAAATATAACCCATTTTGGAAATATGTTTTGGAAAATTTGAAAAATACACCATTTTTGGACTGAGAGTGGTATAGAGGTAGGTGTTGGAGTTAACACATGCCTTTTCAGGATTTTTAGATTAATGATATAGCCAACTTTCCAAATATTTTTGAAAAATTTGAAAAATACACTAATTTTTGACTATGCATGGGATAGAGGTAAGTGTAAGAGTTGAGAGTCATTGATAAACCTTAGAGTACTTTGGATTTTTTTTGGAATTTTGTGTGTTGCTGTTGTTGTTGTTGCTGCTTACAAACATGGCTGTAAGCATTTTGCAGCCATAAAAAAAGGACTGACATACTTTCCAAGACCAAATAATAAGCCCCCACAAGCAAGAGCAAATATGAAAGCCAACAAAAGCCAACAAAAAAGCCTACAAAAGCCAACAAAAGCCAACAAAAGCCAATAAAAGCCAACATAAGCCAACAGAAACTGACCAAAAAAAAGCCAACAAAAAACTGACCAAAAAAGCCATGTAGCATGTTGGTAGTTGAGTGAGTTGTCATATTGACCGATAGATAGCAGGCTGGTAGTTGAGGAGTATTGCTATCGACCGCTAGATAGCATGCTGGTCGTTCAGTGAGCGAGTGTTGAAATGGAGCGCTAGGTAGCATGCTGGTCGTTCAAGTAGTTCTCATAGTCACTGCTAGATAGCGGCAACATACTTTGTGTGTCGCATGCAGCTATTTAACAAAGTTTTACCTCATAAAAACGTGCTTGTATAAGCTTTGTACAAAAATTGAATATACAATTAATCACTAAGTGTTTAGAACTAACATGTATAGCCTTGTGTAGGGAATATTGGGGTCCTTAGCAAGAAAGAGTGCCTAACACACATGAGTGTACAGCCTTTTGATATGCAGTAAGTACCTGATAACCTTGAGTAGGCCATAAGAATATTTTCAGTTGACTACTACCTGTCACAGTGTTTACATTGTGAAAGACCGTTGAAGCAACCAGTCTTTAGCTTTGTCATAAGCAGTGAACAGCTGTTACCCTTAACCAGGGGTACATTAGAGGACCCTTATCAAGAATATCATCAGTTGACTACTACCATTCACAGTGACCACATCGTGAAAGACTGTCAAAACAACTATTGTACAGCCTTGTACTACACAGTAAGTAGCTGTTGGTCTTGACTATTGTATATTAGAGAACCCTTAGCAAGTATATAATCAGTTGACTACTACTTGTTACAGTGTTCACATCGTGAAAGACCGTCTCACTGTCCAGTCTACAGCCTTGTCATACGCTGTAAAGAGCTGTTGGTCTAGACTAGGGGTATATTAGTGGACCCTTCACAAGAATATCACCAGTTGACTACTACCTCTCACGGTGTTCACATCGTGAAAGACCGTCTCACCGACCAACCTCTAGTCTTGTGATACGCAGTAAGCAGCTGTTTGCAGAAATCAACATTCGTGATGGGTATCGTGTGGTGAATTTCATGAGTGCAAGACCTGTGGTAGTACATTCAACAATGCCTACAATGGACGTCGTCATGAAGAATGTTGTAATGTTGTGTCGGCAGCTAAAAGACAAAAAGCAGAGCCTACAAAACATTACCTACTGTCATTGGTCCCTGACAAAAATGGACTTATTGAATATGAGACATCTTTTGGAGGTCGACTTAAATCCTATTTCATTCGTTGCGATACGTGCAAGGATTTAAATTCATACCTTAAAGAGTCCAAACAGCAAATAATACAAGCTATGCAGAAAGAACTAGCAATGCACAAGTCGATAAAAGTTAATCTTGTGGCTGAATGTAGATTCATTCATACATCTACCAATGAAATTACAGATCGTGCATTTAAAACACGAAATCAGGCCCTATTTTTGGAAACGGACTTAAGTAGTTTCTTGGAAACACAATTTACAAAGTTAACTACGGAAATGGAGGAATCTGAGCTAAAAGGCAGTAATTGGGCTTTGTTAGCAGTGGAAGGAGTACGATTGAAAATAAATAAGTACAATCCCTTGCGTGGAAGCACATATATTCCATTACCAGCAGCTATACAAGCAAGAAAAGCCTGCATTAATCCTGAAAATTTGAATGATGAAAAGTGTTTTATGTATGCCATTTTAGCAAAACTGGTTAAAAAGAATGCTCATCGCATTAGTAAATACAAGGACCTGGACAACAAGTATGATTTTTCTGTAATATCGTTTCCTACATCGCTAGTTGACATTCTCAAATTTGAAAAAGCCAACGATATATCCATTAATGTATTTGGATTGGAACAAGACAACAAATTGTTCCCTCTAAAGGTTGTGGATCAAGAGATGCAAGACCATCGCGACCTCCTTCTGCTAAGTTCATCATCCGGCCAGAACCACTACGTCTTTATCAAAGATTTTGATAAACTAGTAGCACATCAGATTACCCGCCGTGAACATAAGATATATACGTGTAAACGGTGTTTTACTCACTTTGATAATCAATATGGACAACAAGGAATGCAAAAATTGAAAGAACATAGAGCTTTGTGTGTCCAGCATGACATTGCTAGGGTTGAAATGCCTATTAAAAACCCCATTGTCAAATTTTTAAACGTGGAAAAAATGCTAAGAATACCTTACGTTATCTATGCAGATTTCGAAAGTATACTCTTACCCTATCAAACATGTTTGCCCAATCCTGAAGCAAGTTATACAGTGCCATACCAGAGTCATGTTCCTATGAGCTTTGGTATATACGTTAAACCATCACCGCTGTGGAACACATAAAGACAAATCTTCCAAGCCAACCTGTTATTTATCGTGGACCTGACGCTGCAGAAAAGTTTATGGACTGTTTGATCTCAATAGCTAATGAAATTGATAGACTTTACAGCTTAAATGTTCCAAAGGCCTTAACTCAGGCTCAAGAAGCAGAGTTCCAATGTTCTGAAACCTGTTATTTGTGTCGAAAACCATTCACCAAAGAGGACTGGAAAGTTCGAGACCACTGCCATATTACAGGGGAATACCGTGGAAGTGCTCACAATAACTGTAATTTGAGGTGTAAAACACGAAACCCCGTTCCTGTGTTTCTACATAATATGAGTGGCTACGACGCAAATTTCATTGTAAAGCAATTGGGATGTACTACTGAGAGAGTGGATGTTATCGCTAACTCCAAAGAAAAGTACATTTCCTTTACCAAATATGTAGGAAATGTTAAGCTTAGATTTGTGGATACGTTTCGGTTAATGCCGAGTAGTTTGGAAAACTTAGTTTCCAACTTAACATCATACCCTGAAACAGACAAGTACTTTGGAAAAGAAAATGCAATGCTCATGACTCGTAAAGGGGTATTTTGTTATGACTACATTGACTCATGGGAAAAGTTAAGTGAAACGTGTTTACCTCCAAAAGAGGCATTCTTTAACAAATTAAGTCAAGAAGATGTTAGTCAAGAAGACTATGAACATGCCAAAAGTGTCTGGAATCAGTTCAACATTAAAACTCTAGGGGAATATAGTGACCTCTACCTAACTTCAGATGTACTCCTTCTTGCAGACAGCTTTGAAACCTTTAGAAACAAAACACTAGAAACACACCGAGTGGATGCTGCACACTTTTTTACTTCGCCTGGTTTAAGTTTCGAGGCAATGCTCCTTTACACAGGCATTGAACTGGAATTGCTACAGGATTACGATCAGATTCTTTTAATCGAGTCTGGAATACGTGGAGGCATATGCCAGGTGTCTCATCGGTATGCTGAAGCTAACAATAAATACATGGAAACCTATGATTCTGAGAAACCATCGCAGTTTATTACCTATGATGATGCCAACAACCAATACGGGTGGGCTATGTGTCACTCCCTTCCTTATGGTGGATTTCAGTGGGTTTCTCCAGATACTGTTGATCTAGAAAAACTAAAGAAAGACGATCCTGTGGGATACATTCTAGACGTTGATGTTGATTACCCATCTGACCTTCATGATCTACACAACGATTTACCTTTCCTACCAGAGTGTACACAACCTAAGGATTCGTCTCTGAAAAAACTAATTCCTCATCTTGGAAATCGAAGGCGATATGTTGTTCACTACATGGCATTAAAACAGGCTTTAGATCATGGAATAAAATTGATAAAAATTCATCGTGTGTTAAAGTTTAAACAAAGACCTTGGTTAAAGGCATACGTTGATTTTAATAACAACCTTCGAAAACAAGCCAAAAATGATTTTGAGAAAAATCTGTACAAATTATTCAACAATGCCATTTTTGGGAAAACAATGGAAAATATCCGTAAAAGAATAGACATACGTCTTGTGACTGACAGCAAAAAGGCAGAAAAGCTAATAGCAAAGCCGACATTTATCGACAGAACAATTTATGGCCCTAACCTAGCTGCTTTCCACATGTCTAAACGTAACATTGTATTCAATAAGCCTATATATATTGGAATGTGTATACTGGATATTTCAAAAACTCTCATGTATTCCCACCACTATGATGTCCTGCTACCCTATTATGGCATGAACAATCTTAAACTCATGTATATGGATACTGACTCGTTCATATATTTGGTTAACACCCCAGATGTATATCAAGACAAGTTGGATTTCCTACAACACCTGGACACATCAGATTATCCTACTAATCACATATGTTACTCTACATCAAACAAGAAAACGTTGGGGAAATTTAAAGACGAGGCTTGTGGACAAATTATAAAAGCATTTGTTGGACTTAGAGCTAAAATGTACGCATTAGACATAAATGGTAAAGAAATCAAAAAAGATTAAAGGTATTAACAGAGGTGTTGTCAAAAATTGTATAAGCTTTCAAGATTATAAGGATTGTGTCATGAAAAACAATGTAAAAAGAATACCAATGAACATTATCGCTTCTAAACAACATGACATATCATCTATAAGACTAAACAAAATTGCTTTGTGTCCTGGTGATGATAAAAGAGTGATTGATGCTGATGGTATAGGTACACATGCCTATGGTCATTACTCAATCATTAACCATGCTTAAAGAGTTAAGTTATGAATATCAAAATCTTCTGCCTGCAACTAGCAAATACATAAAACAAAACAATTTAGGAAATAAAACAATAGCACTACAAAAATAAAAATAAAACAAAATAAGAAATGGCATTCATAATCAAAAATAAATAAAATAGAAAACAAAATAAAAACAAGTGTACAATTTATAACAATAAGGAATATATATAAAAATGTATTATGTTTAAATAGTGTACATGTATTTAAATAAAAAAATATTGTACCGTATGGAAACTGCTTGTACATTTTTTATTACTACTCACCTCTCTCCACTCCTAATGCAAAATGAACATGTAAAACACAAATTGGAAAATCCATGTTTCCATATTGACAAAATAAAAAAAAAACATTAAACTGAAATTTTAAAAACTGTAAATGGGAATTTGGTAAATTGACAAATGTGTAAACAACAAATTGGAAAATCCATGTTTCTATATCATGAAATTGAAAAACTTTAAACTGACATTTTAAGAACTGTAAATGGGAAATTGTGAAATTGATAAATGTGTAAACAACATAATGCAAAATCCATGTTTCCATGTTATGAAATTGAAAAAACTTAAAACTAACATTAAAAAAAACTGAAAATGGAAAATTGGAAAATTTTCATATGTGTAAACAAAAAAATGAAAAAAAACGGTTGGGGTAGTTATCATGTTGTACAGTAACCTATAAAACTAGCATAAGGATAGTTGCTTGTACCCTTATATACTTTGTGTATTGCATTAGCCTTTGGATTAGCTTAAGTTAGGTTTGGTAAAGTTAGGTTTGGTGAGGTTAGGTATGTAGCCTTGTAGTTTACTCTTTTCGGAAAATGTAAAATCTAAAATCAAAAAAATCTTAAATTTAAAATGTAAAATCTAAAAAAAAAACTATCATCTAAAATACAAAAAATCAAAAATGTGAAATGTAAAATCTAAAAAATGTAAAATGAAAAAAATCAAAAATCTAAAATGTTAAAATATAAAATCTAAAATCTTTAAATGAGGTTTCTGTGGGTTAGGTTAGGTTAGGTTATAACTAAGTTTATTATTTGTGCTCTCTTATTTGCTCTTACATTTTTGCTCTCACTTTGAAGTTTGGTTATGTTAGGTTAGGTTAGGTTAGGTTAGGTTATAAATAAGTTTATTATTTGTGCTCTCTTATTTGCTCTTACATTTTTGCTCTCACTTTGAAGTTTGGTTATGTTAGGTTAGGTTAGGTTTGGTTAGGTGTGGTTAGGTTATAACTAAGTTTATTATTTATGCTCTTACATTTGCTCTCACTTTTTTTCTCATACTTTTTGCTAATTTTTTTTGCTTGCAATTTTAAATTAGGTAGGTTACGTTAGGTTAGGTTAGGATAGGTTAGGTGAGGTTAGGTTAAGTGAAATTAGGTTAGGTTATAACTTAGTTTATTATGTGTGCTCTTACATTTGCTCTTACATTTTTGCTCTCACTTTCAAGTTAGGTTATGTTAGGTTAGGTTAGGTTAGGTTAGGTTAGGTGAAGTTGGGTTAGGCAGAATTGTTGAGGTATGAATCAAAAGCCAGCTCCTGTCAGTTTTGCCTCACAAGGCTGAGTGTACTCCGTTCCACTCCTGAGACCAGAAATTAAATTTCTTGGCAGAGCCAGGATTCGAACCTCAGGAATGACCTCCAAGAATGCTAGTCACTACACCAAGTGGTTGACAATATAAGGCTGGTCTTGATTATACATGATCAATTAATAATTACCTAATAATAATAATAATAATAAATATTCCATTTAGAAACTACACGGCCGAACTCCCCCTGTGACATCATCCATGGTCTCAGGACATGGCGGCCATCTTGCCCATTAGCCCCTGCCCCAGCTCTGACTGACCCCTCCATAAGAATAACATAGAGTGATTGCGCGCGGCGGCCATCTTGCCCATTAGCCCCTGCCCCAGCTTCGGCTTATATTACCTACTATCTAAGAGTAATTACTTGAACTATGTTATTGGTAACCACAGCCTTCTAGATGAGAGCTATGCTCTCTACCGGCCAGTTAGTGAACCCATGTCTACAGTATAATTGCGAAGGTTATTATTTTTGCCAATAGAGGGTACACATCCCCAAGATAAGGCGCGATTATCACGGCCAACGAGAATGACTGGCTCTGGTGAGTTTTCGTGACGTCAGCAATGTAGTTCTGTTGCACCACTGCCTGGTCTTCGTTTTACTGCCGGTGTGGTACCTAGTCATCTTGTCTACATCATTGAACCTGTATAAACGTTGGTATTCAATTATCACTTGTCTTCCTAGAAGGTATTGATACAAGTCGTTAGTCGGTGGGTAGTGTATTCCGCAGATCTCTTCTATAAACGAATTAATTTATGTTCCGCCCCTTGAAACAACAATAAGTTAATGATATCTATACTGTGCTGCAAGATTCTTTGATCTAATTATACTAATGTGCACATAATGTAACTCACAACGAAGGTCACGGAATCTACAACTCGACTTACTGTAGTCTGTTCGTTGCAGCTATTAAAGACACAACGAACCCTTGAATACTAGTTCGCGTGGATTTTTGTAAGGAGTAACTTCAATAGGCGTAGTTTTGCAAACCTATACAGTATAATTTATCGTGTTTGAAAACACACGGAACATCTAAACTGCGTCCATTTTATGAAGATTGATATAAAATATTGCATTTCTGCTGCTTATGAATTGCTCTCGACTTAAACGTACAAGCATCATCAAGCAGTACCGGTACATTGCCTACGTCACAGAAGGGTTTGGTTTACGCGCCATGGCCTGTCTTTCTCGTTAGCCGTGCGCGATTACAAATTAGCTGTGTAATAGTTATATTAAATATGTTTCTCCCAGTGATACGTTTAGAGCAACGAAGTTTAAATTATTGTAAGTAGTCGGTGTTAATAAACTGAATACCTACGTTGTTTGGAGTGTTTACTGATGAAATTGCAAAATGCTGGGGTAAATTATTTGAACGCCACTTCTCAAATCCAGTGTGCCAATTTGCACTTCGAATTGGAAGAAATTAGGAGATGATAAAGACAAAGAGTTATAACTATACCCATACATTTAGGAGAAAGTAGGCTATATGTTCTTTCCTGAACATCTTGTTCGCTTTTATGATGCTTTTCTGTGGCGTACCGTTTAGGATAAATTTAATGATAAACGTTACCTTAAAGACGTTCATTTCGGCTGACCGGTCGGCGCCACTGCTAAGCAACACAAGGAAGGTGGAGTGGGGGAACGAGAGCGCTCTGACGGCGCAGCGGCAGGGATGTCCCTCGGCAACGCGTGGACGGAAAGTCCATTCTTAGTTTAATTACATACGAGCGTAGCGCAAAAAATACTTAATTATTAAAATTAAAAGGAAATATTCTTTTATACATCTATATATATAAAGCACAAAGTCTGTCTGTCTGTCTGTTATGTATACAAATCTACACCGTTTCACCGATCTGAACCAAAATTTGTATACTTACCCTTTGGAACCCTGCGGGTAACCCTGTCAACATTAAATTTCGGACAGACCACCCCATGCCCTGCATTTAGGCCCTTTTGCACAAATCTACACCGTTTCACCGATCTGAACCAAAAGTTGTATATTTAACCTTTGGAACCCTGCGAGTAACACTGTCCACTTGAAATTTCGGACAGACCACCCCATTCCCTGCATTTAGGCCCTTTGGTCCAAATCCACACCGTTTCACCGATCTCAACCAAAATTTGTATATTTACCCTTTGGAACCCTGCGAGTAACACTGACCACTTAAAATTTCGGACAGACCACCCCATTCCCTGCATTTAGGCCCTTTGGTCCAAATCTACACCGTTTCACCGATCAGAACCAAAATTCGTATTCTTACCCTTTGGTGCCCTGCGAGTAACACTGTCTGCTTGAAATTTCGGACAGACCACGCCATTCCCTGCATTTAGGCCCTTTTTGCACAAATCTACACCGTTTCACCGATCTGAACCAAAATGTGTATACTTACCCTTTGGAACCCTGCGAGTAACACTGTCTGCTTGAAATTGCGGACAGACCACTCCATTCCCTGCATTTAGGCCCTTTGGCCCAAATCTACACCGTTCCACCGATCTCAACCAAAATTTGTATATTTACCCTTTGGAACACTGCGACTAACACTGTCTGCTTGAAATTGCGGAGAGGCTACTCCATCCCCTGCATTTAGGCCCTTTGGCACAAATCTACACCGTTTCACCGATCTGAACCAAACTTTGTATACTTACCCTTTGGAACCCTGCGAGTAACACTGTCCATTTAAAATGTCGGACAGACCACCCCATTCCCTGCATTTAGGCACTTTGGCACAAATCTACACCGTTTCACCGATAAGAACCAATATTCGGAAACTTACCCTTTGGTACCCAGCGAGTAACACTGTCTGCTTGAAATTGCGGACAGACCACTCCATTCCCTGCATTTAGGCCCTTTGTCCCAAATCCACACCGTTTCACCGATCTCAACCAAAATTTGTATATTTACCCTTTGGAACACTGCGACTAACACTGTCTGCTTGAAATTGCGGCGAGGCCACTCCATCCCTTGCATTTAGGCTGTTTTGCACAAATCTACACCGTTTCACCGATCTGACCCCAATTTTATATACTTCCCCGTAGAACCCGACAAGTAACACTGTTCACTTTAAATTTCGGACAGACCACACTATTCCCTGCTTTTTGGCCCTTTGGCAGAAAACTACACCGTTTCACCGATCTCAACCAGATTTTACATAATTACCCTTTGGAACTCGACGAGTAACACTGTCCACTCGAAATTTCGGACAGACCACTCCATTTCACGCATTTAGGCCCTTTGGCACAAATCTACATCGTTCACCGATCGAAAACAAAATGTGTATACTTACCCTTTGGAACCCGATGTTCCAAACAGACCCAGCCTGGGGCTGGAAACTGTACAAGATGATGATGATGATGATGATGAGTAACACTGTCCACTTTAAAATTTGGACAGGCCCACTCCATTCCCTGCATTTTGGCCCTTGGCACAAAACTACACAGTTTCACCGATCTCAACCAGATTTTACATAATTACCGTATGGAACTCGACGAGTTACACTGTTCACTCGAAATTTCGGATAGACCACTCCATTTCCCGCATTAAGGCCCTTTGGTACAAATCTACATCGTTCACCGATCGAAAACAAAGTGTGTATACTTACTTACCCTTTGGAACCGATGCGTAACACTGTCCACTTGAAATTTCTGACATAGGCCTACCACTCCATTCCCTGCATGTAGCTCAGGAATTCCTCGGGGTTGCCAGCTTCCTAACTCACCAGTCATGAGCCCTTGAGGGTGTACCAGAAGTGGTGGGTCTACACACACCCTGCCTCTTTGAGGGCCTTGAGCAGAAGACAGGAGATATTATGAAAAGGAAAAGAAGGCAGACCCCTCGAAGAATGAGGGTATCAGGAAAGATGAGACAAAGCCAATTAAGGCGGGAAATTGAAAGACTCCCTAGCCCTCGGATACCCTAATACAGTCTGGGTCGGAAGAGAACAAGAGTTGACCAAGGGAGGCCGACAGGAAAGAGAACTGAAATGAGCCCGGCACCAGGAAGTAAAAGCGATGCCAGACTCAGCTGGGGTTCCGTGGTCGCCAACCCACGTCCCACAAGTTGTGAGACCCTGGGGGGGGGGGGGGGGGTCAGTTGTGAGAATAGCTTGCTGATTCATCGCGAGGTGTCTTGAGTGTACTTTCCAGAGCCCGCCGTGTTATCTCCTGCTGTCTATGCTGATGCCAGCACAGGGCCGTTGCGAAACAGTGAGTGATTCACGGTCAATCTGTATAGGACGGGGAACCCCGAACGTGTGTCATCATATTTCGTCATAATCTGCGATCATCTCAGGTTCGTGCAGTTTGGACCTATATTCTTTGTCTTTGCCGAGCAGTACGCTCTTTCACTAGACGCATCCAGTACAGGCCTAAGCCAGAAAATAAGGTTGAGACTTTGGAAGACATCGAAGCTAGACACCTGAATTACCTATATCAGTTTTAAAATAACACCATGTTCGTTTAGTAGTCATTTTTTCATTACCTTATTATTATCATCATCATCATAAATGCAGATGACCTAGATGTTACGCGCATCATACCAATAATCACCGCCGCATAAAGTCTTTCTCGACTGTGATTTTTAAAATATTTATTTTTGGTTGGTTGGTTGGTTCTTAAGTTTAGGGGCTGCGACAACGCGGTCATGTAGTCCCGTGTACTTTGGGTGTGTGTAGAATCTGTCTGATAACCGGTGTTAATTGTGATGACTGTATTAGTGTGTGTTATCTGTTTTTTAATTTAAGTACAAACTGCAACTTAGAATTCTTCAAATAGTTCGTTACTTTTGCCGCCAAGCGCCACCGTCAACGACTACTAGGCCAAGTTCGGAACTTAGCTACTAGACGCCACTGCAGTCGGCTCTTGGCAACGGACGTAGACATCTATGCGCGTTGTTTACCTATTCAATTTAGCTTCACACAGGTGTAATTAGTGGAAGGTTCTTTAACATGCCATAAATCTGACATGGGACCGCCGGCTTTACTTCCCCTCCGAAGAAAGGCATACTGACGGATTTTTAACGCTCTTAAAATATCCGACGGCTTCGGCCGGTTTTGAACCCGCTATCTTGGGCATAGAAGCTCAGCATGCTACCAAATACGCCACCGAAGCCGCCATATAGTTATTTTTATTACAGTACATTGTGTACATTATACGTTGAAGTGTCAATTCAATACCGGTAGTAGTTTCCCTTATCATCCTCATCATACGAGCAAATGACCTACAGTAGATGTTACGCCCATTACACCATTAATCACCACACACAATAAGTCTTCCTCGCCTGTGAATTTTGAAATATGTATTTCTATTACGGTAGTTTGTAAGTTTGACGTGTCAATTCAACAGTAGTTTTTATTATCATCCTTATCAAAAGGGCAAATGACCTAGATATTACTCCCTCATTGTCTTTGGGGGCAAATGACTTAGATTTTAAGTCCATTATATTTCTAAGGAGACCTTAAAACATTATCATCATTCCACCGGGCGAAGCCGGGTACTACTGCTAGTACAATATAAGTAGCTAAGAAGGAGAGTTTTAGAGCACAAAGTTACTGTATTAACAATTTTTTAAATATATTATTTATTAGGTAATAAGATGCTATCCTTCTATATAAAAGTGTCAAATGTTTACTTTTAATTAAAAAAGGGGCATAGTTGCGCCTACAGAATAGGTTTACTTCACCAGGCACCGGCTTGGAGAAGCCCCCCTCCTCGGCACGCCGCTCCTCGAGTTGCATGCGCATGTTTGACAACTTCTCACAACCGTAATTTTCAGTTTACGAAAGTGATGATTACATATTTTTGTGCGTTTTGATGTGCTTAACAACATATATTTCGGTACGTTTTTCAATCCCATGACTGTAAAAGGCGAAAAATCGACATTGAACAGCAAGATGGCGTTGAACGCTACCCTATGAGAGTTTGTTTAAGTGATTTATAATAACTATTTCGATTGTTATCTAGGTTAAGCAGTATCAAAATGATAGCCTGCATTCTGGTAAGTTATCCTGACCAAACCGCATGTCCTTATCACCCTTATGTACCGAGTTATGACGTTCAATGCGATGCTGGATACGAAATCCAAGATGCCGGCCATTTGTCCAAGATGGCGGCATGTTCCCCATGAGGGATTTTTTGGGACTTTCAGTATTTTAATCCATTCTATTCAAGGAACCTCTCCACCAATTTTTATCTTGATAAACTAATTTTCCTCACTTTGGCCGAATTCTGTCTAATATTCCTGCACTATATGATGTGTAACATCTGACATAGAAGAAACCTCACGTGGAATTGTTGATACACCGGTATTTTATAGTATTATTGGCACAAATATTAATATATTGTAAAAGGGAGTGTTTTACAGATATTGTAGTTTATAATACGGAACTAATTTTATTAGATGATTTGTAGCTTCCACCAGCACTAGCCTAAATAAAGAATACGATATGGATCAACTAGATTAATAGACGCGACACCG
This sequence comes from Meconema thalassinum, assembly GCA_946902985.2. Classification (NCBI taxonomy): domain Eukaryota; kingdom Metazoa; phylum Arthropoda; class Insecta; order Orthoptera; family Tettigoniidae; genus Meconema; species Meconema thalassinum. Next base: position 263,984,158 of record OX336391.1, read on the forward strand.
CTCATAACCTAAAATTCCTTATAAACAGGTCCTCTTGATTCACAGGCCAACACGTAATTTCATACGTATTCTGTTAAAATGAGTCATATTGATATGATAAATATCGTTTAAAATGATAATCTGGTAGAAAAAATATTTACACCGGCCAGGATTCGAACCCAAGATCTCTAGATTCACAGTCATATGCAGTAACACCACGGCTATTTCGACTACGCAAATATTGTGCACAAGATGGTGACTTATTTCCACGTTCCAATAATACTGCATTACGGAATTAAGTTTCATTTATATTTTGCTTGTTTCGATAATTTTCCTGAGTGACATTGAGTTTAAAATGCCTTATGGCAATGCAATGCCGACTACTTACAATGTTTGATATTAAGGCATTTTACCATTTAACTACTGAAACGAAGACTTCGAACATATACCATGTCATTTGTTTAAATCACTTGACACCAGAGTTCGCATGAGCGTTTTCCGTTCAGTATGTCATATACATTCCACATGGCCGAGAATGCGTCATGGTATCAATTTTCGACACCGCGCGCTGATTGTTTCTCTTACCAGTGCCAGCTGGGTCGATCGATCGAGTTGGCAGTGCGTCTTATACTTCCGTTCGATCCACCACTGCAAACTAGGGCGCACTTCCATTCGATCGATCGAGCGGGCATTGCATACTTTCGTTGTCAACCACTGCCAGCTAGTACACTTCCGTTTGATCGATCGAGCGGGCAGTGCATACTTCCGTTGTCCACCACTGCCAGCTAGTACACTTCCGTTTGATCGATCGAGCGGGCAGTGCATACTTCCGTTTGATCCACCACTGCCAGCTCAATCGTTCCGATCCACTTCCGTCCCCAATTTTCAAAATCACTCCCACAAAACTATCCTGCAACCGAGCGGAAAGATGTTACACATCAATAAATAATAATTATAAGCTTATCCGAGTAGCGTAGAATAGCCTATACAGTATACACTTTTTGGCAAGTGATCCATTTTGTCTCTATTGACCTTTAATTCTATAGTAATTTATTAAATGAAGGATCATCTTTTCCGTAGCGTAGCGGTCAGCATAGTTAGCTGCCGTCCCGGAGGTCCTGGGTTCGATTCCCGGCTCTGCCACGGAATTTGAAAAGTGGTATGAGGACTGGAACGGGGTCTACTCAGCCTCGGGTGGCCCAATTGAGTAGAGGTGGTTCGATTCCCACCTCAGCCATCCTCGAAGTGGTTTTCCGTGGTTTCCCACTTCGTCTTCGGGAAAATGCCGGGATGTACCTACCGTAAGGCCACGGCCGCCTCCTTCCCTCTTCCTAGCCTATCCATCCCAATCTTCCATCCCTTCCCATCCCTCATGAGGCCCCTGTTCGCTTTGCAGGTGAGGCCGCCTGGGCGAAGTGCTGATCACACTTCCCCAGTTGTATCCATCCCGACCAGATGATCCAAGCTCCAGGACACTGCCCATAGAGGCGGTAGTGGTGAGTTCCCTCGCTGAGTCCGTGGGAACCACCAACCTAGAGGGTAAATTGACTAAATAAAAAAAAAAAAGGATCATCTTTTAAGCCACTGAAAGTTCATTGATATTGTAGTTTTTCTTTTTCGTTGAATGTTCGAGAAGCTGACATGTATTCGCCAGTGTGCCGCGCAGTGGAGCTGGGTTGTCAACCATGGCCGCTGACGTGTTTGCATACACATGTCAAACCCACTTGGTGTGTACGTCACAGAGGGCCTAGGGAATACTCGCCTCACTGCTCGCTCAGCCTGGTCACGATAAGCTGACTGAATATGATTTCTCTAACGTTAATGTACTATCTAGCCCAGTCGCCTAACTTACTGTATGGTAACAGAAACAACAATAACAAGTAGTTCCGTGAAGAACTATACAGCCTATTTTCATATAACCTACTTAAATATGTAACTGCAACTATCAACATACAAAATTTCAGTTTGATTGCTGTAATAGATTCGTAGATATTGGGAACCGACTAAATATTTCGGATGGTCGCCAGGTTGGATTTTATATATGTAGGTCCTAAAGGTATGTACTGTTACATGAAGATTATTGTGTACGTGTAGCATTCAAACTTCAATCGCATGATTAGGACACAAGAAGTAAAAAAGAGATTTTAAAATTTCGCACAGCTGCCATCTTGTGGTTATGGAAACACTTGAAATAAATTAGATGCCAGTGGATTAACATTCATATAAGAATTTACTGTACCAAGTTTCACTGCACTCGGATGGTTAAATTGCGAGAAACGTTCATGTGAATATTTATACCCCGCATCGCCGCCATGATGGATTTGTAATCACCAGGATATTTAAAGTCCTATAGGCGAACTTAAATTCATAGCCCCTATGAACATTAAAAAAATCAGTTTGATTGCTATAATAGATTCGTAGATATTCAGAGACGTCTAAATATTTCGGATAGTCGCCATATTGGATTGTTAAATGTATAGGTCATAGAGTCATGTACCATTAAAGGAAAATAATTGCGTAGGTTTATTATTCAAACTTTTACTTCGATCGCATGATTACGACACAAGAAATAAAAAAATATTTTCGAAATTCCCAAAGCCGCCATCTTGAGGTTATGTAAACAATTGAACTAAATTAGATACCAGTGCATTACAATGTGTATACACATTTCCTGTACCATATTTCATTGCGTTTGGAACATTAAATCGTGAGAAAGGTCTATTTAAAATTGTCAAATTCGCTTGGCCACCTTGTCCGTTTTGTAGTTAACTGGTTTTTGAAAGTCTAATAGATGAACTTCCAGTAGTGCCCTTTATCACCGTACAACATTCCAGGGTGATACCACTAATAGTTTCAGAGATATAGAATGCCGGTGAAATATTTCGCACATCCGCCATCTTGTGGTTATGTAAACAATTGAACGAAGTTAGACGTCGGTGCATTACAATGTGTATAGACATATACTGTACCAAGTTTTATTGCGTTTGGTTGGTTAAATCGCGAGAAACGTCTATTTTAAAGTCGCAAATTCGCGTGGCCACCATGTTGTTTTTGTAGTTACCAGTTTTTCAAAAGTTACATAGGTGAACTTCTGGTAGTTTCCTTTATCACCGTAATAAATTCCAGGGTGATATTGCGAATAGTTTCGGAGATATTGAATGATGGTGAAATATTTCGCACAGCCGCCATGTTGGATTGGTGAGACGTAACAAACTTTCAAGGGCACGGTCGGGGTCACCCGGAATAGTGCTATGAACTTACCGAGTTTTATTGAAATCGCTCCAGCCGTTTAGATTTTATTAGGGTGGACACACACACACCTCACACACACACACACACACACACACACACACGCACGCACACACACACGGACAAAAGGTGATCTCATAAGCCTATTTTTTTTTCAAAATTGAAAATAGGCTAAAAATAATGATAATGAATGAATAATCCCTGGCACTACAGCCCGTAAAGGGCCTAGGTCTACCAAGCGACCGCTGCCCAGTCATTTGGCCTGCATATATTGGGGTAATGCGTGATCAGAGCATCGGATCCCCTCGGCCGTTAATCTTGGTCTTCGTGATTGGGGCACTGCCTTACTGTCAGACAGCTACTCAATTGTCCTCACGAGGCTGAGTGCACCCCGTTCCAGGCTTCACGACAGTTTCTAAAATCCCTGACGGAGGCGGGAATCGAACCCGGAGCCTCCGGGTGAGAGGCAGGTGAGCTAACCCAACACCACGGGACCCAAACCTTACCCGGTCTGGAGGACCAAACCCTGCGGAGGGATAACAAACAGTGTACATAACTATATGAGAAGAAATGTACAAATATAGGCATAGTGTTACGGTAACAAAGGCAATAGTAACACAGAAATAGCAAGGTTATTTTAACAGTCTACTTTCTATTATTTTTCCCTCGTATTAGTTTGTAGTCGAAGCCTCTGTGGCTTAGGCGGCAGCACGCCGGCCTCTCACCGCTGGGTCCGTGGTTCAAATCCCGGTCACTCCATGTGAGGTCTGTGCTGGACAAAACGGAGGCAGACAGGTTTTTCTCCGGGTACTCCGGTTTTCCCTGTCAAAACTTCATTCCCGCACCACTCTCCACTATCATTTCATTTCATCTGTCATTCATTTAATCATTGCCCCAGAGGAGTGCGTCAGGCCTCGGCAGCCGGCACAGTCCATATCCTCGCCGCTAGATGGGGGCTTCATTCATTCCATTCCTGACCCGGTCGGAGACTGGAAGCAGGCTGTGGATTTTTTCATTAGTTTGTAGTCACATCGAGGGAAAATTAATAGGGTTCAGTATCGTTTGCAGAATATGCTTGAGTGCATTAATACCTTACGGGATGCAAGCAGAGAATTATCGACCTTCCTGCCAACAGCTGTTAGCTGGGTTGCAGCAAACGTTATTGGATGGGGCTGCTGAATCACCCGGTATAGAGATAGCTTAAGAAAAGTATAAAAGGGAGACATTTCACAGGGACGAACCTTGACGAGAGGAAGTTTGTTCACCCGGGCGAAGCCAGGCACTTATTTATTATTTATTTATCGTAAGGCTTTTAGTGCCGGGAGTGTCCGAGGACATGTTCGGCTCGCCTGAGTCCGTAGCTGCTTCCCTTAGGGTGAGATACAATTTCCGTTCAATTTCAAGTAGTTCCAAAGTTCGCTACCAGATATCAATGATACCTAGTGGTGAACGTTGGAACTTTGATAGAGCGTTCTGACGAAATCTAGCCTAACACTTTAGCTTCACACAAGTTTAGTCTGTGGAAGTATTTTTTACATGCCATAAATCTATGACATGGGACCGCCGGCTTTACTTGCCCTGCGAAGGAAGGCATACTGAAGAATTTTAAAGCTCTTAAAAAATCCGATGACTTCGGCCGGGTTTGAACCCGCTATCTTGGGCACAGCAGTTTAGCATGCTACCAACTGCACCACCGAAGCCGGTAGCCAGGCACTATTTTTAGTATGGAGACAAGATGTTATCACTTGGAAATTTCTGTTCTGGAATCCTGGGAGTATAGGAAGATAAAACTGTCGTGACACATTGACTGCTTACCTCTCACCACGGCGGACTGGGTTCGATTCCCGGTCAATGCATGTGAGATTTTCAAAGTGAAATACCATGTCCTGTGGTTCAGATTCCATGTAAAAAGGATGCCATGTGGTTCATGACACGAGATTAACGGTCACGTAAAACTACAAACTTTCTTCTTTCCTATTCACATTGCTCGAATGATCAAATGGCATAATACATACGAAGTAGTTTATTTTGATATTAATCTGTGTTTAGAAACCAGTTCTAGGCAATTACGTGTGCCATCAAGTGAAGCACAGTGTTAAACATTCATGTGTAGGGCAGCTGAAATGACCCGAGGTACTCTGATGTTTCATTCAACGAGCGTCCAGGAAAGACAGCTTCATCATGGGAAGTGACCACTGCTGATGTATAATTCATATGTAACCCAGAACAACCTTGCTGGAAACGATCTGCGGTCCAAGGACAGACTTCAATAACAATAAACTAAAGTGTCTTAGACATTCGTGAGGATGAATTACCTTCTAACAATTGGACTTTGAGCACGGCATTGATGACAAGGTGGCTTTCATCCATTAGGTCGTGAGTAACAGTAGCCTATACTTAGTTTATTGTAATTGAAATCTGTTCCTGGGCGAGGATTCAAGACCACAGTCAGTGACAATAACAATAATGGGAAACCACGAAAACTATTTTCAGGACTGAGTTGGGATTCGAACCCAAGCTTTCCCGATACCAGCAAGGCACGAGCTATTGAGCTAGCACTCTCGACCACCGAGACCGCTATCGTCAATAACAATGTGATCATGTTAGCACAGTCTAGCGTCACAGATTAAAACTATCTCTCACATTACGTCAGTTGGTAGAAGAAAACCAAAGCCGGATGCTATGGGCGCCAGGCATGCTAATTTTCTACCTTGCATTTATAGTTTTTTTTAACACTTTGTACAGGGTGCCCGGGAATGTTCTCCGTAGCGACTACGTTTTGCTGCTAGGGGTAGCATCAGCAGTTATGTTGGCAGCACGGTGTCATTGACAGGACAGCGGTACAGTGCAGGCCACTCGTGTGGGATGTGGGGTATCAAAATCGTCAGGGTGTATTGCAGTAAGCGAGCGTTCAGATAGATTATTGGAAGAGTGCATCAGTTTACAGGTGGTTATGGTTTACTACTGAAGAGAGAGCTCTTTTGGTGGAATACGTTTTCCGAGAAGGTGATCGGTTTATAGTGTGCCCAAATGGTCACGGCAGATTGGCATCGAACTCAGGTCCTATCTGAGAAGACCAGGCACATGATGCTAACTAGAATTGAACCATTGATCTCTGAGGGGTAACAGTTTTAGGGAACCTGAAGAGCAATGTGTTAAATAATGACATATAATAATGTAGCATGATTTCACGGCCTGTATGTGAATATCATAGCAGTTTTAAGGTGAAGAATTGTAAGCAAATGCAAGCAAATATACGTTTTCGAAGCATACAAGAACGAGAGGAGGCCAGTTTGACGTTTTACTAATTGCAGTTGGAAAATGGGTGGAGATCGTAGACGCCAAGGGACCGTCTTTCGTCTGGAGCGAGGAGACAGCTCAAAATTAATGACTCGGGTATTCACCGCTTGACAACGATGGAACCTAGGGTAGGGATGACTGCCCACGGAAATTAATTAATTACAGCCAAGTGGAGCATTGAAATGGAGTGAAATGTACACCCGGGTGAATATATTTTAAGAGAGATAATTTAGGAATGATTTTACACCTAAATTAAAGCCTATATCTCTAAATGAACGCGTTACCACCGAGCCTACGCACGAGAGGAGTGATTTGGTGACCAGTCAGGGGGGAATCACCATGGTGGCGTCCTGACGCGCTGAACTAAGGCAATTAATTGTAATTAATTGGCCGAAGCGATCGCCGGCACGCGAACGTTTATGAAACCTCCACACCTAAATAAACAAAGTGTATATGTCAGTTCGGCTGAAAATGTATTATTTCAAGGAAGAAGTCGCACCCATGTGTCCGGTTGACTAGTTTTTACGAGAAACCTTTATAAGGAGGAGTGAGGCAGACCAAGCCAGAGTTGTCGAGAGTTGTCTTCAGTCTGTTCTCAAGTATACACGTAACTAATACGCTGCCAGTAAGCGCGCGAAATGTTAAAGTATCAACGCTCAGCCGTTGAAGAACAATAGAAGAAAGTCATACAGCTTCATAAATAATCATGAAGTGCGTCGAAGTAAAATTAATACAGATATTTGTCTATTATCTGACGCAAATATAAATTCGCTACAGCGAAAAAGTAACTTATAATGTTGTTGAACATTACATATACCAGGAGGTATTGTCAGAGTTGTATATGCCATTTTCATCAGGATCACTACAATGATGGGAGCCTGGGAAGCATCGCCACTTAATCTTGACAGTGAGCTGAACGATACTGCAGGTGACGAGGATCGAACGTCCGTAAACGCTGTTAGATTTTCACGGAGACCAGCGGTTGGCGTAATTGCATCGCATCTCTGAGATCAGACGTAGGAGGAGTCCAATTAAGAATCAACCTGTGAAATAGTGAATAAGTGTACATAAATTGTGTAATAGTGATTTAAAAGTGTTCATGTGTATAGTGATTAATATGCATTGTGTAAAAGTGAAAGAGGCCACTGATAAGAGTATGTTTATCATGTGGGAAATGTGGGAAATTAAGTGTTGTGTAAAATATAACATGATGACTTAAATCAAGCGTCATGGTAGGCCTGAAGCTGAGGTGCTGGTACTATCCAGCGAAAAAGAAAAAGTGAGTACCAATTTACAAACTAAATAGTTCACCATATAACGATTTATCACTTTGAGACTAAGATGTAACAGTCACTTATTGAACGAGTTTTCACCACTCGTTTTGAATAGAATATGGCTTGGAAGGTGATTTGTTTAGGGCCATTCAGGCCGAAAATAGTGATGATTGTAACGATAACGTTAAATGATAATAATAATAATCTGGGGTGGGCAACAGTAAAGTAATAGGCATTTTTGGCCTAAATAATGTTCAAAGTGTGTCATGTCTAATATAAAGATACTGTATTTTGGTAAACAGTAAGAATGTAACGTGGAATATAGCGAGATACGAGAGTTTTTAGTGTCAATGAAGTGTTGAATGAATATTTGATATGGTCAATCCTTAGGATTATATTTGAGGACCATTAAAGTAATGTAAGCCAGTAAATTTATACATTGTTATTAGGAGCTATTTAAAGCTTTGGCTTGAGTGTTATTACAGAGAGAACGCGGGTGTCTTAATAATTGAGTCATCTATGTGAAGTATTGTTTGAAGCCGCATATAGCGTGCAGAGTAACGTAGAATCCAGTGATTTACGTAAATATATTGCGGGGACCAAACTAACATAGCTTGCGCGTTAGGTGAGAAGTTGGCTAATCTACGAGTTAGTATCGCTGTTGAGCATACTTTATTATTCGCAGCGAATTGGACAGAGCCTGTCTGTATCCATCGCTTGCATGAATTATGGCCACGAGTGAGGTCCGTCGAGACTCCGTGAGCATGTGTATAAATGATCTACCCTGAGAGGTAAGGATCATATTCGTCGTTTAGGAAACGCAGATTTCCTTATGTTTATTAAGACAGCTGCTGGTGAGAATCCTGTGTTCTCATTATGATGCGCGTCCAAAAGCCACTAGTAATCACCATAGAACAGCAAGACTATCACATGATCCATCCCCAGTCATGAATGTTAATAAGGAGCCAGTTGTGCCCGATACACTTTAAAGATAGGTGTTATAATTAGAATGACTCAATTACTTAAGAACCACACCTAGCGTAACTCTACTGTACTGCGGTTGTAAACAAACCTGACCTTGCCAGCAGATGAGGGAAGTGGGTTGGACCACTGAGGCGAGCAGCCATCTTGTACCGTGGCCGGAACTAATTTTATTGCCTGCTAGGAAGAGGGGACATCGGTCCGCCAGTCCTTTAAATTATGGTCATAGTGGGACACTGAAGAATCTCGATATTTCAATATGCAATTAAAATATGAGTGTTATGATGATGCCAAGTGAATTAAAAGATGTGTTGCAACACACATACATTGTTGAATCAAAGAAATCGGATAATATTTGGCCCAGTTATTCTCTGAAGAGGAACACTGAACCAAATAAAGTGTTAGGCATCCATTTAGAATGCATTTTGCCAGTTCACGCTATTTTATGCAGACGGGTATGTGATTTCTAAGAACATGACACATTTGTAACGATAATAATCCCGACAAGACCCAGAGAATCGTTGTATGGTGAAACTATAAATATTTCTATCCATGTCTATTTTGGAAGGGAAAAGTACCACTTTTTAAGCGTTTCATATTGATGGAAAGAAGGAAGATGATTCACACGACACAACAGATAATTGTTAATTAAAGCAGAAAAATAATGAATTTATGCTAATCAATGTAAATGCCATAAGAAACGGAGTAATGTTTTACTAATGTCATTTTGATGTGATATGTGACTTTTGTGTTGTGATACTCCAGTTAAGTAAAAATTGTGTCACATGATGAACACTATGGAAACCCATAGAAGTCTGAAAGTATCAATGATAGGATGCTAGAAATAGATTTGAGTGCAGTATTGCAATAATGAAGAAGAGACTCACAAAATAACCCTGATTTTAATTGTGAGAGTTAAATATAATTTATCCTTTATTTGTATTTGTTGTATAGCCATGATTTTATACCAGTAAATGTTTTATTTTAGGAATATGTTGTGTATTTCATGTAGAGTAGTTACCTGGTAGACTCAAATCCTGAGCATGCGGTCGTATGGTGGGCAGGAACGTCCCATACCTCGAAAGACCGTGAGTTAGCTGGGATACGAACTCATGTTCCACATGCTGACAGTTGGGTACATGGAGGATATGTCTCTGTACTAGGATTGAGTCGCAGGTACTACTAAAAGTCGGCCAAGATATTAATGGTAGAAGCAAGTACAGCATAGAAATTAGGATATAATAGGAAAAGGCCGCGTCCCATTTGTTAATAAGCCATCTCGTCAAATAAATGTTGATAATCCTCCATAAAACATGCTTAAATGTAAATGTAACTTGTCACAGCATAACTTACACACAACCCCCTTTAATTATCATGGCCCAAGCAATGTGGGACGGTATTAATTCATTGTGGAACCGCCTGCGTCAGTGCAATATGAGCGATCTACGCATTGCACAAACCGGCCAAAGCATGGAAGACCTACTAATTTATCATGGCGCCCAGGACGTGGATGGCTTATGGGATTCAGAAAACCCCATAATAATAGCATGGTTTTCATGGGGAAAACCATAATAATAGTATTTCTCCTCAAACTCTGTTTGAGCGATTGTGAGTCTTTCTAGATGATACTCAGACATCAGACACTGTTGTCAGACGGGTACGTGGGTCTATACCCATTCCATAGATGGTTTTGGCACTTTGTAATATGTTGTTGTTGTTGTCGCGGGATCGGAATCCTTTTCTTTCCAATAGAACGCGCCAGCATGTTCAGCTGCGGCCTACCTGAATCCCCAAATTAAGAAATACAGGATGGCTGGAACTGAGGACGTACTCAGGTGTATTGCTGAGTTAAGGGAACATTTTGATGATACTAATGCTAAGAGAAAGGAAGAATCTAAAGCATTTAAAGATGAAATAGCGGGTAGATTGGAGGCTAATCAAGCCGAAATATACACTAGATTGGATGCTAATCAAGCCGAAATAAACACTAGATTAGAGGCTAGTCAGACTGAGGTAAGCCAGATGTTGGCTACAGTAAATATTCAATTAGAGAATAATCGAGCTGAAGTAAACATGCAGTTAGAATCAAACCTAATAGAGGTTAATAAAAAAATGGATGACGTTAAAGAGTCTGTTCAGCGTGAGGTAACTAAGAATATTGTTAGCGTGGTCTCAGAAATGCAAGCTGATAACGATAAACGCTTTGAGTCTATTGAGCTAAAACTAGAGAATAATCTGCAAGCGTGCAGAGAGTCACAGCGTGAGATTAACGATAGTTTAAGCAGTATGTCCATGGAGCTTAAAGACATTCAGAGTCAGAATGAAGCTAATACTAAACGTCAACTAGAGCAATTTAATACGTTCACTCAGACCGTGGATCAAAGGCTCGAAGATAGCGACGTAAAATGGAATACGCGAATGGCAGGCTACGCCAAGGCGGTAGACGAAGCCTTAAGAAAACAGGATCAGAATATCCTTGACCAATGCAAGGAAATCCAGGAAAAAAAACTTCTGATCAAGAGAATAAGGAGATAATGTAAAATATGAAGAGGCAGGTCGGGAAGGTGCAGAAAGAGTTGGAACAAACTCAGAGCGACCTAGCAGTTATTCATAAAAGACAGGATGAGGACCAGGGAGAAATCACGAAAATAAGGACTGAAATCTCTCATATACAGGGTCACATTCAAAAGGAAGTTACAGGCTTACGAGAAGAATTAGAACTTCGAGAAGGCTTGAAGACTGAAGCCAGCGATAAGACTCTTGCCGAAGTAAGAGAAAGTCTAGCGGGGGAAATTACCCACCTGAAGGAAAACCTTAAGGATGACAAGGAAAAGGTATTTTCTATGGCAGAAAGAAACCGAGATCGCCTAGAGAAAATAGAACGAGAGGTATTAGCTCGTTTGGAAAGGGCAGAAAATAGGCACAGCCAAATAGAAACTAGAATGATCGCACAGGAGGAATCCATGTTGCGGAATCATAGGTCTAGAGAAGGAAGTATAGACGAGAATAGGAGAAATAAATGGGCAGAGATAGAAATACAGCCCACTCCAAAGAATGCAGCCATGCCAAGTGACAGCCCGTATACCACACCTGGTATGCCAATTGCCATGTCAACACCGCATGAAAATGCTGTTCAAAATCAAATAGTCACAGTTGTAAGGGCTAGTGATGAGAAACCAAAGAAATACTCTGGGAGTAATTCTAACATGACACCCAAGTACTGGCTTAAAGAAGTTTCCGAGTACTTGAATGACGCGAAAGTACCGCCAGAGCGAAGGTTGAGAGCGATTGAAAAATTAACTGAGGGCGAGTGTGCCTTATGGTTTAGGAGTTTTCGGTACACGTTCGACACCGTTGACGAATTTCGCCAGGCATTTTTAAGCAGGTACTGGAACGCAAGTATACAACAGAACCTCAGATTGGACTTGTATTCCAGGCGTTATAGTACTAGTAATCCGACGAAGTACGGAGAATTCTTTGTGAGTCATTTGTGCCGTTTCCGCGAACTTGATGAAGGGATTAGAGAGTCAGATTTGTGCATAGCGATAGCCAAGCAGCTACCGTATGAAGTACAACATCTATTAATCTCAGCAAATGCCAAAACTGCGATCGATATGGAGGAGGTGCTGAGACAACTCGATCTCACCACAGCGCAGCACACAAGGCAAAGTCGGAACATGGAACAAGTCAACATGACGACTACACCGACTGAACCGACTAAGGTGCAGACAAAAAGTAAGTCTACTAGCACCGAAATGGAAAAATTAGACTGGCAACGTGAAGGACGGGAAAACCAAAATTGGAGGCCAGCATATCGAGGAGGATCGAACCGTGGAAACCGAGGAAGGAAAGCCTGGAATCAGCGCGGTACAAGAGACCAGCAGCCTGATAACAGAAGGAATTACGGCCGAAATGGGAACAACCAAGGATGGAGATCCCAAGAACAGAGTCGCGGGTTCGATGAAGAGGCGGAAGAACGCTATCGCGCATCTTTAAGATACATGGAAGAGCGCGAAGATGACCAGAGACAATCGCGAGTTCATTGGGATGAAGCGATTGGGAATAGAAGGTCACCCGACATATATAAAAATGATGACGGTGCCAAGAGTCTGGAACTTCAGCAGTATGAAGACAGGCAGAAGAACTCCACAAAGAATGGAGCAATTGAAAAAAAAAACACCAAAATTAAATGACCAAAGAGAGATAAGTTCAGGATGGAATACATTGAATGTTGTTAACTGGATTGCCAAACCTGAGGAGCTTATCGAAGACCTAGATGAAGGGACGGTCAATGTGAGAAGGGAACTACCCATTATTATTGAAAACATTGCGGGCATGAAGATAAGAAGTCTCATTGATACAGGTTCAACAGTGTGCTTGATAACACAGGCATTATATAATGAAATCCAAAGTAAAATCCACGTATTGAAAATACCTATTTCAAGCGTGAAAATAAAAGGTGTGATACCAGATAAAGTTATGATATGCAGATACCAAGTATTTTTAGATCTGCAGATGGGGAACTCTACATTCTCACAGAGCTTCCTACTTGTGAATAAGCTGCTGTTTAACATTATTGTTGGGATGGATTTCATAAGAGAATATAAAGTTATTATAGATCTCTCGCAAGACATTGTTATGTTTCGCGCAAGTGAGGGAAAGGAAGATTTAGAACTCTCATTAAAGCACAATGAAACAAGACCAGAAGAGTACGTATGGCATACATACGGAGATATGACTGGGGATGCAGTGTCGACAACAGAAGACATCGAGGAAGAGTTGGCAACACTGGCCGCAGACATTGAAAAGGACCTCGAACCAAAATTTGAAGAATGCCTGGAAGAAAAGATAGAGGAAGCTAAAGTTGGTCTAGAGCATAAGCAAATGCTAAGGGAACTGCTGTTTGAGTATAAAGGAGTCTTCGATTCGAGACCTGGCCGGATCAAGAATTTCCAATATGCGTTCCAAGTCAGCGATTGGACACCATTCAGACAGAAGCCGTATCCTGTAGCCGAGAAACATTATTTAAAGGTCAAAGAAGCAATACAGGAAATGCTAGAGGCAGGCGTCATTGTGAAGACAGCCACACCTTATGTCAGCCCACTGGTAGTTGTACCTAAGCAGGACGGAAGTGTGAGGATATGCCTGGACCTACGAAATTTGAATTCCAAGGTCATACCGGAATTTGATAAAGTGCCGCCCATTAAGGAGGTACTCAGGAGGTTCAAAGGAAAGACTGTGTTCTCAAATCTTGACCTGACGGCAAGTTTTCACCATCTTGTTCTGGAGGAGAAAACAAGCTTATTAACTGGGTTTTTATTTGACCAGCACACGTATTCTTACGTGCGTCTTCCATTTGGATTGAAAACAGCAGGTTCAGCGTTGATACGAGCACTAGATCGGAACCTGTCTGAAGAAGTAAAAGCAACAACCATATGCTACGTAGATGATATACTACTGGCATCTGAAACAGTCGAGGAACACGTCAGAGATCTACGCAAGTTGTTGTATGACCTAAGTCAGGCTAACTTTAAGGTCAATATAAAGAAGTCTAACTTTGGTCAGAGAGAAGTTAAATTTCTAGGCCACGTAATAGATGCACAAGGAGTTAGACCTAATCCGGGAAAATTGGAAGTTATTAAACATTTCCCGAGACCAACGAAGGTAAAGAACGTCAGGCAATATCTAGGCGTTATTGGATTCTTTTCAAACCATTGCCCAAAGTATACCGAGACCGTAGCACCACTCCAAGACTTACTTAAGAAAGGAGGAAGATGGCGCTGGACGGAAAAATGCGAGGAAGCCTTCGTAAAATCTAAACAGATGCTGTTAGATTATGTAAAAATGGGATATCCTGACTACACTCAGAAATTTATTATCCAGACTGACGCATCATTCATAGGTATTGGAGCAATGTTATACCAGGAAAATGTGGACAGGCCAGAGGAGAAAACTTACATTGCATTCATAAGTAGAAGGTTGAAACCTAACGAAAAGAATTATACGGTCACGGAGATCGAATTACTCGCGATACTGTATGCCTTACAGTATTGGCGAAAGCTAGTTTATGGCTTTAGAATTATATTAAGAACAGACCATAAAGCACTAACGTTCCTGTTGAAAACTGACTTGTCGAGTCAAAGACTGACGAGGTGGTCCCTGTACATACAGCAATTTCAAGTGGAAATCGAGTATTGCCCGGGGAAGGACAATATCATACCTGATTTGCTAAGCAGATACTCGACAGCTAATGAAGAAGAAGTTCTAGCTATCGAGATAGAAGATAGAGATCAAAAGACCTTAGATGATCTGAGGAACATCACCGTTTTTCAACGTGAAGATCCCTGGATACGGTTGATGATTAATTACTTCGAGGGAAAGCTGGACAGAGGAACCCCGATGTATGTGGAAGCCGAAGCACTATCAACGGAGTATCTATGGTTTAACCAGATGCTACATAAATGGAGCGACTCAGACCACACTCGACCCAGGATCGTTGTACCACCAGCACTGCAGAGAAGGCTAGTATGGTTAGCACACCCAGCTTTTGGTCACCCCGGTGTAGATAAGTCTGTTGCCCTGCTTAAAGAAGCATTTATTTGGCCAAAACTTCGAGATACAGTCAGGAATACAATCAGGACATGTGATATTTGCCAACGAGTAAAGCCTAACTCGTACTTAATGAGGCAAAAACCTATACCACTCTTACCAGAGAAGCCATGTCAGCTTCTGGCACTGGACAACTTAGGGCCGCTTCCTAGAGCTAGAAGAGGAAATAGACACATCCTAGTTGCACTAGACGTGTTTTCTAAAATGGTAGTCCTGTGTCCGATTCAGAAAACCAGTACAAAACAGGTACCTAAGAGACTGAAGGAAAGAATCATTCCTATATTAGGGCAGCCGGAGAACATCTTATCTGATCATGGGAGCTGTTTTACCAGCGTGGAATTTCGCAGGGAGTTGGAAAATCTGGGTATAAGACAGATTTTGTCCCCAGTTCGACACCCGGAGTCGAATTCCGCCGAAAGAGTAATGAGGGAACTGCAAAAGTACATGAAGATATACTGCTCTACCGAGAATTGGAAATGGATCGATGTACTTGAGATTATTGAATATTGTATCAACAATACCGTGCACGAAGCGACAGGAGAGGTGCCAGTGAGTCTACATCTTGATAGAAGACCAGAGAGGCCATGGAATAATGTCATTCGGACACCCATCGATGCACAGCCTGGACGTGAATTGAGGATCCAGAGAACATTCGAGTATCTCAAGAAACAAGCAGACAGACGGCAGCGGAGAAACAGGAGGAAACGCTATCATAGACCATTACTCGTGGGGGAGTACGTCTTATTGAAAAAAACCGCTAGTTCAGATCCAGAGAGCAGGAAATATAAAAAATTTCAGCATGCCTATCACGGACCCTACCTGATTATAAGGGACTTGCAAAATAATGCATACCGAATTAAAGACGATGCAACAGGTAGAGAAGTTGTTGTAAATGCCGCTAATTTGAAGTTGTACAGTCCACCAGAGGATTATGATACGAGGGAAGAGCAAGCAATGCACACCCAAGTGGACGGGGAGTCATTACGTATGCACGAAAAGACTCTTGAGAAAAGCTTGCAGACCCAGGAAGAAACGGAGCGAAGCGACCAGCTCGCAGACCCAAGGGACACGAGGGGAGAATGCAGCTGTCAACTGAAGGAACTTTATGACCAGTTGAGGGAGGCCGCTACGGAACTAGAGGAAATGAATGAACAACTGAGAAGGCAGAACAAGAGTATGAGACGGCAGACAGAGTGGATTGGGGGAACGAGACAGCCCATTGCCGAGAGCACTGACCGCTTAAAGTAAATACTGCATGGAGTCAATGCCATCTGAAAGGCCCGAAAAATTCACTTGTGTAATGAATTTTCCGAGCTTAGCAAGGGAAAGATGTGCCCAATTGGTCACGGCAGATTGGCATCGAACTCAGGTCCTATCTGAGAAGACCAGGCACATGATGCTAACTAGAATTGAACCATTGATCTCTGAGGGGTAACAGTTTTAGGGAACCTGAAGAGCAATGTGTTAAATAATGACATATAATAATGTAGCATGATTTCACGGCCTGTATGTGAATATCATAGCTGTTTTAAGGTGAAGAATTGAAGCAAATGCAAGCAAATATACGTTTTCGAAGCATACAAGAACGAGAGGAGGCCAGTTTGACGTTTTACTAATTGCAGTTGGAAAATGGGTGGAGATCGTAGACGCCAAGGGACCTACTTTCGTCTGGAGCGAGGAGACAGCTCAAAATTAATGACTCGGGTATTCACCGCTTGACAACGATGGAACCTAGGGTAGGGATGACTGCCCACGGAAATTAATTAATTACAGCCAAGTGGAGCATTGAAATGGAGTGAAATGTACACCCAGGTGAATATATTTTAAGAGAGATAATTTAGGAATGATTTTACACCTAAATTAAAGCCTATATCTCTAAATGAACGCGTTACCACCGAGCCTACGCACGAGAGGAGTGATTTGGTGACCAGTCAGGGGGGAATCACCATGGTGGCGTCCTGACGCGCTGAACTAAGGCAATTAATTGTAATTAATTGGCCGAAGCGATCGCCGGCACGCGAACGTTTATGAAACCTCCACACCTAAATAAACAAAGTGTATATGTCAGTTCGGCTGAAAATGTATTATTTCAAGGAAGAAGTCGCACCCATGTGTCCGGTTGACTAGTTTTTACGAGAAACCTTTATAAGGAGGAGTGAGGCAGACCAAGCCAGAGTTGTCGAGAGTTGTCTTCAGTCTGTTCTCAAGTATACACGTAACTAATACGCTGCCAGTAAGCGCGCGAAATGTTAAAGTATCAACGCTCAGCCGTTGAAGAACAATAGAAGAAAGTCATACAGCTTCATAAATAATCATGAAGTGCGTCGAAGTAAAATTAATACAGATATTTGTCTATTATCTGACGCAAATATAAATTCGCTACAGCGAAAAAGTAACTTATAATGTTGTTGAACATTACATATACCAGGAGGTATTGTCAGAGTTGTATATGCCATTTTCATCAGGATCACTACAATGATGGGAGCCTGGGAAGCATCGCCACTTAATCTTGACAGTGAGCTGAACGATACTGCAGGTGACGAGGATCGAACGTCCGTAAACGCTGTTAGATTTTCACGGAGACCAGCGGTTGGCGTAATTGCATCGCATCTCTGAGATCAGACGTAGGAGGAGTCCAATTAAGAATCAACCTGTGAAATAGTGAATAAGTGTACATAAATTGTGTAATAGTGATTTAAAAGTGTTCATGTGTATAATGATTAATATGCATTGTGTAAAAGTGAAAGAGGCCACTGATAAGAGTATGTTTATCATGTGGGAAATGTGGGAAATTAAGTGTTGTGTAAAATATAACATGATGACTTAAATCAAGCGTCATGGTAGGCCTGAAGCTGAGGTGCTGGTACTATCCAGCGAAAAAGAAAAAGTGAGTACCAATTTACAAACTAAATAGTTCACCATATAACGATTTATCACTTTGAGACTAAGATGTAACAGTCACTTATTGAACGAGTTTTCACCACTCGTTTTGAATAGAATATGGCTTGGAAGGTGATTTGTTTAGGGCCATTCAGGCCGAAAATAGTGATGAACGTAACGATAACGTTAAATGATAATAATAATAATAATAATAATCTGGGGTCGGCAACAGTAAAGTAATAGGCATTTGTGGCCTAAATAATGTTCAAAGTGTGTCATGTCTAATATAAAGATACTGTATTTTGGTAAACAGTAAGAATGTAACGTGGAATATAGCGAGATACGAGAGTTTTTAGTGTCAATGAAGTGTTGAATGAATATTTGATATGGTCAATCCTTAGGATTATATTTGAGGACCATTAAAGTAATGTAAGCCTGTAAATTTATACATTGTTATTAGGAGCTATTTAAAGCTTTGGCTTGAGTGTTATTACAGAGAGAACGCGGGTGTCTTAATAATTGAGTCATCTATGTGAAGTATTGTTTGAAGCCGCATATAGCGTGCAGAGTAACGTAGAATCCAGTGATTTACGTAAATATATTGCGGGGACTAAACTAATATAGCTTGCGCGTTAGGTGAGAAGTTGGCTAATCTACGAGTTAGTATCGCTGTTGAGCATACTTTATTATTCTCAGTGAATTGGACAGAGCCTGTCTGTATCCATCGCTTGCATGAATTATGGCCACGAGTGAGGTCCGTCGAGACTCCGTGAGCATGTGTATAAATGATCTACCCTGAGAGGTAAGGATCATATTCGTCGTTTAGGAAACGCAGATTTCCTTATGTTTATTAAGACAGCTGCTGGTGAGAATCCTGTGTTCTCATTATGATGCGCGTCCAAAAGCCACTAGTAATCACCATAGAACAGCAAGACTATCACAGGATCCATCCCCAGCCATGCATGTTAATAAGGAGCCAGTTGTGCCCGATACACTTTAAAGATAGGTGTTATAATTAGAATGACTCAATTACTTAAGAACCACACCTAGCGTAACTCTACTGTACTGCGGTTGTAAACAAACCTGACCTTGCCAGCAGATGAGGGAAGTGGGTTGGCCCACTGAGGCGAGCAGCCAACTTGTGCCGTGACCGGAACTAATTTTATTGCCTGCTAGGAAGAGGGGACATCGGTCCGCCCGTCCTTTAAATTATGGTCATAGTGGGACACTGAAGAATCTCGATATTTCAATATGCAATTAAAATATGAGTGTTATGATGATGCCAAGTGAATTAAAAGATGTGTTGCAACACACATACATTGTTGAATCAAAGAAATCGGATAATATTTGGCCCAGTTATTCTCTGAAGAGGAACACTGAACCAAATAAAGTGTTAGGCATCCATTTAGAATGCATTTTGCCAGTTCACGCTAATTTATGCAGACGGGTATGTGATTTCTAAGAACATGACACATTTGTAACGATAATAATCCCGACAAGACCCAGAGAATCGTTGTATGGTGAAACTATAAATATTTCTATCCATGTCTATTTTGGAAGGGAAAAGTACCACTTTTCAAGCGTTTCATATTGATGGAAAGAAGGAAGATGATTCACACGACACAACAGATAATTGTTAATTAAAGCAGAAAAATAATGAATTTATGCTAATCAATGTAAATGCCATAAGAAACGGAGTAATGTTTTACTAATGTCATTTTGATGTGATATGTGACTTTTGTGTTGTGATACTCCAGTTAAGTAAAAATTGTGTCACATGATGAACACTATGGAGACCCATAGAAGTCTGAAAGTATCAATGATAGGATGCTAGAAATAGATTTGAGTGCAGTATTGCAATAATGAAGAAGAGACTCACAAAATAACCCTGATTTTAATTGTGGGAGTTAAATATAATTTATCCTTTATTTGTATTTGTTGTATAGCCATGATTTTATACCAGTAAATGTTTTATTTTAGGAATATGTTGTGTATTTCATGTAGAGTAGTTACCTGGTAGACTCAAATCCTGAGCATGCGGTCGTATGGTGGGCAGGAACGTCCCATACCTCGAAAGACCGTGAGTTAGCTGGGATACGAACTCATGTTCCACATGATGACAGTTGGGTACAATAGGAAATGAAAAACTAAAATTTTAGGTGGGGTTTCCTAAATCAAAGTGTCCAGACCGGGAAACCGTTCAGTATTTGTTAAGTAAATGTCATGTGACCGACTCAGTTCACGCTTACGCTTGTAACGCTTTTAATAGACGAAAAACTTGATTAAATCTCCGTTATAATACTGCGTAGTCCAAGAAAATCAACACGCATACTAGCTCAAGAAAGTCTTCGACAATGTGTGTAGACTGTCTTCCCACACTTCCAGCATCTGTTATGAATGGCTGAGGTGAGTACAATGTTTACTCTTTGTTTGTTTTGATACAAGCCGTGTTGCCAATGTAACTGCTGACATCTGGTGGCAAAAGTTGGAACTACTTGAAATTCAACGGAACTTGTAGCTCAGCTCATGGGTGTCCGCTTGTTGCAGCTACAGCCTCTGGCGAGCCGAACATATCTTCGGACACTCCCGGCACTAAAAGCCATACGCTAAATAAATATCATATCATATCATATCATATCATATCATATCATATCATATCATATCATATCATGTCGTATCATATCATATCATAACATATCATGTCATATCATACCATATATCATATCATATCATATCATATCGTATCAAATCATATCATATCATATCATATCATATCATATCATATCATATCATATCATATCATATCATATCATATCATATCATATCATATCATATCATATCATATCATATCGTATCGTATCATATCATATCATATCATATCGTATCATATATTATATAAGAGGCAACCGGTTTTAGGTTAATATAATATAACAAAATACCTTGCGTATAACATTCAGAATCTATTAACACTCATGCCCGAGTGCACCAACCTCGGTATTGATCAGTGTTTACTAAACCGTGGTAAAACTTTTACCGTGGTATTGTCGTAAAAGCAGTGCACCATTACTATCGCTCGGTTTCGTTACCGCGGTTTCTTGACGCTTGCTTTTCTCGCTATTATTCCCCTCGGAAGAAATTCGTTAATTTCGATAGTCACTTGTCTTCAGATTATCCAGACGGCAGTGATCGTTTCGACAGTCACTTGTCTCCCATACTGTTTACATTTTGTCTCAACGCGAGTAATCAGCTGTGCAAAATAATGGAAAATAAAATGATGAAACGTCCTAGATCTCCCAATTTCAGCCCTCATGAAAATTTCGGGAACTCGAGTAGTATTCGTTGCCCGCTGCCATTGAAATCCGAAAAATTTTCTATAGAAATGGCCAATGTTACTAATATATATATGTATATATATATTATCGCTAGAGGGTGTTACTGAATTTTTTCAGAGTGCCAACATTATTGTTTCCAGACCAATATTTTCATCCAGACCAAAGGTTTTCGCCTAGTCGCGCTCTCAGCCGATATTCGTGAAATATGGTGCTATCGTGAGTCGAACCTGGCCATCTTGCTACTATATCTCTTATCATGAGGTTCGAATCGCTCACAGTTTGCATGTTTAGAGAGAAATGGCCTTTCCTGTTTTTAAATACCTCCCCATTTTCACCTCGGGTAGACTGTATTCTCACATGAGTGCAGTCCAGCCCACCCAATACACCTGGGAACCCAGCTATTCTGTGGAAGTCTTCCATAACCTCTCTTTGTTCACATTGGGTAATGTACCCGTTCGTCCTGGGGATGCGATGACCCATCTGCTATAACATCGCATTCCTGGAGTTCCAGGACAGAGCGGAGTTAAATGAACCTCTAGTCAAATAAGGAATGTGTCGGAAATTCAGCTGAGTTATCGAAAAAGCAGTGGGTATCACGAGACAAAGTATCTCTAGGGTCGTTACGGGCTTAAGTTTAATAGCAATAATGCAAATATAAATGGGCGCCATCAACTGAATTCCTAGCAAACCACTTCCTTTCCGGATAAGCCTTACTCAAGACAAGGAAAGAAAAAGGAACATCACACCATCATCAGATCACAACTAAGATAAAAACAAATTTATTTCACTTTGATAGTCAGACAGACATTTTAAATATAACTCCTACCTGAGAGTATGGTCGAATGCCAACGTTAAATTGTCATTGTCCAAAAATCGAACCATCTCTTTTCTAATCCAAAATTATTTCATCCACATAACAAGAAAAATCTCTAAAGTTCTCTTGGGTTCTCAGGATCACTGTAGCACTATGTCTTTCGTCACTGACATTTGTGAAACCTGAGACCTAATTTCTCTTTAATTTAACATCATAAATGTGGATTTGTAAAAAGTTATTAATCTGTCTAAACATACACATATTATAATCAGATATATTAAATATCAAGTATTTTATGGCTTGCATGGCATAATTTGAATGTTGAACATGTTAGTCAAATGCTCCTAAACATTGAATAATTAATTTACAATATTTACATTGTCATTCATAATCTCTTATCTGTGAATTACAGAAAATTCATGGCTCATTGGTCATCGTTATCGTCATCATCAAAATTAAACATTCCTCACATTAATTCTCACTTCAAAATTCTACATATTCCTGTCAGAATCATTAATTCATCACCATTACATCATTTAAATTCTCAACTCAAGTTGCAATTCCTTCAAATTATATTTCAATTAAATTTATTTAATTCCATGTAAATTCATTAATCATCAGCTTCTTTAATTAATTATCACCTTCTAATTCAGTTATTCATCATCATTACAATCGTCTATTAATTTATTTCAATCAGTTTATCTCTCCAATCTTTAATTCATCCATCTATTTAATTCATTGATTTATTTCAAAATTTAATTTATCAAATTATTTAAATTTCAATCTTCTGGTTATTTAGATTTTCATTATTTCATCTAGTCATTCTGATTTTTATTTCATTAGGTCAGATCGTTAATATGCTTAAATCTCAGATTATTATTTCATTAATTATTATTTTCAGAAAATCTTGTATTATCAACTTCATTTATTTGTTTAATTTCCTAACAAATTGTTTAATATGGTTTATAGAACGTTGTCTTACAGTTTTACCACTTCCAAGTTATATCTCGTATTTAATTTATCATGCCAAAAATATTATTGCCTCCACGACATCACGTTGGATCTAACTATCCACAACGACATTACATTTCCTCAATACTTCAAATATTACATTTGAATACAACAATTACTCCACAAAACTCCATAAATATTCAGCACATACAGCATGAATCTCAACAATTACGCTAGACTGGGTACGACGACCTCATGTCTGCCTCAAAATACATTATCAACGTTGCAACTATCACATGGCAACTTCCACAAAATGCCTATCATAAACTCCACTTAACCATGTTGCATGATCTACAAAAAATATGTAACTGGCTTCAAATTATCAACGCACACAATCTCCAATAACTGTAATTACTCTGATCACATCTAGACAACTTCTTAAACAATTGAAAAAAATATTACCTCAGTAATTTAAGATCTGCTTTCAAATAGCATAAATTCTCTTACAATTCTTATAACTCACATCACAGAAAAACACCAATGTGCTATAATCTCTCATATCAAAATCTGCAATACTGATCTGCCTTAAAATAAATTTGACCATTAATGATTAATCTTACAAGATTCAATTACTTTAAATCCTTCTCAAAGGTATCAAACACAATTATAAAACTCATCAAAGCATCAGCTGTAACAGCTGTTAAACTGAAATTACTCTCAAAAGAGTATAGCAACAAAATATTGGATTGGCAAACAAGAATTACTAAACGCAATCCTGCTGACATTTATCGTTACTTTATTTAACAAAATCTCGACTGATATGTGACTAGTAGTTCCTTGTTTGATTCACTTACAATCTCGTGTACACTCGGATGATAAAAATGAGTCCCTCAATGGCAAGTAAGATGTGTAACCACCGTACAGTCGTATAAATACGAAAGACCTCGCCCCGTCGACTTGGATGATAGTGCCCTGAACGATGGGTAAGATGAGTACCACCATACAATCGTATAAATACGAAAGACCCCATCTCGTAGACTATATGAGTGAATGTACCAGATAGGAATCAACAAGTTTCTAGTTGTCATATAAAAGCGATGTTCATTCACTAAAGTGAATAACTTCTTAATATCTCCAAACAATCCAATGGAAAAAAATCCCTACTGATGAATAATACACACTCGCTAGTATGCAATGAACTGACGAAGTAATTTTAGATAATCAATTGCAGATCACGAGTTCGAAATACTCGTTACACACAAAAAAACTATTCATGAAAAATATCCTTGCTGGAAAAATGTCTAAAAGACCAAACATCTGCTTAATAAAGCCAACCAATGGTGAGAATTTCGTATAATGACGCCTGCCATATCATATGGTCACTCCATATTCTAGCAAATTCGAAGTATATAAAGTCAAACCATGTCTTAATAATCGTATCACTCCTATTAGAAAAATATACATGTGTGCCCAGTATTCATGAAAATAATCGTATCAGGTAGTTATGACTCTTACAGTACCTTTCATAATCAGCTGTAATTAAATTTCCAAGATCGTCGATTTTCCCTACATAATGAATTTCTCGAAAGATCGGCGTGAATATCATTCCATCCATGAAATGACGATTGCATTCGAAATCCCAAGTGAATCAGCTGGTGGACTCCTCTCGTCAGGAATCGAATCCATCGCTCTGCGGTGCCATCTTGTCTCTATCTGCGTCTACTCTGACATGTTGAACTTCGCATTACCCATAGCGGATATCGTCCAACTCCTCTCGAAAATGTTCATGGAAACAGCGGACCCCCTACTCCTCTTCTAAGTTACGCCACTGTTCCATTAAATGTTCAGTTTGAGTATTGAAAGATCAATCTCCAACAACTGCTAAGTCTCACTTTCGTAAAATAAAATTTTACATAAGAGTGTTCAAGTTTACTAAACACCCTGTAGTTGTCTGTATTTGGTAATTCATGAAACTGCATAAGAAATAAGTTTCATTCATGCACGATCTAATGTTCATCAGTGCCTATGCTAACAACATTCCGCTTGCTTGAAATTGTTAAAGTAACTTTGAATGCGTTATGGAAAAGCATAGTCATAAAGTTATTCATAAAAGCTGTGTTCAAACTGCGTTGAAATGTAGCTTGTAATAAAGTCTCCAACTACTTGCAGTGCTTTTCTAACATATCCCGGCCGTCTGTGATTGCTTGCTCGGCAAGTCCGCCTGGATCAATGACCTGCTTGGCGTTCGCTGCTCGGCGATGCTGAAACTGTCGCCTACACTCTGCCGTGACAGTTTCGGTATGCTACGCGACCTTCACCGTGCGTCTCGCTTGCGCTACAGAGCTCGACCCTACTTGCTCGACTGACAGAGCTCCACTGAATGTGCTGGCACTGTCTTCACTCTCTTATCTGCCTGGCGCAGACACGTGGTGTAGTCCCCCACCACAGTGCTCTCGCGTCACGATCATAGTCTCGAACCCTCATCATCTCGGCTATTCCGTTATAAAATAACTTAAGGGTTATCTGACTTCCTTAAAATTATTTCCACATATAATGCATGTTATATATCCTCTTCTAAGATGTTTAATTACCATATTCCATACATATCTCAATAAAGCTTCACATCTCTATCCATAATTCCATCTTCTTACAGATGTCAGTGCCTCCTAATCCTAGACCTCCTACGTCATCTTGACATTCTTCTTGACTCGATCGGTGCGCTATCTTTTCCTAACTCTTCCCAAAACCTCAACTACGGCTTAATGTCTGCTGGCGTAGCCGATAGCCTAAACTAGGTATCGGGTACATCTCTCCCGTACATCTCCTTTTTTTTAATCTGGATTGAGAAA
The DNA here is from genome assembly GCA_946902985.2 of Meconema thalassinum. Classification (NCBI taxonomy): domain Eukaryota; kingdom Metazoa; phylum Arthropoda; class Insecta; order Orthoptera; family Tettigoniidae; genus Meconema; species Meconema thalassinum. The sequence continues at coordinate 264,010,376 of OX336391.1, forward strand.
AAAAATACACTCTCAGGCATTCTATATATAATACATGTACACGATAGCTCTACAATTCCCTTACTCAGCATGATGGTACTTTCTGACTCTCAATAATGATGATTGACTTCCAATGATTAGCATCTTGATTCCGTGTTATTCTGACGTTTGTTTCTTCCTTCGCCACTCGTGCTCGCTCGATTGACATCTCTCACTGTCTCTTCGGGTGGTGCACTAGGCTGTCTATCTTCTTGCCTCGACCTCTCTTGTCCACGATTATCTCGTCTGTCGTTAGGATCGTTTCTTCGGCCATCTTGCCTGTCGTTCCCATTATACTGTTGACCTTGGCTCCAGTTATTTCTGCCCCGATATCTATTGTTATATCGATTCCTGTCTTGATATCTGGAATTCTGGTTATAATTTCTATATCGGCTATCTCTTCTTGATCGTATGGCCTCTCATATGGTCCTCTATATCGATCATTTCCTCTAGCGTTACGGATGTTTCCTCGATTCCCTTCGTTCCGTCGGTTTTCCCAGGAATCTCTTCTGTCCGTTTGAGCTGCATTGTCTACGACTACCGCATTCACTTCTTGCGTGTTTCTATTGTCGTTTCTGGTGTTTCTAGGCGTAACTTGAGCGCTTGTATAGTCCAATCGCCGTAAAATGTCGTCATAATGCTCAAGTGTATTGGCTCCCGACGCTATTAGTGATCGCTGTACCTCAATCGGTAACTGTCTCGCTATAGCTTGCAAAAGCTCTTCTTCTGGCAATGGAGGAATCAGAAACTGTAATTTAGCCAGCTGTGACGTGAAATAATTGGCATAATGCGTCGGATGTGACGTAGAATAGCGCTTTAAGTACATTTCCGCTTTTACGTTAAGTTGATCCTCGGCACTCCAAAATCTCCTCAAGAAAGCTATGGCAAATTGCTCCATGTTCGCAAAATTGTTTCTGAACGCTCTAAACCAAGTAAGCGCAGACCCATCTAAGGCGCGTTCGACTATCCTTAGATCTCTTTCTTTGGCTACCCTATGTTCCGCCATGTAGTCTCGAATATCTCGCAGAAATTCGACTGGTGTGACTCCTGTATTTCCCGAAAACTTTCTCGGCTTGTCATCCAGATTTCTAATAATGGTGACTGGACCTGAGTATCATTCGCTTGGACCCAACGTACTCCTATTCGAACTTGGATTATCCTGAGGGGTTGAACTGGCCCTTTCGAATGTCACATTCGGTTGCATTTGACGGTCTTCTCCCATGCTAGCTTCTTGATTACTCATACTGCGGTCTATCGCTGTCTGGTTTATCAATGTTTCCCCTGATGTTATATTCTGACTGGTGAAACTGTTAAACATGGATTCGAGTTTAGTTATCCTGTCTTCTGCTAATTTCTTGACTTGAGTCTTCAACTCATCTAACGATGTAACATCCTGCGTTTTGTTACTCTCGTCTAAGTCGTTTTTTAACTTGTCAATTTTGCCTTCGCACGTGTTCTTTACTGACGCGACTTGTTCCTTTAACAGATCAACATCTGTTCTAAATAGAGTTGAATCTATCTTCATCGCTTCCTTGTTTTCCGTAAACCTCGCTTCTAAGTTTGCCATACCTGAGATTAATTTTTCATCTAACACTTCACGTTTCTCTTTTGCTTCGGCATCGACCTCACTATACCGTTCTTCCACGATTGCACCGACTCTATTTTTGAATAAAGCTAAGTTTTCATTAACCTTTTGCTCTATATCGTCGTCTATCTTCCTAATATCTTTCTGCAATTGATTTTCTAATGATTTTAAATTAGAATTAACCTCTCCTAAGACTTCCTCTTTAATGGTCCCAATTACTGTCTTTAAATCTTTAATCTCATTACCTAGATTCATTTCTAGACCTTTAATTTTAGTCTCGAAAGATACTTCGGTAGACCACTCTTGAATTTTGCCTACATCTGCCACTAAACCATCGATGTCGAATCTCAACTTCGATACATCTGATTTAATGTCTTTCTGTATGGACATAACGTCTGTTCTTAAAGTAAAAATATTTTCTTCTCCTCTACTTTCTAATTCAATAATATTTTTTCTTAACATTTGAACATTTTCCTCTCCTTTCATGTTTACTGCAATTATGTCTAATTGTAAAGTCTTTAGCATTTCATTATTCTTTAAAGTTAAGCTATTCTCTAATCTAGTTAACTTGTTTTCTAATTCAGTGTTAGTTTCTTCACTACGAGCTTGTAATTTCTCTTCCAATGATTTAAAGTTATCTTTTAAGTTAGCTTCACTATTTGACTGTAATCTTTCTTCTAATGATTTAAAACTATCTTTCAAGTTAGCTTCACTAGCTTTTAAATGACTTTCAGTACTGGTCTGTAATCTAGTTTCTAATGACTTCAACTCATCTTTACTATTTGATTGTAATAATTTTAAATTTTCTTCAGTACTAGACTGTAGCCTAGTCTCTAATGATTTTAAATTATCTTCATTACTAGTTTGCAATGATTGCACATTTTCTTTACATTTAGCTTCTAATCTAGCTTCTGAATTATTAATTTGTTCTTTAACTTCCGTTTCCATTTTAGAAATAGTTTCTGCAATACCAGACATACCCGTCTGTAACTCTCCTAACACCTTAGCTAAATCTTCTGGCAACATAATTATATTTTCAATATACGTTTTATACAGAGACGTTAGACAACAACACGTCACAATGTCTCAATTCCTGCATTCACTTGGGTATAGGAAAAATGTCTTATAACTAACATGATATTACTAATACGATTAACATGAACACTGGAATTGGCACACAAGTACATTGTCTGACTATGTTTAATAAATTTTGTAACACACTTAAATGAACTTGAGATCAATCTCTCAGTAATCTAAATCTGATGTGATTCCATAGAATAAACAAAATCGAAGCCCCACTAGTTGGATAAAGCCAATTCTCCCTCTCTCTCTCTGTACCCGTTCGTCCTGGGGATGCAATGACCCATCTGCTATAACATCGCATTCCTGGAGTTCCAGGACAGAGCGGAGTTAAATGAACCTCTAGTCAAATAAGGAATGTGTCGGAAATTCAGCTGAGTTATCTAAAAAGCAGTGGGTATCACGAGACAAAGTATCTCTAGGGTCGTTACGGGCTTAAGTTTAAAAGCAATAATGCAAATATAAATGGGTGCCATCAACTGAATTCCTAGCAAACCACTTCCTTTCCGGATAAGCCTTACTCAAGACAAGGAAAGAAAAAGGAACATCACACCATCATCAGATCACAACTAAGATAAAAACAAATTTATTTCACTTTGATAGTCAGACAGACATTTTAAATATAACTCCTACCTGAGAGTATGGTCGAATGCCAACGTTAAATTGTCATTGTCCAAAAATCGAACCATCTCTTTTCTAATCCAAAATTATTTCATCCACATAACAAGAAAACTCTCTAAAGTTCTCGGGTTCTCAGGATCACTGTAGCACTATGTCTTTCGTCACTGACATTTGTGAAACCTGAGACCTAATTTCTCTTTAATTTAACATCATAAATGTGGATTTGTAAAAAGTTATTAATCTGTCTAAACATACACATATTATAATCACATATATTAAATATCAAGTATTTTATGGCTTGCATGGCATAATTTGAATGTTGAACATGTTAGTCAAATGCTCCTAAACATCGAATAATTAATTTACACTATTTACATTGTCATTCATAATCTCTTATCTGTGAATTACAGAAAATTCATGGCTCATTGGTCATCGTTATCGTCATCATCAAAATTAAACATTCCTCACATTAATTCTCACTTCAAAATTCTACATATTCCTGTCAGAATCATTAATTCATCACCATTACATCATTTAAATTCTCAACTCAAGTTGCAATTCCTTCAAATTATATTTCAATTAAATTTATTTAATTCCATGTAAATTCATTAATCATCAGCTTCTTTAATTAATTATCACCTTCTAATTCAGTTATTCATCATCATTACAATCGTCTATTAATTTATTTCAATCAGTTTATCTCTCCAATCTTTAATTCATCCATCTATTTAATTCATTGATTTATTTCAAAATTTAATTTATCAAATTATTTAAATTTCAATCTTCTGGTTATTTAGATTTTCATTATTTCATCTAGTCATTCTGATTTTTATTTCATTAGGTCAGATCGTTAATATGCTTAAATCTCAGATTATTATTTCATTAATTATTATTTTCAGAAAATCTTGTATTATCAACTTCATTTATTTGTTTAATTTCCTAACAAATTGTTTAATATGGTTTATAGAACGTTGTCTTACAGTTTTACCACTTCCAAGTTATATCTCGTATTTAATTTATCATGCCAAAAATATTATTGCCTCCACGACATCACGTTGGATCTAACTATCCACAACGACATTACATTTCCTCAATACTTCAAATATCACATTTGAATACAACAATTACTCCACAAAACTCCATAAATATTCAGCACATATAGCATGAATCTCAACAATTACGCTAGACTGGGTACGACGACCTCATGTCTGCCTCAAAATACATTATCAACGTTGCAACTATCACATGGCAACTTCCACAAAATGCCTATCATAAACTCCACTTAACCATGTTGTATGATCTACAAAAAATATATAACTGGCTTCAAATTATCAACGCACACAATCTCCAATAACTGTAATTACTCTGATCACATCTAGACAACTTCTTAAACAATTGAAAAAAATATTACCTCAGTAATTTAAGATCTGCTTTCAAATAGCATAAATTCTCTTACAATTCTTATAATTCACATCACAGAAAAACACCAATGTGCTATAAACTCTCATATCAAAATCTGCAATACTGATCTGCCTTAAAATAAATTTGACCATTAATGATTAATCTTACAAGATTCAATTACTTTAAATCCTTCTCAAAGGTATCAAACACAATTATAAAACTCATCAAAGCATCAGCTGTAACAGCTGTTAAACTGAAATTACTCTCAAAAGAGTATAGCAACAAAATATTGGATTGGCAAACAAGAATTACTAAACGCAATCCTGCTGACATTTATCGTTACTTTATTTAACAAAATCTCGACTGATATGTGACTAGTAGTTCCTTGTTTGATTCACTTACAATCTCGTGTACACTCGGATGATAAAAATGAGTCCCTCAATGGCAAGTAAGATGTGTAACCACCGTACAGTCGTATAAATACGAAAGACCTCGCCCCGTCGACTTGGATGATAGTGCCCTGAACGATGGGTAAGATGAGTACCACCATACAATCGTATAAATACGAAAGACCCCATCTCGTAGACTATATGAGTGAATGTACCAGATAGGAATCAACAAGTTTCTAGTTGTCATATAAAAGCGATGTTCATTCACTAAAGTGAATAACTTCTTAATATCTCCAAACAATCCAATGGAAAAAAATCCCTACTGATGAATAATACACACTCGCTAGTATGCAATGAACTGACGAAGTAATTTTAGATAATCAATTGCAGATCACGAGTTCGAAATACTCGTTACACACAAAAAAACTATTCATGAAAAATATCCTTGCTGGAAAAATGTCTAAAAGACCAAACATCTGCTTAATAAAGCCAACCAATGGTGAGAATTTCGTATAATGACGCCTGCCATATCATATGGTCACTCCATATTCTAGCAAATTCGAAGTATATAAAGTCAAACCATGTCTTAATAATCGTATCACTCCTATTAGAAAAATATACATGTGTGCCCAGTATTCATGAAAATAATCGTATCAGGTAGTTATGACTCTTACAGTACCTTTCATAATCAGCTGAAATTAAATTTCCAAGATCGTCGATTTTCCCTACATAATGAATTTCTCGAAAGATCGGCGTGAATATCATTCCATCCATGAAATGACGATTGCATTCGACATCCCAAGTGAATCAGCTGGTGGACTCCTCTCGTCAGGAATCGAATCCATCGCTCTGCGGTGCCATCTTGTCTCTATCTGCGTCTACTCTGACATGTTGAACTTCGGATTACCTATAGCGGATATCGTCCAACTCCTCTCGAAAATGTTCATGGAAACAGCGGACCCCCTACTCCTCTTCTAAGTTACGCCACTGTTCCATTAAATGTTCAGTTTGAGTATTGAAAGATCAATCTCCAACAACTGCTAAGTCTCACTTTCGTAAAATAAAATTTTACATAAGAGTGTTCAAGTTTACTAAACACCCTGTAGTTGTCTGTATTTGGTAATTCATGAAACTGCATAAGAAATAAGTTTCATTCATGCACGATCTAATGTTCATCAGTGCCTATGCTAACAACATTCCGCTTGCTTGAAATTGTTAAAGTAACTTTGAATGCGTTATGGAAAAGCATAGTCATAAAGTTATTCATAAAAGCTGTGTTCAAACTGCGTTGAAATGTAGCTTGTAATAAAGTCTCCAACTACTTGCAGTGCTTTTCTAACATATCCCGGCCGTCTGTGATTGCTTGCTCGGCAAGTCCGCCTGGATCAATGACCTGCTTGGCGTTCGCTGCTCGGCGATGCTGAAACTGTCGCCTACACTCTGCCGTGACAGTTTCGGTATGCTACGCGACCTTCACCGTGCGTCTCGCTTGCGCTACAGAGCTCGACCCTACTTGCTCGACTGACAGAGCTCCACTGAATGTGCTGGCACTGTCTTCACTCTCTTATCTGCCTGGCGCAGACACGTGGTGTAGTCCCCCACCACAGTGCTCTCGCGTCACGATCATAGTCTCGAACCCTCATCATCTCGGCTATTCCGTTATAAAATAACTTAAGGGTTATCTGACTTCCTTAAAATTATTTCCACATATAATGCATGTTATATATCCTCTTCTAAGATGTTTAATTACCATATTCCATACATATCTCAATAAAGCTTCACATCTCTATCCATAATTCCATCTTCTTACAGATGTCAGTGCCTCCTTGATCCTAGACCTCCTACGTCATCTTGACATTCTTCTTGACTCGATCGGTGCGCTATCTTTTCCTAACTCTTCCCAAAACCTCAACTACGGCTTAATGTCTGCTGGCGTAGCCGATAGCCTAAACTAGGTATCGGGTACAGTAAGTGGTAGTTTAATAAACTGTGGCGGTCACGAGGCAACTACATGAGAAACCTTGTGTATTATGCGGCATGCTGTTGTTCTGTCAACATCACACACGTCACCGATCACTCCCTGAAATGTCCCAGTTGCATAGAACCGCAGTGTTATACGAAGACGATTTCTAGGCGATTTCGGATAGTTTCTCCCAGTAGAGAATTTCAATTGTTCACCAATTATGTCCAAAATATAACTTACTACTGTCTCCTTCCGTAATCGAAATATTCTCTGGAATGAAGCATCGCTCAGTTCTTCGAATAAATCTCGCCTCTCTTCTATAAACCTCCCTTCATTTCTTTCAAATCAATTAAGACACTGTTGTTAAGCTCCATTTTGGAATCTTTACCACAGAATACAAATGAAGAAAACTTTACCACGGTTTTCTTAGATAACCGCTCCCTCACGGGCGGTAAACATTTTACCGCGGTAAAACTCGAAACCGAGCTTGGTGCAACAGAAATACGACTTTACCCGGGTAAACTAGGAAGTTTACCGCGGTATTCTCTTTACCGAGGTTGGTGCACTCGGGCATCAATGTTGGTTTGTCTGTCTGTCTGTATGTCTGTCTGTCTGTCTGTTATTTATACAAATCTACACAGTTTAACCGATCTGAACCAAGATTTGTATACTTACCCTTTTGAACCCGACGAGTAACAATGTCTACTTTAAATTTCGGACAGACCACTCCATTCCCTGAATTTTGGCCCTCTGGCACAAATCTACACCGTTTCCCCGATCTGAACCAAAATTTGTATACTTACCCTTTGGAACCTTGCGAGTGACACTGTCTACACTAACGTTCGGACAGACCTCTCTGTTCCCTGCATTTAGGCCCTTTGGCACAAATCTACACCGTTTCACCGATCTGAACCAAAATTTGTATACTTATCCTTTGGAACCCTGCGAGTAACACTGTCTGATTGAAATTTCGGACAGACCACTCCATTTCCTGTATTTAGGCCCTTTGGCGCAAATCTACACCATTTCACTGATCTGAACCAACATTTGTATACTTACCCTTTGGAACATTGCGAATAACACTGTCTACATGAAATTTCGGACAGACCACTCCATTCCCTGCATTTAGGCCCTTTGGCACAAATATAAACCGTTTCATCTAATTACAACGAATTTTACATACCGTTTGAAACTCGGCTGGTAACAATGTCCATTTGATATTTTGGACAACCCTCTCCATTCCTTATATTTAGAATAACAGACAAAACACGTTTTAAGGCCCTAGAACCATACATGTACGTAGTAGTGTAACTGTAAGAATATTTTAACACGTCTATTGTTGACTGACAAAGCGGGCTGCATCACGCCGCCCCTACCCGTGTTCCGGAGCAGAATTGCGAAAATAGTTGCATCTTGCGCAGTTTATGAATTGCAGTCACGGGGAGTAATTAGTACAAAAAGATTTCTTAGGCCCCTGAAAACATTTATCATCATGAAAACATTATGCCTCTGTATAAGTGCGATGGTGTTGGTGCAGTGCATTGAGGTGTAGATCAGCTGCAATAAGCGTTGGTGCTTTCAAATTTACTTTCATTTATTCCGATCCTTATCCTTCAGCGCTATGTGGCGCGCTAAATGACACTGTTGTTACCTCAGAAGCTCGGGACAGCCAATGTTTTCCAAAGTGGTCTGATTATTTTTCTACAGCGCTATGCGACAACAGACGACACTATTGGTATCTACTTTTCTAACAGCCAATGAGATATAGGCCCTAGCCAGTGTCTTTTTTTTTTCACTTATTCCTCTTTCTAATAATATTTTTCAATTCGTTTGTAAATTACATGTATTGTGTCAGTACTGTAGTTAGTAAATATCCGTTTCCCTATTCATTATTATCATTATCATTACGGGTAAATGACGTGAATGTTTGTCCATTATACCGTTCTACGTATCACCCCCATTACCACCAAAAATGTTATATTTTTACATTTGTTTTTTCTGTTAGTTTATGTAGGCCTATAATGTGCCAGTTCTGTAGTAGTATTCATTATCATCCATAAAACATATATATCCACCGGGCGAAGCCGGGCACTACTGCCAATATAATAATACAACACAATATACTGTAGCAACAACCGGAACTCACATTGAAACTTACTAGGGTATGAAACAAGATGTTCAGTAAAGAACATATAGCCTACTTTCTCCTAAATGTATGAGTATAGTTATAACTCGTTGTTATTATCAAAGAGTATAATAGAACTATTCTTTGTTGAAGACCTTAGAAACGATTTACCTCTACCAAACGCCACAACCTAGATAAAAACTGCTACCATCATTGAAGAAAGAGAGAAAGAAAGAAAGATAAGAAGTATCTAAAGAATGTTATGGATCTGGAGACATAATCGACCGGACTGGCGGCGTGGCTCAGCGGTAACGTTCTCGCTTGCTGGACCGTATGTTTCAGGTTCGTATCCTGGCGCAGTCAGCTGGCATTTGAGGGTGCACAAATGCGAGGGAGCCGTGTTAGTAGATTTACTGGCACGTTAAAGATCCCCTTCGGGACAAAATTCTGACACCCCGGCGTCTCTAAAAGCAACAGTAGTTAAAAGGGACGTAAAACCAATAACATTATTATTATTATTATTATTATTATTATTATTATTATTATTATTATTATTATTACATAATCGGCCTGACGCGGGCAACATCCAACTTTGAGTTGAGGCATGTCTTTACACGTCTGGCTGCGTATGACTTTCACAACCCTAATTGAATTAACAAATCTTTCCATGACCCTACAGAGACGTGTGTATACCAACTATGTGGATATTTTCGATTGCTATTTGGCTGAAATAAAAGTATTAATTAATATCCTGAACTAGCACCAACGGTAGAGTTCAGATACTATGTGAAATCGTTTTGTTCTTTACTTCAATTAACATTTTCAAATAACGCACAATAGGCTGTTACAAACCCTTTAAAATAAAAAGTAAATATGTATCGTAGTATCATCTTGTCATTCTTCAAATTCGATGCACATAGAATGTCAATGGTATAGTAATCAATGGAGCCCCACGTAGACTAGTCGTGACATCTAGTGGTGAAATATCGAACAATATAATCCTAACAGAGCGAGTGCATTCTAGCGGCCAGAAGAAGAAACTTTTCAATAAAATCTGGAAGTTAATAAGTAGGCCAGCGTGCAGTTACCTTTTTGGCAGCTAGATGTCTCGAGTAAATCTGCTGGCGAATTATGTTTTAATTAAATATATATTTTACACCATAATATGCACAATATAACGCTTAATTGTAAAACATCTGAGTCATTACAAAACAATAAACATATAACATTTCAAGCAAAAAACCTAGCTCTGATCAGGTTTGAACCATAGGCATTTGAGCGATAGGCTAACGCTCTACCACTGAGCTAATTGTGTCAACGAATATCGTTCTATATAAAATGACTTACATAGTACTTGTTAGCAAATAATGATTTATACTAAACGATTTCATCACTGGAGTATATTATTTATATATAAGTCATTTCATACAACGTTTATTTATTTTGTATCAGTACGCTATATTGCATGCAATACTCAAATTAGTGAAATATAAGTCAGGCACAAGATATCCGCTGCCATCTTGTCTTATTACTGAATCGGCTCAGCTTTTTAAAATCACGTCTGCACTATAGTATTACAAAATAAACTTTTAATTTCGAACGTGCCTCATCCTTTAGAACAGTTAAAACGATTCTCGGCTCGATAATCGGAACTGGTGGGTCCCATGATATGGATTATAAAGTTTGCATAATTCGCACGGCCGCCATCCTGAAATGGTATGGCGGACGACCTTGTAGTTTGGTCACAAGACGCATCCTATACGAAGGTATGTTGTTACCAAATTTGATAGAGATAGGATGATTTGGTTAGTCGTTATTTGATTTTACGTTTTGAACGTTTGAGTGGCCGCCATTCAGTTTTAGTAACGATGGTGGCGATATAAAACATGACACTGAGGTGTCCTTTGCTAGTGCTACCTTTGTACCAAATTTCGTTCAATTCGCATTCACCGTGTTCGAATTGATAGGGGGGGGGGCAGACATTCAGAGTACACACACTCACACACAGACACACACACACAGACTCACACACACACATACACACACACACACACACAGACTCACACACACACATACACACACACAGACAGACACACTTTTTTCGCCCTGTGTTGATCTCATAAGTCTACATTAATTTTTTGCAAAAATCGAAAGTAGGCTAAAAATAAGTTATCTATTTTAAGGCTAAAACCATTACATTACCTGTAATAGTCTTTTTTATAGCAATTATTTAAAATCAAGGCATTATTTTTCGATGACCCTGTAATAGGGACAGGGATGGGGTAGGCTCCCAGGAACTTGAATTACGGGACTATCTCAGTATTTTCCTGGAGATAGTGTGGAAAAATCCGGGGAAACCCCACACTCAGGATAGGCCTGTTGATATAATTGAATATAATGCAAAAATAAAACTCTTGATATAATGCAGTGATCAGATGTAAGAGCTGTACTCCTCGAAGGAGTTCGATTAAAGACAGCTATTGAGAACTGCAATGCTTGCGGTGTTTTCAAACTTACATACAGGGTCATTATGTGTGTGCGCGCCAGTAAACACGGCAAGCTAAGCATCCACTATTACACTTTTACCAAACATGTTCAATAAAGTGTACTTACAGTGCTCATAAGCGATGCTGAAAATGTCCTCCCTCTCTTGTAACACACACCTGACATCTTTTGATGAAAGAACGTCTGTCAATGCTTTTATTATTATTTACGGAGCCTGTTTCATTGAATCGTTTAGCGAGCCTCCAAATTGTAATGGCATTAGGCACAAGTCTTCCTGGAAACTTGATTAAAAATTTCGTCTTGCTTCAGAACAAGAATTTCTGCTTTTCATATACGAATTATGGATATGCACACGTTCGCGCAATGTGAATTGGTGTCTAGGCATGACCAACAATCACAGTAATCACAATACGCACTAAACATGCAACATTAACCTCTAAGCTTTGCAAATACATGCCCATATGAATGACAAAACACGTGTGAACTAGCGATATGAGTCAGCGGAACACACCACCGCACAGTGGGTCAAAATCGAACTCTAGGAAGACAAAATTATTTATTTTCATAATTAAACAAGAAGTTCCGTGAAGAACTATACAGCCTACTTTTCATGCCAATAATTATTCTACAGTATATGAACCTATCTAGAATAATGACGAAATTAAGTTGGTAATATCGAAATATCTAATTAGTTCAAAATATACCTGGTATAATGTAGCCTAATAGAGCACTACAGTTGGCAGCCCTGGTGACTGAATATATTCTTAGTTCCACCTCTTAAGGTACAGAATACAAAATTTGGTTGAAGTCCAATGGACGTTACATGCAGTTGGACACTGGATCTATCAGCACGCGTAAAAGCATGTTGCCAACAATACCATGCGCGTGCTGGTCAGAAATAATCTGAATTATTATGATATCTTGTTGTGCCAATTTTGGATGAAATCCATTTGTTAGTATAGAAGTTACCTGTATTTTAATATTTTACATATCAGCAGGCATAGAATCATGTTGGCAGCACTGCCTTGTATTAATTACTCCAAATTAATCTAGAATGTCAGGGGCTATACGTGTGCAAAGTATAGAGCTGTTGGCTTGCATACTTTCTGATATATTGATATTAGGGTAAAAAGAATATAGACAGCATTTATTAACAGTTGGCAGCCCTGATTGCTCTTAACAATACTTATAGTCATATCTGTTATGGTACACATAGCACATACGAAATTTGGTTGAAATCCAACTAATAGTATAGAAGTTACATGTATTTAAAAATTGGTACTATCAGCAGGCTTATAATCATGTTGGTAGAACTGACGAATATAAGTTACTCCAAATTAATCTAAAATGTCAGAATATACGTGTGCATAGTTTAAAGCTGTTGGCTTGCATACTTTCTGATATATTGGTATTTGGATAAAAAAAAATAGAGAGAGCAATTATTAACAGTTGGCAGTCCTGGTGGCTCTTAAGAATACGCTCAGTCATATCTATTTACGTACAGATATTACATACAAAATGTGGTTGAAATCCGATTGATAGTGTAGAAGTTATATGCATTTAAACATTGGACCTATCAGAAGGCTTAAAATTATTTTGGCAACACTGTCATGGTTGGCCTCCTGGAAATTAAACTGAAATAGTCTTATCTACATGTGTGCCAAATTTGGAATAGCTCCCATGCATACCTTGCAAGATATCCAACTTGGAGCTCACATTTCTAGTGCGTCTTTTCAGCAGTTGGTAGCACTGACATCATTTTCAAATATGGACGTGAGCTATTCCGGTGCACATCTTTACTCATAATAAATTTGGTTTTGATTGCTGCAGCCGTTTAGGAGTTGATAGGGGGGGACACACACACAGCCAGACAGACAGACAGACAGACAGACAGAAGGACAGACAGACAGACAGACAGACAGACAGACACACATTTTCCCGGATCGATCTCATGAGTCTACTTTTTCCTCATTTTTGCAAAATGTGAAAAGTAGGCTAAAAATCAAAATTTATTACTTTTACATCATTGTCATACAATTGCCGCTCACTATTCTGGGATATATACGCATCTTAGTGTAAATCTGTCACCACTGTTCGAGCAGTCTGAATTGGAGGGTGAATGTAAGTGGCTGTGGTTTGGTTGTCTTTGTGGTTAGTATGATGCTTTAAGATGGAACATGCAGCTGAAGGTATGATCTTTGTAACGTGTTTCAGTTATTAATGGGCATAATTGTTACGTAATTTTATCTATATTTGCATTATATAATATTTAACTATTATTTTTTAGCCTACTTTTCACATTTTGCAAAAATGAGAAAAAAGTAGACTTATGAGATCGATCCGAGAAAATGTGAGTCTGTCTGTCTGTCTGTCTGTCTGTCTGGCTGTGTGTGTGTGTCCGCTAACAACTCCTAAACGGCTGCAGCAATCAAAACCAAATTTAGTACGAGTAAAGATGTGCCCCGGAATAGCTCACGTCCATATTTGAAAATGATGTCAGTGCTACCAACTGCTGAAAAAACGCACTAGAAATTTGAGCTCCATGTTGGATATCTTGCAAGGTATGCATGGGAGCTATTCCAAAATTGGCACACATGTATATAATACTATTTCAGTTTAATTTCCAGGAGGCCAACCTTGACAGTGTTGCCATAATAATTTTAAGCCTTCTGATAGGTCCAATGTTTAAATGCATATAACTTCTACACTATCAATTGGATTTCAACCAAATGTTGTATGTAATATCTGTACATAAACAGATATGACTGAGCGTATTCTTAAGAGCCACCAGGGCTGCCAACTGTTAATAATTGCTCTCTCTATTTTTTATCCAAATACCAATATATCAGAAAGTATGCAAGCCAACAGCTTTAAACTATGCACACGTATATTCTGACATTTTAGATTAATTTGGAGTAACTTATATACTTCAGTTCTACCAACATGATTATAAGCCTGCTGATAGTACCAATTTTTAAATACATGTAACTTCTATACTATCAGTTGGATTTCAACCAAATTTCGTATGTGCTATGTGAACCATAACAGATATGACTATAAGTATTGTTAAGAGCAATCAGGGCTGCCAACTGTTAATAAATGCTGTCTATAATCTTTTTACCCTAATATCAATATATCAGAAAGTATGCAAGCCAACAGCTCTATACTTTGCACACGTATAGCACCTGACATTTTAGATTAATTTGGAGTAATTAATACAAGGCAGTGCTGCCAACATGATTCTATGCCTGCCGATATGTCCAATTTTAAAATACATGTAACTTCTATACTAACAAATGGATTTCATCCAAAATTGGCACAACACGATATCATAATAATTCAGATTATTTCTGACCAGCCCACGCATGGTATTGTTGGCAACATGCTTTTACGCGTGCTGATAGATCCAGTGTCTAACTGCATGTAACGTTCATTGGACTTCAACCAAATTTTGTATTCTGTACCTTAAGAGGTGGAACTAAGAATATATACAGTCACCAGGGCTGCCAACTGTAGTGCTCTATTAGGCTACATTATACCAGGTATATTTTGAACTAATTAGATATTTCGATATTACCAACTTAATTTCGTCATTATTCTAGATAGGTTCATATACTGTAGAATAATCATTGGCATGAAAAGTAGGCTGTATAGTTCTTCACGGAACTTCTTGTTAAATAATATCTTCACTTCGATTTTTAGTATGTCGCATCACTATGCGTCACATTCTACTTAATGTTAAAATGTAGATAAAGTCTTGTAGTTTACGCTTGTTATAAGATTTATTGCATCTTTTTGCAACTTACTTAGTCATTCTACGTTTTAGAAGATGCCGCGCAACCAGTTCTCACACGTTTATAACTGTTTGAAGCACTGGGTTCGATGATTATGTCAAAAGTGGAACTTTGTGACTATGTTAAAAGTAAATTGTGGGTAGAAAATTGTTCTGAAGAGATAACTGAATGCTCTATCCAACTCCTAGTCATAAATAATTTCTTGCATGTGTAGATGTAGCTTAAAACAAGATGTTCAGGAAAGAACATATAGCCTACTTTCTCCTAAATGTATGGGTATAGTTATAACTCTTTGTCTCCTAATTTCTTCCAATTCGAAGTGCAAATTGGCACACTGGATTTGAGGAGTGGCGTTCAAATAATTTACCCCAGCATTTTGCAATTTCATCAGTAAACACTCCAAACAACGTAGGTATTCAGTTTATTAACACCGACTACTTACAATAATTTCAACTAGTTGCTCTAAACGTATCACTGGGAGAAACATTATTTAATATAACTATTACACAGCTAATTTGTAATCGCGCGCGGCTAACGAGGAAGACAGGCCATGGCGCGTAAACCAAACCCTTCTGTGACGTAGGCAATGTACCGGTACTGCTTGATGATGCCGTGATAATCGCGCCTTATCTTGGGGATGTGTACCCTCTATCGGCAAAAATAATAACCTTCGCAATTATACTGTAGACATGGGTTCACTAACTGGCCGGTAGAGAGCATAGCTCGTATCTAGAAGGCTGTGGTTACCAATAACATAGTTCAAGTAATTACTCCTAGATGTCACTCCGGTGGTGAATGTTGTTTTAATTAAATATATATTTTCCATTTCAAAATGCACCATATAATGCTTTATTTTATAACGTCTCAGTACTCAAGAAATAATAAATATAAAAAAAATCAAGAAAAAAAGTCCAACTCTGATAGGATTTGAACCACGGCCAGCCTGGTGAAAGACTAACGCGCTGACCACGCAGCCAATCGTGCACACTGTAATAGATCGTTAGGAACCGATACATATACCACGTTATAGCAAATCATGACTTGGACTAAACGATTTCTTTACTGGAGTATATTTTAAACCGAGTTCATTTCATAGAAAGTTCATATATTTGTTACCACTGGCCTATATTGCATGCAACATACTAAAATTAATAAAATATAGGTCAGAACGAGAGATCAGCTGCCATCTTGTCAAATAACCGAAACGACTCAGCTTTTTAAAATCACTTCTAGACTATAATATTAAAATATAAACTTTTAATTTCAAACGGGCCACGTCGTTTCAAACAGATTAAACGATTCTTGGTTCGATAGTCGGAACTGGTGGGTCTCATGTTAAGGATTATAAAGTTTGCATAATTCACACGGCCGCCATTCTGAAATGGTACGGTTGATGACCTCGTAGTTTGGGCACAAGACGCGCCTCATACTAAGGAACGTTGTTACCAAATTTGGTAAAGATCCGATTATTAGTTTGGTTGTAATGCATTATTACGTTTTGACCATTTGAGTGGCCGCCATTACCTTTTGGTAAAGATGGCGGCAATATAAAACATGACACTGAGGTGCCCTTTGCCAGTGCTACCTCTGTACCAAATTTCGTTTAATTCGGTTTAACCGTGTTCGAATTGATAGGGGGGGGGGGGCAGACATTCAGAGTACACACTCACACACACACACACACACACACACACACAGACTCACACACATACACACACACAGACAGACACACTTTTTTTCGCCCTGTAGTGATCTCATAAGTCTACTTTCATTTTTTGCAAAAATCGAAAGTAGGCTAAAAAGGCCTTAACTGATGTTTATTATGAAGTAAACAAATTATATACGTTGCTTTCACTCTAAATTCATGATTAAAAATGAAAAATAATTTTGTCCCCCTAGATTTCGTTTTTTACCCACTGTCCACCACCGGCTGGACCGGGTCCCGCGGCCGCGATCTGCGCTAGTCTCAGCGGGCTTAGCTTGCCGTGTTTAGTGGCGCGCACACACATAATGACCCTGTAGTTATTAGCCTGAGTGTCAAGTATCCGATGATGCTCGCTTGACGTTCGGAATTGGTCATCCAAGTGTATTAATTAATTTCATTTAATTTTAATGTAGAAAACATTTTTAGCAGATAAATTAGAGGTCCCCATCTAAGCAAAAACGTAATCTTATGCGATTTCTACAATTGTGCCAAACGTTGAAGGTCTAAAGGCCCAGGAAAGGTTTCAAATTGTGCGTCTTGGAAGTCACTATCAAACTAAACAACCGAATTTCGAAAATTAACTCCGGCCTAAATGCAGTTCCGGAAAAACCGCTTGAAATCGTCCGTTTCTATACTCTATTTCTTTTTGATTCAAATCCTCGCCAAATTAACCTATTTACAAATTCATTCTTTAATGTGTTTTTTGATTCAATACCCTCAGGTACTTTTAGCCTATTTTTATTTATGAAAAAAAAAACAAAGGCTTATGAGATCACCTTTCGTCCGAGTGTGTGTATATGTGTGTGTGCGTATGTGTGTGTGTCCTCCCTAATAAAATCTAAACGGCTAGAACGATTTCAATGAAACTCGGTAAGGTCATAATACTACTTTGTCCGACTCCAACCGTGCCCTTCAAATTTTATTACGTCTTATCAATCCAACATGGCGGCTGTGCGAAATATTTCACCGGCATTCCATATCTCCGAAACTAATACTGATATCACCCTGAAATTTTGTACGGTGATAAAGGGCACTACTAGAAGTTCACTTATGTGACGTTGAGAAACCTATTAGGTACAAAATGAACATGGCGGCCAAGCGATTGTTTTTTGTTTTGGGGAACAACACCCATTACAATTTAGGTACAATCGTGTTGACCGACTGAGAAGCTATATTTCAGACTTTTCAATTCTTCACCTTCCACCCATGTGGCTTGTGCTCGTAGGCTACCCAATCCATTATCAGAAAAGTCTCTTTGTTCAATAAATGAATATATATCTTTTCATGTCTTCTATTTCAGGTACCTGTTCTGTAGAACTCAACAACGATCCTATGGGGTCTTCCTCTGATGTGGAACATGTGCTCGAGTCCCCGCTATTTATAAAAGCAATAATCCTGACACATCACCGTGCATGCAGTGTCGCTCTCATGTATTATGCATGTCCAGAGGCAAGCGGAACTACTTTATCATAGCATCAACCGGATTGGACGATCCAGAGTGATCTGTCCCTTGCACAATAGTACGTCACAAATTGCGCGCAAAGCTTACTAAACAGGCAAGGAAATGTGCAACATATCTCCTGCAAGCTGTCCACACAAGGCAAGTCAAGATGATGTTCCCGATTTCAAATATTCTTTAGTCCACTTTGACCTCTTTTTGACAAGGTTAATTTATTTATTTCGTGGTCACAGAGGGGACCCAATGCTCTGACTACGCGTCACCCCAAAATCTGGAGGCCAAATGGCTGGGCAGCGGTCGTTTGGTATGCCTAGGCCCTTCATAGGCTGTAGTGCGACGGAGTTTGGTTTGGCTTAGTTTAATTATTTACCAGCAGTACCCGGCATGCATTGCAATGTTAATCAAAGAATGTGTTGGCGTTGTAACTTTGTTTGTTGCAGTGCTTTTGGATACAAAATATCTCTTTTCTTTTTTACGTTAACTGCCTCTAACCTATTGTAAATTGGATTTACGTCGATGCCGTGGCGTGAGTGGCAGATGACTACTGTCGACCAAAATATTATGTGCACTCGAGTTTGAAGGTTGTTTGTGAAGTAACCAATAGACCTAGATAAAATCCAATAACATCATCATTTTCGTTGTTCTATTTTACGTTAGTTCATGTAGGTTTGGAATTTTTAATTTATATTTTAATATTTTTTATCGCAGTTGAAACGCAAAAAGTGCCCGTTTTTAAGCGTGTTTCAACCATGCGTCACATATAAGAATTATTATCTCACAAACCCGTCATCAGATCGAATCCAAATTTTAACACAATATACATTGGAATGTTGTATAACTGGTTTATTAATTTGTGTTCGAGAAAGAAAGTTGTTTTCATTTTTGTAAGGTAACTTTTTCTCGGCTCGGGGACGTTGGAAAATGTAGTTCTTGGTTGCGTTGTAATCCTTATACATCAACAAGTTATGCTGTATGACTGTGAAATACGTAAATTAATTCACTTATTTTATATCGGTTTGTATTTGTACGGGGAATTAAGACATGGTTCACCAGCTAGCCGCTCTGGGAAATGCTATACAGCGTTGCTGATATGGAGCCCATCACTGCCGAGCGAGGCGCGCCATGACGCGTGATGGAGCCCATCTTGGCAACGCTGTACAGCTTTCACCGGAGCGGCTAACTGGTGAACCAAGTCTTAATTCCCCGTACAAATACAATCCGATATAAAATAAGTGAATTAATTTACGTATTTCACAATCATACAGCATACCTTTTTGATGTATAAGGATTACAACGCGACCAAGAACTACATTTTCATACCACCCCGAGCCGATAAAAAGTTACCTTACAAAAATGAAAACAACTTTCTTTCTCGAACACAAATTAATAAACCAGTTATACAACATTCCAATGTATATTGTGTTAAAATTTGGATTCGATCTGATGACGGGTTTGTGAGATAATAATTCTTAAATGTGACGCATGGTTGAAACACGCTTATAAACGGGCACTTCTTGTGTTCCAACTGCGATAAAAATATTAAAAAATAAATTAAAAATTCCAAACCTACATGAACTAACGTAAAATAGAACAACAAAAATGATTATGTTGTTGGATGTTATGTAGGTCTATTGGTTACATCACAAGCAACCTTCAAACTCAAGTACAGATAATATTTTGGTCGACAGTAGAAGTGTAGTCCTCCCTGCCAGTAACTGGTTCCCAGGGGTTGCTGTGATGTGGTGACTGAACAGTTTACCACTGCTGTCCTGACAAATGACGGGTGCCATTGCTGCGTGGATGTTCGGATCTTCCTCTACGTGTGCGTAAATGTTCATTTATCCAGTGCTACCAACACGCTGAAGAACCAACTCGTCACTTCCAACTATTGCAGTTAAATCTCCAAATGGACCATCCTGACACTCTCATGACAACAATTTGATTCCGTCCAAACTCGCATCGTTGGCTGTCCATCTTCCTTCTTCGTTACATGATATCTTGTGGAAGATGACTGCGCACTTATTTAATCGTATGGTGATTACTTGCAATATACAATAGACATACTGTAAGACACAATTACACTTTGAAGTCCATGCTTTTCAGCCAACTAATAGTAATTGAAGTGAGCCTGAACAAGTCGTCAGGAAGTCCAGAGTATGAATGTAGAGGGCAGCGTTGCACTAGATGTTCAATCGTCTGTTCTTCTAGATTACACTCGCACATTGGTGAGCTGATCCATCCCCACTTGTACCTAAAGAAGTTACAGCAGCCACGTTCAGTCCTTAGCCGGTTGAGACAGCTCCAAGCAATATTTTCTTAGTGGAATCCAGACGGTGGGCATTTGTTCCCATTGTTTTTGATGACCATTCATTCTTCTTACTTACATTTTAATCACTGATAACTACACACAACGTTATTTGCTGACTGATTATGCTGAAACCGTTATAATTACAGTACATTCGCTATATCAGTGACGTAGCCAGGATTTGATTTGGAAGGATCGCTAAACGAAAGTTAAATTCATCCTTTACCCATCTACCGGCCGGATAGCTTTCCCGCACAACGTGTAAGTTACATCACCCCCTTACCCGCCACACAGTCAATGCAAATAAGCATTGAAACTGAGAGACCAAAGGTTGTGGAGGTTAAAATGTATTCAAACTGAATAGAGGGAGGATGGGTGCAGGCATGCTAAAATATAAGTTTAAATCTACCATCCTACGCTACAATACACGATATTTTCAAGTCAGGGTTCAGTTCCTTTTACCAGAGCCTGAATAATCGGGGTTCAAGCTGATGATTAAACACTTAGTAACGTAACATCAACCAGGATTCTTATCCTTCCATGTACGCTCCCAGCAGATGTTCTTTAATATTACCGTATTTTACGGTATTTATTCAGCTTAATGGAAGTGTTAGCAGTTGTTAAAGGCTTCAAGAGGAACTCGTTCTGTAGCGACCCTAGTTTGACCCATGACGCTGTTTTGATGTGAGAGATTTTCAAAGATTGGCCAGAGGTATGGACGAAGAAACTAAATGAAATGCCAGAAATGCTTGATATTTAGTCGTTAGTCAAGACATTTTGGGGGTTGGATTCGGACCTATGAACTCCCCATTGGCTACATCACTGACTACATCCCAGATTGCATATGCTGTCATTCAATCAATATAGACACCTTCTTTGCAAAGTTTTCATGTTTTTCCAGCAATAAATGTTCTCAAAGGAACATATTGAATTAAACAATATATAAAATATGGTATAGGCCTATTGACTTTCACGGCCAAAAAATTAAAACTCAGCAATTTCTCTAGGTTTATCCCGTGTCTTGTGCGGGGTTTCGCATAGGAACACAAAGATAGGATCATTAGCGGGCTCTTGGTGATATTTCACTAAAGAAGTGCAGGTGCATTACCAAAGAAGGGAGGTAGTGCGCAGTTTGCTACTCCCGTGGAGGTCCGGGCACGGACAACAAGAGCCCGCTGATGAGCCTATCTTGATGTTTCTAGTGAAATCCCCGTACAAGATGCGGCATAAACCTAGAAAAATTGCTGAGTTTTAATATATAAAATTCCAATTAAAATGGAAATGTTTATTTTTGGAAGTCATACTTAATGCATGGTTATTGTAGAAATATATGAGAGAGAGCCTTGGATCCAAAAGATTCATGACAGCTGCCTTGAATGAGTACTGCGCACGGTGTGAGTTGAGTCAACACAAGTTCTCCTTTATATACGCTCTGTAGCGAGCTCAATTCCCTGAAGTAAGTAACCTAGGGCTATCTCCTCTTTCATTTTATATAGTCTAGCTGATTGCTACTTTAATTACATTATAGATCTGTTGTAGAAAGGTTCTTTTGGCAGGTTTGTACCACCGTAACCTATCTGCAAGTTTTCTAATTAGGCAATGGGCTCTCATATGAATTATCCCATCCCTGCCAAGAAGAAACCAGAAAGTTGAGATTTGTGAGTCTACTTTGAGGCAATATCCTGACCTGGTTTCAGCGTTTAACAGAAAGTTTGCATCGTGACTGTTCTCATAATCATTCTCGTGCTAAGTGGGATCCACTGTTATTTAGTTTTAGAATACATATTCATTAGAGAAGTGGCTGTAATTCTTTTACAGAGCTCTAATTCTCCTTCTTTTTCACAAATAATTTAAAAATATACACAATGTCTGGAAGATCCGCTGATTTAAAGTTTTATATCCTAATATATAACAGTAACATTTGTTAGCTTATTTATCAACGTGCAATATTGGCTTACTAGCGGAACTCTCGCATATTCTAATGGTTTGTACGCGCCCCATGTGTACAGACTACTGGCCCGGCTCTAGTGCTATGCGGGCTTCACAAGCAACAGTTCTGGTAGGGGCTATCGTCTTGCTTATTTGTGAATAGGACTTTATAACAAATACATATACCGGGTGTCTCAAAAAATGTTCTAACAATTTGAATGACTATAAAATTATTATTTATGAACATAGAGACAAGTTTAAGGGCTTCAATTATTGAGGAGACATGTAATTAAAGGCTCATGTTCGCAATTGTTCAAATTGATGACCATCAGTGTCCAGACAAGGCTGATAACGCGTTTCGCAAACGTTACGACAAAGTTAATTTGGAATTTCGTGACATTGTTTGTCAATTTCCAATTTCGTGTTGGAATGTAGGATTTCCAGCGCAGACGCTTCATGATGCGATGGACGCTATCTTTTGAGATGTGTGTCTCTCGAGCCGTTTGTCGTAGTAATTTCGGTGGGGATCAAGTGAGCGCTTCCTGCATCTGTTCTTCTTTTCTAGGACTGGTGGATGTCCATGGTCGTCCATAACGTTTATTGTTGACGTTGTAAAGGGTTCCATCTGCTTCAAATTTATCTCTGATGCGAGCAATGGCCCGGTGCGTTGGTGGCGGTTTGTCGAACTCCTGGAAACTGACGGTGATCAATTTGAACATCTGCGAACATGAGTCTTTAATTATATGTCTCTTCTATAATTGCAGCCCTTAAACTTGTCTCTATGTTCATAAATAATAATTTTACAGTCATTCAAAGTGTTAGTACATTTCCGTTGACTTTTCAAGAAATGCAAGATTTTCCCTGTACTATTGAGACGATTTGGAAGATTTTGATACAAACCACACCTTCTAACTCCCTCTGGTTTAGGAGCTTGAGTTTTGTGAAACATACACCTTAGCGTATTATATAATAAGATTAGATCCCCTTATGTCCATATGTGTGGGTGTGTGCTTCACCGTAATACATTCTGATTGGCTGGAGAGATTTCAGTGGAACTTAGTAAGCATGTAGGCTACTACTACCCCTTCCTAACCCGAATGCACCTTTCCAATTTCAAATGTCACCGACACAAAATAAATCCCGCGATAAATATTTAACTGATCCTCAGTTAACCTTAAATTGCTGATGATAGAAGATAAAGGATGATAGAAGACTATTAAGTAAGTTTACGTATTTGACCTTCTAAAACAACCACAAAACCAACATGGAAACCACGCAAATTTCAAATTCAGTCCTTACATGGATGATACTGTCAACCTAATCATCCGAACACAGTGAGACTTGGCAGAATAAATGTTTATTTATAGCTTAATTTATTGGTCTAATATAATTCAAATGTTTTGAAAAATACAAGATGGCACCTGTGCAAATATTTCAAAAAAAGTATTTATTTCTGGTATTGCTATTAAGCAACCGAAGTGAAACTTTTAATGATAACCCCTTCTATAATATTTAGCTACTGGTACATAACATTATAGCTAACTCATGAAACAATCCAACATGGTCGCCATGAGAAATGTTCCATCATAGCTTCAATGCTCTCTATGTGATAACTTGTGATTCAATTATTATTTCCGGGTAATGTATTGGGCCAGGTGCCATGGGACTTGATATATCATCCCATAGTTCACCTGGAGTGAGTGTGGAAAATCGTGGGGACAACCACTCTCAGGATGGCCGCTTCAAGTGCTTGGATTCCAACCTGCAAACTCTGGATTTATTGCAGGATTCCATCGCAATCAAGGTGAGCAATTTAATGCACATGGCTAGGCCGTGGGGCGTCAGAAGAGTCAGAATATTAGTAATAATATTAATGATTATAATAATGAAAATAATATGGGTTTAACGTCCCTTTTAACTGCTACGGTTTTCTTTAAAGACACCGGGGGGCTGGAAATTTGACTCCAAGAAGATATTTAATGTATCTTTAGATCTTCTGACACGGATGTCTCGCATTTAAGCACCCTGCCAACTAAGTGCGCCAGAATTCGATCCGGCTACCTTGGGTAAATCAGGCGAGATTATTATCTCTCTGCCGAGCAGCCGGCCAGTTAGATTGACATCAGGCATCGTACTCGTACAATATTTCTCAAACTAAAAGACTTCGACTGAATTACTCACGAATGTTCAGTTGTTGCAAAATTCATCTCCATATGCTGTATAAAGCATGGCATAGGTGGCTCCAGAGACAATGAACAGCATCTGTCTTACTTTCCTCTCGAGCCACTCAGAATTCAGTTCTCACGTGAAATTATGTTTGAAGCGTTGTAACTGCATGAGAAAAAGGGTCTCGGGAGGTTATTATTTCAAAAAGGAAGATTGTAGTATAACGTGACCTTTAATCTCGAGATCATAAGCCCCGGGACCTCCTTTTTGCGTGGAATCCGAACCACAGGACATGGCACTTCACTTTGAAAATCTCACATGCATTGACCGGGAATCGAACCCGGTCTGCTGTGGTGAGAGGCCAACAGCTTAACCGCTGCGCCACCACACCCCGGTTATTATTTCAGTTATGTTCACTGTAGGAATGCCTTAAAAAGGGATACCACTGATTTGAAAACAATCAGGTGGTTGTCATGGTATTGTTGGTTGTCTTCGGTATTAATATACGTTTTTAGAAAATTTCCATAAATTTAAACCAAACATTTTCATTTGTTTTAGTGGTTAAGTAGAATGTAAACTAAGGCAGTTATGTCATCACAATGGTTAATTTACTATTTAAGAGGTGTTTAAACATCATTTTGTAAAACATAATTGGCAATTTTGAGATCACCTAGCAAATACCACAATGAATTATTTCAATTGGTCTTTCCATAACTATTAACATTGGTGTTTTGATGTACCCTACTAAATTTATTAGTTTATCGCTATTATACCAAGACACATATTAATATAACATTTTCTTTAAAACATTCAACATTCAAAAATATTCTTTTCCTTTTGTTCATATTCAAAAAGAAGGTTGGCTCAGGCAAGGAAAGCATTTCTACAATAAAGGAATCTTGTTGACATCGAATATAAATTTAGGTATTAGAAAGTTATTTTTGAAAGCCTTTGTATAGAGCGTGGCACTCTATGGAAGTGAAACTTGGACTATTGGTGCAGAAGAAAAGAGGAGAATTGAAGCGTTTGAAATGTGGTGTTACAGGAGAATGATGAAGATCAGATGGGTAGATAGGGTTACAAACGAAGAGGTATTAAGACGAGTGGGAGAGGAGAGATGTTTCTGGCAACTGCTAATGAAGAGAAGAGATAGGTTGGTAGGACAGGCCACATACTAAGACACCCAGAACTAGCAAGCTTAGTTATGGAAGGAAGGGTCGAGGACAAGAACTGTGGGGGTAGACCAAGGTTAGAGATTGCCTCGGATGTAGGGTGTGGTAGCTACGTAGAGATGAAACGATTAGCACAGGACAGGGAGGCATGGAGAGCTGCATCAAACCAGTAAAAAAAGACTGAAGACTCAAACAACAACAACAACAACATATTCAGTTTTCGAATTGGGGCTAGTTTTTCCCCAGGTTTAGTATAGGACATTTGTAATAAACTAAGGTGGTTTGGACATGTAAAGAGGATGGAGGAAAATATAATACCAAGGCAGCTATTAGAGGTAAAGTGCAAGGGTAAGAGAGCAAGAGGAAGACCAAGAACAAGGTGGATTGATTCAATGAAGAACAGCATAAGAAAAATAAATTTGGGCTGGGACAAGATCGTGGAAGAGGAATGGTGGAAAGAAAAAGGAAGGTGGAGAAGTGCCATAAATACCCCGAAACGGAAGGATCTGGTTAAGGGGAAATGATGATGATGATATTGATGATGATTTGTAATTTAATGATATTTAATTTGAGCTCTTGTTGAGGTCGATAGATGAATTAGAACTTGACTTACTGATGTTTGAACCTGAAATAAGAGACAATTGTTAGTTATTGAGTAAATCAAGTTTCATGTTTTGCATTATGATTAGACACGCGCGCTGGTTCATTTAAATCAATTTGTTGACAATATTTATGCATGAAACATAAACATAAAGTGTAAGAATTAAGTTTTCATATGGAATCAGACAAGAAATGAAAATGCCACCCACATACGCCATTTCAAACGTATAATAATACCTTAAGGGCAAGCGATGGAATATCGAGCTCAACTGCCACTCCTAACACACAAACACATTGACGAAGTAGGGTGGAACAGTTTCAACCACTACAAGAATAAGATTGTTAGAAACCGAAAAGAAACAGGTCATGAAAGGCCTCAGATATTCTAATACCGTGGAGGTTAGATGAGAACCAGAGTGTGCCGGGCACAAGTAACTTAAATGGAAGCAATGTCAGACTCAGTCAGGCTCTCATTTTTGTCAAACCACGTTTCACAGGCTCTGTTTCCCTGAGAGGGGTTGAAACGCACTGTATAGTAGATAGATTAATATTGATTGATTGATACGTAGACGGATGGACGAACTCAAAGTCCTCGTTAAGAGGGATGCGCATCATTGATCTTGCTCCTATGTAAGTCGAGGTAATGTTGTTAGTATCTCACCCCGTCTGGTCTCCCCTCCCAGAGAGACATTAATCTTCAGGAACTCACCCGAACAGGAGGGTGAATGGAGGTAGGAAGCTACACGCTATAAAATCCATATGAGCAGCTCATCAAATACAGACCCAGTCATCATGCAACCAGACTTTCTTGAGTGCAGTTTTGAAGTAAATATATATTGCTAAATTACTGATTATAATTATATAATTTAACTTAATTGTTCAGCTTCTCCTCTCAAAACAGTCCGCTCAGCTTCGAGCTATGTTAGTTACCCTGCATTGTACACGCAGCAACTTGTAGCGGATACAATTCGTGCGGGATACACTTGTGGTGTTTTTGAGCCATCAGTCTTTAAACTGGTTTGATGGAGCTATCCATGCCCTCATGTCCTGAGCTAATTGTTTCATTTCTACCTTACTACCACACCCTTCATCCAAGGTAATCCGTTCTGACCTTGGCCTACTCCTACAGTTCTTGTCCTGGACCATAACTGAGCTTACTGGTAGTGCCTTAGTATGTGCCCTGCCACCATATCCCTTATGTTCATTAGTACTCGCTAAAAAGCTCTCTTTCCTCACTCGTCTTATTACCTCATTTGTCACTTTATCTACTCATCTAACCTCCATCATTTTCCTGTAACACCACAATTTAAATGCATCTGTTCTTCTTTTAACTGCTGCACCAACAGTCCAAATTGCACTTCCATAGAGCACCATAAACAAAGGCTTTCAAAAATGAATTTTTAATATCTGAATCTATATTTTATGTTAGCAGATTTATTTTCTGTGGAAATGCTTTCCTTTCCTGGGAAAGATGCACAATCTATCTCCCAGACTGTCTCACATTAGGTTAAAAGCAGGACCTTCTGGACAGATAATTCAGAAGGAAGCACTATGATCCATGAGATTGGTTTCCAGCAGTTAATCAAAACCATACAAAACCTAGCAGAGGAATGAATACTCGACCTCCATCTGTTTTTCCAATTAAAGAAACGTTCCCACCATAGGCAGCTCATTGTGATTCTGAGCTAAACACGCAGTACAGGTTGGGTACACTTCATAATATTAGTATTATTTATTTTAGCGTATGACATCATAAAAATGCAAAGAAACACAATCACAAATTAAATATACACTATGTACAGTAGGTTACAGTCTTAACTTCAAGCTCTCAATATAGTCTATGCAAGGCGGATTCAGATTTTGGAAGTCTTTTGAATTGCCCTGATATGCACTCAGGGGGCACTGTTCCACAATGTGATGGACTGTTTGTTTTGGGGCACCACAGCTACATTCCGGGGAGGAAAGTTTGCCCCATTTGTGGAGGGAGTCAGCGCACTTGCCATGGCCTGTCCTGATGCGATTGAGAGTTGTCCAGGTACTGTATGTATGTATGTATTCTTTATTGTCAGACAGATAGACTCCACTAGTGACAATATAATAATTAACAATAAAATTTACAATTATAAACAAAACAAAAACAGCAAACACGTACAAAAATAGCAATACACTAACCTATTATAAATCAGCAACCACAACCATACAGACACACACTCTAACATCCTATCTCAAGCATTCATTCATGCAATCCCTTTGTACAAGAACATTACAATAATTATTACAGAAAAAAAACTATCAACAGTAAACAGAAACAGGCAAAAACATAAAATAAAAGATAAGAAGACAAGGTTCAGAAACTAGGGAAAGTAATACAAGAGCGACATTCAAGGATCTAGATAACAGCAAACAAAAAAATACATTACTTCATTCACTAGTACATTCAATCAAAAAATCAATCAACCATTCATTCGACCACATGTTCAATCAATCAACGCAAATAGAAATTAACCCAATATGCAATACACTATTTTACAGCCCACTTGAGATATCTCTCATAACAGTTAATAGAGAGTCGAAGTGAATATCAGTAGCACTTCTACTCTCCATCAAGCTGTATGTTGACTGCAACCGGATCAGACATGAATTTTTGTGCACATTAATTCTCGATCTGACCCCATCGAACGTGTGCTTCCGTCTGGTGGTTCTCTGAGGGACGTGAAAACCCAAGTTAGCTAGCAACTGATTAGAGTCAATTCCGCCATTTACCAGCTTCCAAAGGAATCTCACGTCACCCACTGTGCGCCGACTGCTAAGTGGAGGAAGACCGTACACGTTGCAATAACTCTCATACTCAGCTCTATGGTACGGTCGTCCACCCCTGTAACAGAGCCATTTAATAAATCTCTTTTGCACACGTTCGATGGCGTCAATTTTATTACTGTGAAAGGGATTCCAGATCACACTACAGTATTCTAATTTAGGCCGAATGAGTGACTTAAATAATTTGGATAGAGTTATGTCCGAAAAATAATTTAAACAATTTCTTTTTAAAAATCCCAGGATCCGGAAACTTTCACGACATATTTTTGAAATATGTTCATCGAACGAGAAATTATTAGTGATTGTCACCCCTAGATCCTTAATGGTTGACACTCTACGTAGCGTTTCATTTTTAATACAGTAATTAAACCTGGGTAGGAGGTTACGTTTCAATGAAACTGACAACACTTTACACTTTTCAGTATTCAGTTTCAGTTTCCATGTTTCACACCATTCACTGAGTTGGTGTAGGTCTTGTTGCAACAACTCACAGTCATTTATAGTACTGATGGGCATATACAGTTTAAGATCATCAGCGTACATCAGACACCTAGAATTATGTATTATACGAGGGATATCATTTACAAAAAGTATAAAAAGCAGAGGGCCCAATACAGAACCCTGAGGGACACCGGAAGTAACGTTAACAGATTTAGACTTATTATTATTAATTACAACTGATTGGGTTCTATTTGAGAGGTAGCTTTTGAAGAAACGTAAAAGATTACCAGTTATACCAAAGTTTGAAAGTTTAAGAAGCAGTAGGTTGTGATGAACGCTGTCGAAAGCCCTAGAGAAGTCAGTATAGATAACATCAGCACTACCACGGTTATTCATAAAGGTGGATACATCATGAGTGAAGACTGCTAGGTTGGTAGCAGTGGATCGCCTAGGAAGAAAGCCGTGCTGAAGTTCAGTGATGAATGGTGACACGTGAGCGTACACTTCGTCTCGAACAATTGATTCAAAGACTCGCGCGAAAATAGACATTAGTGTTACTGGCCTGTAATTTACTACCTTCTGCCTGGAGCCTTTCTTTAACACTGGGGTGATATGAACTGATTTCCAGTAATCCGGAAACACTCCTTCACTGATGGCTTGGTTGAATAGGATGTAAAGTGGACGAGATAGCTGGTGGCATAAAGATTTAATTATTTCTATAGGAATGGCATCAGGACCGGGAGACTTGCCAGAGGATAGATTATGTAATTTATTCTTGATGCAGTCTTCGGAAATATGGAAGTACGAAATGCTGTCATTACTGGAGGGTGGCAGATCAGGTAATGGTGGCGGTATAGAATTTACAGGAAGGAATAAGGTTTCGAAATAATCAGAAAACAGCTCACAGGCAGAGTTTGCATCAGTACTGGTACGTCCGTCATACTCGAGCGAGACTGGTAATCTGGTGTTCCTAGATCTCTGCTTAATGAAGGACCATAGTCTGTTCGGATTAGTTTTAACACTGGAGTCTATGTCTTCCAGGTAGGCGTCATACTTTCGGCGTTGAATTTCTTTGAATTCGAGTCTCCTGACCACAAATTCAATTCTATGGCATTCCAAAGAAGAGCGTTTCCATTGACGATGAGCCCTATTTTTCGAATGTAGCGCGCTGATTACATCTGCATCAAACCAAGGTGGATAACGGTAGGGATAACCTTCACACGAGGAACTGCTTCTCGAACTGCGGACATCAAGAGATCATAAAATATCTCACAATCATAAAATATCTCACAATTCTCATTAATGTCGTTCCTGATGTCAAGGAGGGACCATGGGCAATAATCCAGTAGAAGTTTCAGGTGGTTCATGTCTGCTTTCTTCCAATTAAAAATTTCCCTGCGAGGTAGTTTTTGAAATAAACTAGCGTCGTGAAAATCAATGTTCCATATTAGAGCACTATGGTCAGATGGAATCCACCCCGGTTTTTCTAACTCTACAGATTGAGAGATTTTAGGAATATTAGTAAACAGAAGATCAAGGAAGTTTTGTCCGCGCGTGAGATGTGGATTCAATTGATGCAGAGAGAATTCCTCAATTGTCTCGCAGAAGATCGAGTTCACTGCACTTTCAGTTAGTTTTAAAGGTATGAGAGAAGGCCCTTCCTGCTGTCCCCATGAGATGTCCGGCATGTTGAAATCCCCACACAATATAACTGTATCCTTGTCCTTCAACTGGGCGTGCACCCTGCTGAGAGAGGTATGTAGCTCCTCCAACTGGTTTAAAGAGGCAGGCGGGGGTAGGTACACACAGCCCACGAACACACTAGACCTTCCTTGGATTTCCAACCAAATAATTTCGCATTCACTTTCAAAGTCCGCTCTTCTCCTAGCACGCAACTGAGACTGCGTAGCAATGACAACACCACCCCCACGCCCAGGCCTGTCTCTTCTGAATATGTCATGAGTCCTAGAAAAGGCGAGTTCTGAGTCAAGAAAACTGTCAAAAAGCCAAGACTCATTTAAGGCTATTATTGACATATTATTAAAATCACTGCTGCTCAAATCTACTTTGTCCAGCTTGTTGGCCACGCTCTGAGTGTTCTGAAAGTATATGGTCATAGAACTGTTCGAACCCGGACCAGGATTAATTTCTACATCACCTGACAGTAGAAGAAGCATGAAGACTGTGGTCACCGTTGATGTTGATGTGACCGTACCTCTCCTAGTGAAAGGGCTGGCTCCTTTTAGCAGCATGGCAGGCGACAATCCAGCAGCAGAGAAACAACAAAAATTAAAACTCCGATTGGAGCACTTCCAGTTTACTGAAGCTTCATAATTCTTTTCACGAATCATGGACACCCTCACATCACTACCACTCACAAAAAAAGAACTAGTTACGTGAAAGAATAACATGAGAAAACAGCACAAAACAGGAGACCGAAACACACGCACTTCACTCACCGACAGATGAAATCCTGTTGGTGTTCTTGTGATGCAGGGAAAGTTCCGATACTCAGGTGGAGCTGTGGATGTCCATTCTTGCATCCAGTCCTGCTGTAGGTTGAAATTATCAACCAGGTTTCTGGCGGTCCTAACTGGTGGATTTCTGGAACGGAGCCTGCTGATCATGGCGTTGGGGATGTCTCCATGGATTGGAAGATTGGCATTTCTAGACAACTTCTGGTACTCTTGCAACAGGGCATTCTTTCTCCGTAAGTGTGGTGGAGGAACATGGCTAAGAACTGGCAGCCAAGAAGTGGGGGTAGATTTTATGGTTCCTGATACAATGCGCAAAGTATGGTTTAGCTGCGAGTCAACCAGTTTTGTATGACAGCTGTTCAGCCAGACTGGAGAGCAATATTCTGCTGCTGAGAAGACAAGGGCAAGAGCTGAAGTTCTTAAGGTTGAAGCTGAAGAACCCCAGGTGGTACCACACAGTTTATGGAGGATGTTGTTCCGTGTCTGGAGTTTGGCTGTTGTCCTCTTCAGGTGTTCCTTGAAGGACAGAGTTCTGTCAAGGGTTACCCCGAGGTATTTTGGGTATCTGTTGTGGTGAAGTCTAGTGTCCTGGAATTTAACATTAAGTTCACGGTGGGCCAGTTTGTTGTTGAGGTGGAAACATGTGACTTCAGTTTTACTCAAACTTGGCCTAAGTCTCCATTTATGAAAATACTGATCTAAGATGTTGAGGTCAGCTGTCAACGTATCTTCGGTATTCTCCATAAATTTGTCCTGCACTGCAAATGCCCAGTCGTCTGCGTACCCAAATTGTGTGGAGGTTGTTTTCGGCAAATCTGATATATATAAGTTGAACAGCAGAGGTGCTAGTACCGATCCTTGAGGAAGACCGTTATTAAGAGTCCTTTCCTTACTGGTCTTGTTTCCCATAATTACACGGAACCTTCTGTCTGTAAGCATGTTTTCAATGAGCTTGGCAATTTTCTTGCAGGGTATTATTCGAAGTAGTTTGCAGATGAGTCCTTGCCTCCATACTGTGTCGTATGCTGCAGTTAGGTCCACAAACACAACTGAAGTCTTTAGTTGTTTTTGGAATCCAGCTTCGATGTGTGTAGTCAGAGAGAGAACCTGGTCTGTGCAACTTCGGTTTGGGCGAAAGCCCGCTTGTTCGATGGGTAGATATAATATTAGTAATCTTATTTGATACATTGATACGCGTTCAGTGGTTCGGATTCTGCGTAAAATAGAGGTCCTGTGGCTCATGATCGCGAGATTAATGGCCACGTAAAACTAGAAGCTTCCTTCCTCTTTCTATTTGATAATCTTCACATTTAGTTTTACTGTTTCCAAACAGCTTCTTCGAGTGTTTAACTCAGAAACCCATTGGTTACGCCTGAGGTTAGTAACTTCGTGATCTGTACAAAGAGGAAATATCCTCGTGTTGTTCAGGTGAAGGAAGGTTTGAGAGAGAGAGGAAGGAAAAGCCTCACTCTCAGATAAGGTGCTCACAATGTCTTGCAATTGTCACATGGTATTTGGTTGGAAAGCAAGATAGGCCTACTGTATGTTGTCATTGGAGATCTGTTCCATGCAGCGCGTGAGAACGGTGTCTTCCCGTTTGCGACAGTTCCCATTTGCGACGAGCTATAAATTCTCATAGTCCTGAGTTTCCCGTTAGCGACGGAATGTTGACTAATTATGGCAGCTCCCATAATGGTGGGACACTTGGTTTGATAGCTCATCATTCTGTCTGTGTCTAACTTATGTTCATCCCGGGGAGTCAATTTCAACAAAGAGAGGTAAATCTTGCCTTAAAAACGAGGGATATAGCTATGGTGTGGCTGTGTCAACGAAAAAAGAGGAAGCAAATGTAGTGGTAAACTTGTTACTTCTGACCCCGTGGTATGGTCTAGCAAACCTTATGAGAATCCTTACGACAAGATCAACTGAAATAATAATTGAGGTGCTAACGAAAAAGGGGCGCAGTTATGGTTAGCGCTAACAATTGACATTTTCACATTTCGTTTATCTTGTTAAGTTTTATACTAAATTGTGCTCTGAAAGAAGTTCATTTTCCGTATTGAGCGATTCACTATATAACAAATAAGCCAACAAATATAAGGAGTTCCTACAAGACAACTTTATATTGGAGTACTACGGTTATAAATACACAACCAAGAGAAATTGAACTGATCCAGTGTATAAGATTTTACTAGAAATTTTAAGTGGTTTCTTCCTTATCTAATACTCGGTATTTACTTTTCATGTGTGATATACACTGTATCTTTAGTTTCTTGGTATCATTCATTTTGTTTTCATTCATCCCCATTTCAATTAATTCATTCATTATTCTTATGGAAGGGGTTGTTTCTTGTGCTAGCTAAAATTTCTCCTAGGTTGAGGAAGATACCAATTAAGTTAGGTATCGAAACATGTACCATATGTTAACAAGTTTATAACTTGTTTTAAATAAATATATTGACTAGGCGGAACAGTTTCTCTTTTGTTATAAGTTTTATACTGTCATAAACATTTCATTCTTAGATCTCATTTGTCACTCGCAGCGAATCTTATACTCGCAGTGCTGCACAGATATTCTATCAAACTTACTCACTTAATTCCTTTGTACACTAATGACACGGTGACTGAACTGTCAAAACTAGCTCTTCCTTCCCTAGGAGGCCGTTCGTCGCTAATGATACTGCACCGTAAGAACGAGCAATTTGCACCCTCAAAATAACTGAATACTGGACCAATCGATTTGTAACTTTCAGTCGGCCAACAAGAATGTATACCTAATTAAAATAGTCGTAAAATAATGATACTTCACCTGATTGGCCATAAATCTCGTATTGACCAACTGAAATTTACCATTGAGTTATTAATAACGCATCACTGATAATGGCTTCAAGGCTATCTATGAACATAGGAGAAACGTTACAGCATTATTGCTTGAGGATT
Organism: Meconema thalassinum; assembly: GCA_946902985.2. Lineage (NCBI taxonomy): Eukaryota > Metazoa > Arthropoda > Insecta > Orthoptera > Tettigoniidae > Meconema > Meconema thalassinum. The sequence continues at coordinate 264,045,868 of OX336391.1, forward strand.
TTAATGCCATTCTACCTAGTCTGACAAGGGAAACCATATCGCTATGCTAACTCATGTGACAACAACTACAAAAAAAAAACAGCCTTTATACCCATGTAAGTCTCCATGCTGCGTGTCATGTAGTCTTCTCTGCTTCTGCCTTCAAGTCGAGTGCTCCCTCGTTTAGTAAAGCAAAAGTAGGGCTGCAGTTTGCAATGAAAGAACAGAAGAAGTTGAATACATTTTTTTTCAATAGGACCTTTCCAATACAGATAATTTTACTTCAGTTATTATCTCTACAAGGCTCCTAAAAGAAGCTCGTGGTTATAAAATTGGTTGTAAAGCATTATTGCGATTATCGATGGAACAACTGTGCGACAAACTTCGCTATTTTGCAATTGGACATGCCTAGAGAAGGTGGAAATACCCTGCGTATATTAATTTTATGAGGGGTAGGAATATCTGTCATAGCTATTGCTCTTGCGACGGGTGCTCGTTTCTCCTTCAGGACTGCACCTGCTCTAGAAATTGATACTTCATTGTATTATCCTTTAAAGTGGTATTGAAAATGTACAATTACCGTTGCAGAGCTGATGAATAATCCTAGCTCTTGTGGCTGGATTTAAGACGTATATGCTGGGTGCTACTGGGACTGATGCATTGACTGCGAGGGTTTACGATAGACAGTTTGTCCCAAAGAATGATCCTCTTTCTTCTTACCCACACCATTCAATAGCAGTAAACATTCATTGTGCAGGATATCTGCTTTGAAGAGGCTTGCCGTATGTTCCTGATTTAGGTCATCGAGGGAATGAGAAAGTTTTTTAATACTTTCCATTCTAACCATGTAATCCATTGGACTCTCTGGCGTATGAAGAATGGGATGAGAAGAGGGACGAGAATTGGGAGAGGAGGGGGAGGATAAGGGGAGCGTAGACGATTTATCATTTTCATTGTTACACGACTAAAGTGAATTTGTTGCCAATGATGGCATTGAGAGACTTTGTTCTATTCCCTCGCTCATCTGGCTTCACATATTAAATAGCATGAAATCATGGTGGCAATGAAGGTGCTAAATCTACCTCTACAGTTGACTGACTGAAAAGCATCAAACTTTCGTTTTCCTCTAGAGTCGGGTAAACAACTCGTCAGTTCCGATCGGTCTCGCTGACTTTCGAACTGCTATTCCCGGTAACGTGGTATCGAGAACGATAGTTATCAGTCTTGCTGTTGTTGATGATGATTGATTTAGGAGCTTTGTGACATCGTTGTCATATAGCCCCGTGTACTTAAGTGTGTGCAGAAGTTGTCTGATAACATGTGTCTCTGTGATGTCTGCAGAAGCGTGTGTATTTGTATTGAGGTAGGGTTTGGGTAGAATGTGGCAGTGGCCTGAAGTTAGGAACCATCCTGTCATTTTCCTGGAGTAGAAGTGGAAACCATGGAAAACCACTTCCAAGATGGCTGAGATGGGAATCCGAACTTCCTCTTCTCGCCATTGCCTCACTAGGCTGAGTGTACCCCGTTCCAGACCTCAGACCAGAATTAAAACTTCTTGGCAAAGCCGGGAATCTAACCCATTCCTCCGGGGTCATCATTATCTGTGGCACATTGTTAAGGTTACAACAGCACAAGTTACAGAGAAACCGTTGATTGGTAATAATGATTTGAAATATATTCTACAAGCACGCTAGAACATTAGGAGCTCCATAAACCAGAAAACACACATTTCAAAAACCTTCGTTATCCCTGCAATTATTTCAGAGATTATGTTAAAATCTGACCCATAAGTAGGCCTACATATTTTTAGACGTTTTGTATAACAAGGATAAACAGGGATTTTGCGTTATTTTCCAAAGAATTCCATATTCAACAAGTAGTTCCGTGAAGAACTATACAGCCTATTTTCATATATCCGCATCATCATCTTGTACAGTTTCCAGCCACTGGCCGGGTCTGTTTGGAACACAAGCCTCTCCAACGTCTTCTGTCTTCCCACCATCTCTCAGCTTCCACCCTTGTCCAGTCTTCTCCTCTCTTCTGCAAGCTTTCTTCCACCCCCTTCAGCCACCTGTCTCTCGGTCTTCCTCTCGGTCTCTTTCCTTCCCACTTCGTCTCGTGTATCCTCCTGGGTATCCTCTTATCCTCCATTTGTTTTACATGTCCATACCATCTAAGTCTAGATTTCTCTGTACCATCCTGTAATGGTTCCTCCTTCATTCTTTTTTCTGTCCATCTTTGTAGCTCCAATACTGCTTCTCAAGAACCTCATCTCACTGGCCTGTATTTTTCTCTTCTCCCTTCCTTTCATAACCCAGGTCTCCGACGAATACGTCAGGATAGGGACATAGTACGTCCGATATATGGTCTTTTTGCTGTTCTGAGGGACATCCTTGCTCCATAACATGCTTCTCACACTCCTCCGGAATGCTTCTGCCTGTCTCCCCCGCTCATTTATTTCTCTATCGTTTCTTCCATTATCTTGTATCAGGCTTCCCAGATACTTGAAACTCTCCACTTTCTTCAGCTGTTCCCCACCAATTGTTATTCCCGTTGTGGTTCTTTCCTTCTTCCTTGTTGTGATCACCACCTCACTCTGGTTCCTCTCAACAGGTCCTCGGTCAACTTACTTCCAAAATCCTTCCAATGACCCTTCCGTAATTAATGATGTTTGCTAGATGAACGAAACCCGCCATACATACAATCTATACAATCTATGCAATGAAATTGTTTCCAGAGAGAGTCTATTGTTTACCGTGATTATTTTTAGCATCTTGAAATGAGAGATTTACATTTTCATTTGATTATTTGGTATTTTGTAGCATTTGCACATTTTCAATTTAACATTTTATAGCATTTTGGAGGAAACCATATCATTTGGGTTAATTTATCATCTTGGCTTACAGGATTGAGCCACGGTTATTATTTCCCGACGTTTCGGCTGACATTGCAGCAGCCTTAATCATAGGTGGGTACGAGTTGGTGTCCGTACTCAAACGGGTTAAATCTGATAATAATAAATAACTTTATACATTATTTAAGTTAATGTAACTATGTGAAATAAAACAATTGATGCAGGCTAAAACAAAACAAAGAAAAAAATAGAAGTTTGTAGAGATGAAAAACCTGAGTAATAAAGAGAAAATGAATGGAATTAACTGATGAATTTGTTTCAATATGATTTGCAATGCGTTGGTTTATGCACGTTCATGAATCACTAACACTGTTAAATGAAATCATAGAGCTCTTTTAGAGAGAAATTTTCGATCTTACTATCTCAGTTCTTGTTGATTTGATCTACGTGGAAGGAATGAAAGCCACGGGTAAGGTGCAGAAGCGATTATTTTCCGCATTCCAGACTGGTGGTCAAGCCGTCATATATATTCCAAGGGTGTAAAAAGTCCTCAATCAAAGATTCCGTAAGTAAAGAAAAAACAAGATGTTCAGTAAAAAACATATAGCCTACTTTCTCCTAAATGCTTGGGTATAGTCATAACTCAGTGTCCTTTTCAAGGAGTATAATTCAATGATGATTGTAGTAGCTTGTTGAACAACAACGAGCTACATAATAAGTATATTTATTGATTGAATACTCACCTAAAATATGTAATAGCGAGCAAACAATAGCCTCCATTTTGTCCCAACGGGACGGCACGGCCCAGCACGGTCGCCCTGAACTGTTAGTCACTGCTATGGTATAATAATTCTATTATAAGATGTTTATATCCTACGGGTCACCTCCTTGAGGACAGTTTAAACCACCCTCTGTACGAAAAATGGATTTGGTGAGGCCGAGCCTTGTTGAATCGTAAGTAACGGTTAAGCTATAATACTTGCATGATTCACACGTCCGCCATCTTGGAACTATTTAACTGATGGCAAAGAACACTTCCCACATTAACGTACATTTTCTTTTAAAATTTGGTAGAGATCGGATGATTAGGTTGGTCTTAATTTGATTTAAGCTTTGAACATTTTGGTGGCTGCCATTACGTTTCCGTCAAGATGGCGGCGATATAAAACATGACACTGAGGTGTCTGTTGCTATTTTTTTCGAGTGGTTTCCTGAGAGGCCGAGTGCAGGTCTTTCTAGTCGACGCCCGTGGGCGACCTGCGCGTCGTGATGAGTGATGGAATGGATGAAGATGAACGAAATTAGGCAAGGATGTGGAAGAAAGCGGTCGTGGCCTATCAGAAGGTACCGTCCCAGCATTTGCCTGGTGTTGAATATGGGAAACCACGGAAAACCATTTCAAGGACGGCCGCCGGTGGGGCTCGAACCCACGCGTCTACCGAGTCAGCAGAGAGCTTGGCCCCATGACCTAATGCTGCGCTTTAGCCAGCGTAGCCACTGCTGTCGGTTCTGTTGCTAGTGCTACTTCTGTACTAAATTTGGTTCAATTCTGTTTTGTCATGTTTGAATTGATAAGGAGGGGTGGGAGGGCAGAATGCACACACACACACACACATGCATAAACGGACAACTTTTGGCCCGTGTAAATATCGTTAGTCTACTTTCATTTTTTTGCAAACATCGAAAGTAGGCTAATATGAACCTTCTATTTGAAAGAAAAATCGTGTATTTCGAATTTTTATAGCATTTCAGTAAAATTTTCATCCGCCTCGTTGCATAGTGTCTAGCACTCATGGCTGTCACTGTGGAGTCTCGGCTCTGCCAAGAAATTTAATTCTGGTCTGAGGGATGGAACGGGGTACACTCAGCCTCGTGAGACAAAACTGAGTAGAGGCGCATTGTATTTCTACCTCACCCATCATGGAAGTGAATTCCCATGGTTTTCCACTTCTACACCAGGCAAATACCTGGATGGTACCTAAAGTAAGGTCATGGACGGTTCCTACCTATGTCCTACTTCAATTATAAATACACACACTAGTACAGACATTACAGTGACACAGGTTATTATACAAATTCTACACTTACCAAAATACACGAGACTACATGACAACGATGTCGCAATGCCTCTAAAGAATCAACCACAACAACAAGTAAAATTTTCCTAGCTTGAATCACTTCCATATTTTGTCACTTCTTCGAACCACACAAACATGGTTTACATGACGTGAAAAATGATAATACAGGAACACAAACTTTTAGATAATTAATGTACGCGCTTAATCGCATTTGCAAAAGTTACCAAACCTCATAATAATTGGGCATAAATACCTGCTGACCAATTCACCGCTACATTTTTCAGACAGATTCAACATGTACCCAAGTACACGAAGTTGATGAACAAGTTGTCCCAAAATCCAAAATGAATTAGAAACAAGTCAACTTATCCTAATGGGTACTGAGTTCACCCGGCTATAACCATGTGTTGTTAACCTTTTATGTACCATGCACAAGTAAGCTATCAATATACTATTAAGTGCACGTATCTCAATGAATATCATTTATCTTCTAAATACATTTTCTAGTTCTTTTTTTCAGTCTTCCACCCCCACCGCCCCTCAGTTGACCCGACATCCCTTCCTCCCACCCCGCGACGCATCATCGATTGGCGCCGGCGCACGACAACGCCACCTTCTAGGGCCGTATGGATTTTCCAGGGGAGTCTGCACGGAACAGTCGGGTTGAGCAGTTCGCACAAAGAAGCCAGCGTTCAGTGCTGGGAACGCCCTCCTACCCCATTCTCGGTGAGTACCACACTACCACTTGTTCTTCCTACTCCACATGGCCGTCATAACAACAGTCTTAGGCGATATGTTTACAACCTGGTGATGCTTCAGGATATTCCTTGCGGAGAGTTTAATCCACGTGGATCTTTAAAATATGAATCATTTATAAATATGATGATAATAATAATAATAATGACAATAATAAATATGTCACAATGAAATCAAAATTATAACGTGAATATGTCGTAGATCAATGATGAATGAAAGCTTGTAGTTTTAAGTGACCGCTAATCTCGCGATCATGTGGAATCTGAACCACAGGACGTGATATTTCACTTCGAAAATTTCACATGGTTTAACCGGGAATCGAACCCGGTCTGCCTTGGTGAGAGGCAATTGATTATTGAATACAGCATTTTGCATGATATTATTAATAAGGTTTTCATGCAATACAAGAGTGTCGAAGAATGAGCCATACACCAGTTTTTACTTGTCTAATTCTCTGACAATTTAATATCTCGTGAGTGCCTTCATAGACCTAACCTCTGTGAAAGTATGTTGTTCCCTAGTGTTGTTGCATGAGGAGGGGAGGTTTAAGTTTACAAATCAATTGATGTGCAATGAGAGAAAAGTGTATGGAATATAGTCAATACCACAACATAACCAACAATATCACAACGGAGCCACAACCAACAACAACAAACAATAATAATAACATAATCGTGTTGCAAAACATTTTTCAGTGCTGTCGAAGTAATCGAAATGTAATGTTTTTCAGTCGGTCAACACGATTATACCCAGCTGTAATGGGCGGTTCCATAATCCTGAGAAAGAAAAGGCAAGAGATTAATAAATACACTTGGATGACCAGTTTCGAGCGTCAAGCGATCATCATCAGGTCCTTTACACTTGGCCTATTAAATCTACGTTTATAAGAAAGGGTTATGATATTTACAATATATACACTTATTTAGTTGCAGTAGTAATAAACTAGCACAACTAGTCAAGCTATGTGATTTTTATGATATACTGACCGACTAAAACATTACATTTCGAATAATAATATTAATAATAATAATAATAATAATATTATATTATATTATATTATATTATATTATATTATATTATATTATATTATATTATATTATATTATATTATATTATATTATATTATATTATATTATATTATATTATATTAACCTCCTCGCCTCATTTAAATGGGAAGAAAGTGGTCCCATAATCTTTGCTAGTGCAATATGTGTGTGTAACATTAACTTCTGAACGCCTGCACCAATTTTCATGAATTTGTGGATATTGGTATAATTTGTTTTGTCCATTTCACTTTAACAGTTCATGTTGACGTAAATGCTACCAACTGTATGAAATGCGTACTACCAACTTTGCAGGTATCCTTGCATAATTCATAAATGAATAAACAAATTTCAACCAAATGTTTTTGGATAAAACCACACATCATCAACATATTATTTACTTAATATTAAGTTAAATATCTACCAACCATAATTACTTGATAACGCCATCTTTATAATTACTTAAAGGACTAAATAAATTGTGACCAAACTTGGTGAAAAATTATACATCGGTAGCATAATATGCTGCTTAACTTAATACAGTATTAAGTATATAATATGTTTCTCATGTGTGTTTGATCCAACACACTATTTTAGGTGTTGTTAGTACTTCCGGCCAGTTTTACAGTTATCCTCGAATTGCTTTTATATGACTAATCCAGATGATATTATCATCGGTAAGGTTTTGTGAAATCTCAGCGCTGTCCACCATAATTAATGGCTAATACCAACTTTACACTTTCTCTTGAATAGTTCCTAAAGGATCCTATTTAGACCAACATTTGCACAAATACAACACGCATTAGAGGTATCTGATGACAGTGTCCCAAAAGGTTTCAGTGGTGCCAAACATAATTAATAGGAGACGTCATCATTTATAATATAAATTTGATCATTTATAGTACGACCTCCTCGTGGTGTAGCGGCTGTCGCTCTGGAAGTCCGGGTTCAATTCATGGCTCTGCCAAGGAATATAATTCTGGTCTGAGGGCTGAAACGGAGTACACTCAGCATCGTGATGCAAAACTGAGAAAAGGTGGGTTCTAGGCCCTCTAAACCATCCTAGCAGTGTTTTCCCGTTGTTTTCTACTTCTATTCCACACAAATGCCGGGATGATTCCTAACATATGGCCAGCCACATCCCAATTTCAAATACAAATACACCCACTAATTCAGATATACAATAACACAGCTTATCGGACAAGTTCTACACCTATCGAAGTACACGGGAATGAAATAAAAACAACAACATTTCTAGTAATTACTAAAAAATCTCTTACTTAAGAACTTATGTTATTATTCACAGGTACATGTTTCGGTTTTCAAAAAACCTTCTTCAGCCATTGCAATCTCAAAATTTATACACTAATGTGCAGGTCATATAAAGACGAATTTCAACATCTTACTGTATAATGATACATAATATCCTAAAACATCATAAAGCATAAATAACACTTATCATGTTAAAATGTAAAATGTTTTCAGAAATTCTTAACAATACTATTTTGAAGTATGATGTCATTGTCTTAAACAAGTAGTTCCGTGAAGAACTATACAGCCTATTTTCACATATCCTGCTCATGTTAATTGTCTCTATCAACATACAAAATTTCAGTTTAATTGCTGTAACAGATTCGTAGATATTGAGAACCGTCTAAATATTTCATACGGTCGCCAGGATGGATTTTTATTTTTGTACTATTACATTAAGATTTTTGTGTACTTGTGATATTCAAACTTCAATCGCATGATTAGAACACAAGAAGTAACAAGTAGTTCCGTGAAGAACTATACAGCCTATTTTCATATATCCTACTTATGTTAACTGCCACTGTTAACATGCAAAATTTCAGTTTGATTGCTGTAATAGATTCGTAGATATTGAGAACCGACTAAATATTTCGGATGGTCGCCATGTTGGATTTTATATATGTAGGTCCTAGAGTTATGTACTGTTTCATGATGATTATTGTGTACGTGTAGCATTCAAACTTCAATCGCATGATTAGGACACAAGAAGTAAAAAGGAGATTATAATATTTCGCTCAGCTGCCATCTTGTGGTTATGGAAACAATTGAAATAAATTAGATGCCAGTGGATTAACATTCGTATACGGATTTACTGTACCAAGTTTCACTGCACTCGGATGGTTAAATTACGAGAAACGTCCATATGAATATTTATAATTCGCGTCACCGCCATGTTGGATTTGTGATCACCAGGTTATTTAATATCATATAGGTGAACTTAAGTTCATTGCCTCAATGAACATTAAAAAAAATCAGTTTGATTGCTATAATAGATTCGCAGATATTCAGAGCCGTCTAAATATTTCAGATGGTCGCCATGTTGGATTGTTAAATGTATAGGCCATAGAGTCATGTGCCATTAAGGGAAAAATATTGCGTAGGTTCATTATTCAAACTTTCACTTCGATCGCATGAGTACGACACAAGAAATAAAAACTCGATTTTAAAATTCGCACAGCCGCCATCTTGAGGTTATGTAAACAATTGAACAAAATTAGATTCCAGTGCATTACAATGTATATAGACATTTCCTGTACCAGATTTCATTGCGTTTGGAACATTACATCGCGAGAAAGGTCTATTTAAAATTTGCAAAATCGCTTGGCCACCATGTTCGTTTTGTAGTTAACCGGTTTTTGAAAGTCTTATAGATGAACTTCCAGTAGTGCCCTTTATCTCCGTACAAAATTTCATGGTGATACCGCTAATAGTTTCAGAGATATCGAATGCCGGTGAAATATTTCGCATATCCGCCATCTTGTGGTTATGTAAACAATTGAACCAAGTTAGATGTCGGTGCATTACAATGTGTTTAAACATATACTGTACCAAGTTTCATTGCGTTTGGTTGGTTACGTCGCGAGAAACGTCTATTTAAAAGTCGCAACTTCGCTTGGCCGCCATGTTGGTTTTATAGTTACCAGTTTTTCAAAAGTCACATAGGTGAACTTCTCGTAGTTCCCTTTATCACCGTAATAAATTCCAGGGTGATATCGGGAATAGTTTTGGAGATATTGAATGCTGGTGAAATATTTCGCACAGCCGCCATGTTGGATTGGTGAGACGTAACAAAATTTGAAGGTCACAGTCGAGGTCGCCAGGAATAGTGCTATGAACTTACGGAGTTTCATTGATATCGCTCCAGCCGTTTAGAATTTATTAGGGGGACACACACACACACCTCACACACACACACACACACACACGCACACACACACGAACAAAGGGTGATCTCATAAGCCCAGTTTTTCAAAATTGAAAATAGGCTAAAAAAGAGATTTTAAAAGTACGCACACCAGCCATCTTGTTATTATGCAAACAATTGAAATAAATTATATGCCAGTGGATCAACATTTGTATAAGCATTTAACGTGCAAAGTTTCACGGCACTAGGATAGTTAATTCGCGAGAAACGTCCATTTAAATATTTATACATCGCGTCGCCGCCATGTTGGATTTGTGCTCACCAGGTTACTGAAAGTCTTATAAGTGAACATATGTTCATAGTCTCTATGAACATAAAAAAATCAGTTTGGTTGCTGTAAAAGATTCATAGATATTGAGAACCGTCTAAATATTTCGGAAGCTCTCCATTTAGGATTGTTATATGTATAGGCCATAGAGTTATGTACCCTTCAAGGACAATTATTGCCTAGCTTCATTATTCAAACTTTCACTTCGATCGCATGATTACGACATAAGAATAAAAACTTAATTTTAAAATTTCGCACGGCCGCCATCTTGAGGTTATGTAAACAATTGAATTAAATTAGATGGCAGTGCATTACAATCTGCAAAATCATCTACTGTACCACATTTCACTGCGCTCAGAGAGTTATATCATGAGAAATGTCTATTAAAATATTTCAAATTCGCTTGGTCGCCATGTTCGTTTTGTACTTTACAGGTTTATGAAATATACATAGGTAAACTTGTATCAGTACCCTTTATCACCGTACAAAATTGCATGATGATATCTGTAATAGTTTCGGAGATATAAAATGTCAGTGAAATATTTCGCACAGCCGCCATTTTGAGGTTATGTAAGAAATTGAACTAAATTAGACTCCAGTGCATTACAATGTGTATAAACATTTGCTGTACCAAGTTTCAATACGTTTGGATAGTTAAATCGCGAGAAATATCTATTTAAAAGTCTCAATTTCGCTTGACCGCCATGTTGGTTTTGTAGTCACCAGGTCTTTGAAAGACTGATAGGTGAACTTCTAGTAGTTCCCTTTATCACCGTACACAAAAAGTACATGCAGGTCCCTGTCCATTGTACAAAATGTCGTTATACACGAGTGTCTCCGGGCCGCTAGTCGCGTGTTTGGTGACTATGTGCCGGAGGCGATTTTGTTGTTTTTCATTTATGACATTGTTAGTGGAACTGTCCCAATCTATGTTAGCTTCCTATTTTTCTATCCTGTAATTGGATAGCACCCGCCCTTATGTTCCTGGTATTCAGAAGGTTGCGGGTTTTGAGACCGTCTTTTACCCAGAGTAATTGTTTCTGGCGCCATTCTAGGCCGTGCCTCCGGGACAGTTCTGGTGAGTGTTAGGATCGTATCCCGGTGCGGTCAGTGAGGTCTGAAGGCTATTTCTTGGCCTTCTTTCCACGTCTGCCAGCGGGATCATTTCCTTTTCTTTTAGTAGTGTGATACTGTCATGTGGCAATGTAAATTGATTGTGTGACTTCCAAAAATATGCAGGGTTTCCCAAAGTCTGGGATTTTCATCCTATGGTGTGTTTGCGTTTAGCCTGCGTGTTATTATGGAGGTGAGAAAAAAGTCATATTATAGGCAGTGTAACGTGTCACGTATGCCTATGGATGCAATGTATATAGTTCAACTTGGCCAATTTTTCCTTCATCGGGCCTAATGCCTGCGGCAGAGAAAAAAAATGAGCTATGCCCCGCTCCGCATTAAGAGAGCACTTTGAAAAGGTATAAAAAATATCTTGTATCTCGTTAGCACCCTGCTTTATGCTGATTAAAGCGGGTTGCCCGATGGCGATAGCCTGTCAAAATTGTGTCGTAAACACTATGAAAAAATGCTTAAAAATGGTAAGTAGTACCTGAGTGTAGTATCCACCTATTTGGTGGCGTTAGTACTACGGTAATCTAGTTACGTCTCAGGGAAATCTACCACTTTTGGAAAATAGTTTGAGATTCTTAATTCTTGCTACAATCAGGGCTTTTGCCCGCCGCAAGAGAATCTATCAGACTGTGGGACCGGATCATAGAACATTTAGTCATTTCCACCTAGAAAGACCCGCTTAAGCTCTATGCTGTGATTTGATGCTTAAGCTGTGTTCGGAATATCTCTTTCCGGCCTTAAGCCGCGTAGCTCACCTGATGGGCTTCTACTTGGCTTTGGATATTAGCAACTTTACGTTATCCAAGCTGTAATATGGACCCTATGTTCAGTAACCATTGATGGCCTGAGAAAAAAAAATGCTAGGTGCCCACAATAAAAATCAAGAAGGATTTAGAATTATATACTTTTGGTTTAGCCGTGTTGTACTGCATATACGTGGAGAAAAAAAAATGTGCCGTTTACGTTAGTGAGTCTTTATGTGTTTATTGGCGTATTTCTCCCGTGTAAACGAACTTATGTGTGTCCCTAATATAGGTTCAAGTGATATTAGCTTATTTCTGTGTCCCTGGTGGAAGTCGTTACTCCGGTCCGAGCGTCCTTGCTCGGAAAGGTGAAGGGTTCTGCCCTGTTATGAGATGATAGGCCCCTGAAATCCACTGAGGCGCTTCTTTGCCATTTTTCGGGGGAGTTTGTAGCAAAGTAAGCCTGGGCCTACTTCCACCGTAGCGCGTGTCTGTGGGTTTGAGTGTGCCTGTTTTCGAGGGCCTAATTGCGCTCTGCGCTACCCTAGTAGAGTTTACGGGGGTGTGTGTATTTTTGACTGAGTGGTTTTGTGGGGTAGGTATTAACACCTTTCCTATACCCCGTGTACCGTGTGTGAGTGCGTGGTCACAATGTGCGTGCGTGTATCGTGCATCCTGAGGGACTGAATGCAACACCCTCTTATGCATTCGCACCTGGGGTACTAATGCCGGTGTTCGCCTCCGTTCTGGCAAACTTGCCCTTTGAACTGGCGGTAAAGGTCGCTTAATTGCCTGTCTTTGCCCTGGCAATGTGGTGGCGTGTAGCCTGACCGCTTTCTGGCCTGTAGCCACGGCAGACTCCTGCCATTTGTGTTTGCCTATCTGTGTGGCTGTGTGTAGGCTCAATGTGCTGTAGGGCGGGCTCTACGTCCTCAGCCCATGACGTGGTTACGTCCCGTTGTCTCCCTGTCATACTATGTGTGTCTGAGGGTCCTGGCTTCAACTCCCTCTCGTTCGTCCGTTCAGAGGGGATTGACGTAGGTCCTGCTCCTCGGTTTGGAAAAATTGCCTTCTGAGCCGGTGCTAAGGGATGTGTATTGGTGTAAGCTTGTCCCCGCAGTGTATTGGAGTCTAACCTGGCCGTCTCCTGGACTGTGGCCATGGTGACCTCCTTCCCATGTGTGGCAGTACATGGCGAGAGAGACATCCTCGCAAATTGCCGAGTTAGCGTATCTATGCTTATGTCCTCTCCCGGCTGGGCTTGTGGCCCTGCCATGTACTCAAAGATGGCTTAGTGAGCCCGGAGCTCCTTATGTTCGCCCCAAATTTGGGCGCATTGCCTATTGAGGCACATGGCCTGCTGGCAAGTTGCTGTATCAGTGTAGTTGTGCTTTGTATAGTTCTGTGGCCGCCAGTTGGAGAAACGCCTGTTCGCGAATTAACTCCTTGTACTGGGTGTGTAAAATCGTGTAGTGCACCCTCAACCTGTCGAGGGTTGCATTATTTATTACGGGACCATGTGTGGTGATCAATTGGTCGTGTATTCCGTGCCTTTGGATATGGATCCTATTGAGGTGTTCATGTATGTGATTCAAGAGCGTATGTGCGCATCTTAATCGCGCTGTCCTACCCTCTGACGGGGTGTATGGCTGTTTGCCCTGTATTGCCCCGATTTTTGTTTGGAGTGCCCGTATCTGTGTTTGCCGGCTTTGTATGTGCCTCTGGCATCTGAATAATAATGCTAATAATATTGGCGTACCCCTATTGCCTCTATGGCTTACAATCTCTGTTGTTTCTGTATGAGGTGCCATTCTAAATGAAATGTATGCGTCTTCTAAGAAAAAAACTGTGCGTGTTTGTCAGTGTATTCTTATTCTCTCTGATTCCTTCTGGGGCTGGGGGGTTGGTTTGGGAGAAAAAATTCCCTGTGTAAGTAGTACGGAGCAAAAATGCTGCTCCCTGTCTGGGGAAAAAATTCACAATTTTGCTTGGCTTTTTGCGGTACGGAAGGGGTCGTTTCTACTACGAGGGCTCGTTGGTTGAGTCCTATTTTACTGTGCGTAGTAGAGGCGCCTCCACCATCTGTTTTAGATCCCTTATTGGGGGGTGGTTGGATCTAAAACGGAAGAGTTATTGTGTTAATTTATAAAGAAGTGCCAAAAAGGGGGTAGCTTCCCGTAGTCGGGCAAGCTGACCAGTGTAGAGTGTTGTTTAGTGTTAGGGTGCTAGGGGTTGCTCTTATACAAGATTTAGGTGTATTTTAGGGGATGGACTAAGCGTACAGGTCAACGCGCTGGTCGCCCAGCTGGCTGGTTAGATAATCGACTTGCACGCGTCAGCTATATGGCGCGTGCCGCTCCTGGCAGTCAGGCCGGTACGGGAATACAATGATGCTTGCACTAGCAAGTATCGGGCTACTGTAAGTCACGTCTAATAGTGACGGAGGATTCAGGATGGACTTTAGGTCGTGAAGAGGCGTGTAAAATAGTAATACAGGTGTGTTGTACTGACCAAGTGTTTATTGGTCAGTAATAATGGAATTATGAGTCCCTTTTAAGGGATGTAGTGATGTTACAACGTGTACAAACTTGTCTATACATATTGGGGGTAAGGTTACAAAGTTATAGGATTCTGAACACCTGCTGACTCACTCACCTGATGATACCAGCATAGCCTCGGGCCGCCACACTGTAAGACTGATAATTGAGAGCTTGACCTCTTTAAGACGTCCTCTTATATTCTTCGGCGCTGTGCTGTCAGCATTGTGCTGAATAGATGTCCTAGTTAATTGTGTGTCGCTGTTTTGTGGTAGTGATGCAAGGATTGGGCCAGCTTTCCAGAATGGCTAGCTGTCCTTGCGGTGTTAGTAGATGTTGGTCTGGACTTACAAGGATTGCCAGTTAGGAGATTTAAATAGATGATGGGGGGATGGTCTCCAAGGGGTGCATACCCCTGGGGTACTGTACAATATTTTAGGATATGTCTCATTATATGATGTTTAAGTTCATATTCATATGACCTCCAAATTGGCGTATAAATTTCGAGATTGCAATGGCTGAAGAAGGTTTTTTGAAAACCGAAACATGTACCTGTGAATAAGAACATAATTTATTAAGTAATGGAATTTGTATTCAAAAGTGGAGCAATTATTGTAGTATTTATTAATAAGTCAATACGGAAAATTAACGAGATGTTCAGGAAAGAACATATAACCTACTTTTTCCGAAATGTATGGGTATAGTTATAACTCTTTGTCCTTATCACTTCCCATTTTCTTCCTATTCGAAGTGCAAAATGGCACACAGGATTTGGGCGGAGGCGTTCAAACCGTAGTTTAGAATTTAGCCTAGCATTTTACAATTTCATCAGCAAACACTCCAAACAACGTAGGAATTCAGTAGATTAACACCGACTACTTACAATAATTGAAACTTCGTTGGTCTAAACGTATCACTGGGAGAAACACATTTAATATACCTACTGCACAGCTAATTTATAATCGCGCTCTATCGGCAACAAGAGCAAATTTTTCAATTACACCGCAGACATGGGTTCACTAACTGGCCGGCATAGAGCACAGCTCGCAACTAGTAGGCCGTGGTTAGCTCCGGCATAGTTCAACTGGTTGCTAGTAGGTGTCACTCGTGCAGATCTGGTGTTGTTTTAAATATATATTTTCCATTGATAATGCCCAATATAACGCTCAATTTTATAAAGTCTCAGTACTATATATATAAATATCAAGCAAGAAAATACGTCCCTGATAGGATTGAACCCCGGCCAGCCGGGTGAGAGACCAAAGCTCTAACCACAGAGCCAAACATGTCCACCCAAGTTTAACGTTATCAATTGATGTACATACAACGTCTTAGCAAATAATGACTTTGACTAAATGATTTATTCACTGGAGTATAGGGCCTATATCCATTATAATAAATTTGATACAATGTTCATATTATTTCTATCAGTAGGCTATATCGCATGCAACAACTCAAATTAGTGAAATATAGGTCAGAACGAGAGATCAGCTGCCATTTCGCCTTACAACCGAGACTGATCAGCTTTTTAACGTCACTTCTGCACTATAATATTAAAATATGAACTTTTAATTTCGAACAGTTTAAACGATTCTCGGTTCGATAATGGGAAATGGTGGGTCCCATGATATGGATTATAACGTATGCATAATTCACACGGCAAGCATCCTGAAATGGTACAGCTGATGACCTTGTAGTATTGGCACAAGACGCGTCCCACATGAAGGTATGATTTTACATAATTTGGTAATGATCCGATGATTAAATGGTATATTGGCTTTCACGGCCGGTGAATTAAAACTCAGCAATTCTTCTAGGTTTGTGCCGTGTCTCGTGTGGGGTTTCGCCTAGGACACCAAGTTGGCTCATCGGCGGGCTCTTGGTGTCCCCGCCCGGACCCCCACAGGAGTATCGAATTGCGCGATACCTCCCTTTATATAGAGTGCAACTGCACCCATTGACTGCGAGAACCAAAAGCTCAAGCAGCCATAACCTCCCTATGAAGGCTTCCAAAAAGAGGGTATATTGGCTTTCACGGCCGGTGAATTAAAACTCAGCAATTCTTCTAGGTTTGTGCCGTGTCTCGTCTGGGGTTTCGCCTAGGACACCAAGTTGGCTCATCGGCGGGCTCTTGGTGTCCCCGCCCGGACCCCCACAGGAGTATCGAACTGCGCGATACCTCCCTTTATATAGAGTGCAACTGCACCCATTGACTGCGAGAACCAAAAGCTCAAGCAGCCATAACCTCCCTATGAAGGCTTCCAAAAAGATGGTATATTGGCTTTCACGGCCGGTGAATTAAAACTCAGCAATTCTTCTAGGTTTGTGCCGTGTCTCGTGTGGGGTTTCGCCTAGGACACCAAGTTGGCTCATCGGCGGGCTCTTGGTGTCCCCGCCCGGACCCCCACAGGAGTATCGAACTGCGCGATACCTCCCTTTATATAGAATGCAACTGCACCCATTGACTGCGAGAACCAAAAGCTCAAGCAGCCATAACCTCCCTATGAAGGCTTCCAAAAAGATGGTATATT
This sequence comes from Meconema thalassinum, assembly GCA_946902985.2. NCBI lineage: Eukaryota > Metazoa > Arthropoda > Insecta > Orthoptera > Tettigoniidae > Meconema > Meconema thalassinum. The sequence continues at coordinate 264,063,016 of OX336391.1, forward strand.
GGCTTTCACGGCCGGTGAATTAAAACTCAGCAATTCTTCTAGGTTTGTGCCGTGTCTCGTGTGGGGTTTCGCCTAGGACACCAAGTTGGCTCATCGGCGGGCTCTTGGTGTCCCCGCCCGGACCCCCACAGGAGTATCGAACTGCGCGATACCTCCCTTTATATAGAGTGCAACTGCACCCATTGACTGCGAGAACCAAAAGCTCAAGCAGCCATAACCTCCCTATGAAGGCTTCCAAAAAGATGGTATATTGGCTTTCACGGCCGGTGAATTAAAACTCAGCAATTCTTCTAGGTTTGTGCCGTGTCTCGTGTGGGGTTTCGCCTAGGACACCAAGTTGGCTCATCGGCGGGCGGGGACACCAAGAGCCCGCCGATGAGCCAACTTGGTGTCCTAGGCGAAACCCCACACGAGACACGGCACAAACCTAGAAGAATTGCTGAGTTTTAATCCGATGATTAGTTTCGGCGTAATTTAATTTTAAGTTTTGACCATTACGCCATTACGTTTTGGTAAAGGTGGAGGCAATATAAAACATGACACTAAGGTTCCCTTTGCCAGTGCTACCTCTGTGTCAAATTTCGTTCAATTCGGTTTCAGCGTGTTTGAATTGATTGGGAGGGGGGCAGACAGTAGAGTACACACACACTCACACACAGACAGACACACATTTTTGGCCCTGTGTAGATCTCATTATTCTACTTTCATTTTTTGCAAAAATCGAAAGTAGGCTATATATGACAATAGTGATAGATATGCATACATTTCTAGTACTATAATTTTTTATGAATTGTTTAAATTGTAACCACACTTGATACGAATAAAGTACACATTAGTAACATATTATGATGTACACAGTTTGCGTAGATTCACGGCAGCCAATCGTAAGATATAGATTGCACCAAATTAATCTAATTAAGGATTCATCCAATTATGACCAAATTTTGTTGTAGTAAAGTGTACACCCGTTGCATTGTTTTAAGAGCTGTTCATGTATATTTGTAAAGATGGCACTATTAATTGTTGATGGAATTTTTAACTTAATACAGTATTAAGAAAATAATATATTTCTCATGCGTGGTTTGATCCAACAAATTATTTTAGGCGTTGTTGGTACTGCCAGCCATCATAAAATAACGAGTGCTACCAGTTTTACAGTTATCCATGAATTTCCTTTATAACACTAATCCAGTTTTGCTCGAATATTGTATCAGTGCTCATCTTTAGTATGTACATAGAGTTTTGGGTAGTTCTAATGCTATAAGGAGGATGTACAAAGTTCGCCCCTTAAAAGAAATGACTGGTGATGTGTTAGATGGTACCAGTGCTTCCAAATGAAACTAAAATATAGTACGAATTTTACGGTTACACTAATAATAATAATAATAATAATAATAATAATAATAATAACGTCGTATGGCCTCGGTGCCGGGAGCAAGCTTTGTTATTTGACGCCCAGAGGGCAGCTTGCATGCTGAATTTTGTTGTGCCTTGGAACGCTATGCAAGTCAAGGGGAGGGACAGATGACCTCGTAGTTCCGTCCCTTAGAAAAACAATAACTAACTAACTAAAGTCAAGGAGGTTAGATATCTAAGCTCCTTGACACTATAGCGCTTTCTAGTAGAGAGAGGAGGAAGTTATGTGTTGACGAAAAATCCCGAAATTAATTTTGCCATTATGAACTCGGCGTACTGAATTCAAATGGGTTCTTTAACATGCCAACTTCGTTATACATTCGTGCCGTGATTTTTGTCGCCTTTCAAAAAAAAAATCACTTACCATGGGCAGGAGCGAACCTGTAAGCTTGGGGTTGGTAGTCCGACACGACAACCACTCAACCCCCGTGACACGCTACACTAACAATGAAGGGTTATTATAGGTCAGATCCAATTTGAGCAAAACGTTTTCAGGAACGAAGTTTGCACAAGAAACACGTGACGTTTTAGGTGAAATAGAGGAAAGAAACCTTGGCGAGTATGGTCACTGCCAGTAACGGGATTCTGACCATGTATCACCGAACAGCACGTCTTCTCATTTCACTCGTGGTGACTTAATTGGCTGCGGAAATGAATGAGAAGCCATCCTCGACTGCCACACTCTTACGTCATCAGAGTTCGCAATATCAACAACATTACTGTAGTTGTCAATAATTCTAGTCCGAAATACTTTGCAAACTATTGAATTTGAATTGTTACGTGATGACCGCTGCATGTGAGGCGCGGCTATTCGAATTATTAGACTCAAATAATTAAGTCAAATTAGCCACGATTTCCGATTCAAAACAATTTCATTGACCAACTGGTTGCACATTTTATTGGCCTACTTAGTAATGATTTCTCTCTTATGTACTAACAACTTAACCCATAGTATCTGTTCATTTTAACAAGTAGTTCCGTGAAGAACTATACAGCCTATTTTCAATTATCATACTTATGTTAATTGCCTCTATCAACACACAAAATTTCAGTTTGATTGCTGTAATAGATTCGTAGATATTGAGAACCGACAAAATATTGCGGATGGTCGCCATGTTGGATTCTTATATATGTAGGTCTTAGAGTTATGTACTGTTACATGAAGATTATTGTGTACGTGTAGTATTCAAACTTCAATCGCATGATTAAGACACAAGAAGTAAAAACGAGATTTTTAAATTTCGCACAGCTGCCAACTTGTGGTTATGGAGGCAATTGAAAAAAATAGATTGCAGTGGATTAGAAGCCTCCGTGGCTTAGGCGGCAGCACGCCGGCCTCTCACCGCTGGGTCCGTGGTTCAAATCCCGGTTACTCCATGTGAGATCTGTGCTGGACAAAACGGAGGCAGACAGGTTTTTCTCCGGGTACTCCGGTTTTCCCTGTCAACATTTCATTCCAGAAACACTCTCCATTACCATTTCATTTCATCTGTCATTCATTTAATCATTGCCCCAGAGGAGTGCGTCAGGCCTCGGCAGCCGGCACAGTCCATATCCTCGCCGCTATATGGGGGCTTCATTCATTCCATTCCTGACCCTGTCGGAGACTGGAAGCAGGCTGTGGATTTTCATTTTTTCAGATTGCAGTGGATTAACATTTGTATAAGGATTTACTGTACCAAGTGTCACTGCACTCGGATGGTTAAATTGCGAGAAACGACCATGTGAATATTTATACTTCTCGTCACCGCCATGTCACGACCATGTGAATATTTATACTTCGCGTCACTGCCATGTTGGATTTGTGATCACCAGGTTACTGAAAGTCCTATAGGTGAACTTATGTTCATAGCCTCTATGAACATTAAAAAATTCAGTTTGATTGCTGTAATAGATTCGCAGATATTGAGATCCATCTAAATATGACGGATGGTCGCCATGTTGGATTGTTATATGTATAGGCCATTGAGTCATGTACCATTAAAGGGAAATTATTGCGTAGGTTCATTATTCAAACTTTCACTTCGATCGCATGATTACGACACAAGAAATAAAAACTTAATTTTAAAATTCGCACAGCCACCATCTTGAGGTTATGTAAACAATTGAATTAAATTAGTGCATTACACAGTGTATAAACATTTCTTGCACCAAGTTTCATAGCGTTTGGATAATTAAATCGCGAGAAAGGTCTATTTAAAATTTTCAACTTCGCTTGGCTGCCGTATTAGTTTTGTAGTCAACAGGTTTTTGAAAGTCTAATAGATAAACTACCAGTGGTGCCCTTCATCTCCGTACAAAATTTCAGTGTGATACCGCTAATAGTTTCAGAGATATAGAATGCCGGTGAAATATTTCGCACAGCCGCCATCTTGAGGTTATGTAAACAATTGAACAAAGTTAGATGTCGGTGCATTACAATGTGTATAAACATATACTGTACCACGTTTTATTGCGTTTGGTTGGTTAAATCACGAGAAACGTCTATTTAAATGTCGCAACTTCGCTTGGCCGCCATGTTGGTTTTGTAGTTACCAGGTTTTCAACGATCTGATAGGTGAAATTCTAGTTGTTTCCTTTATCACCGTAAAATATTCCAGGATGATATCGGTAATAGTTTCGGTGATATTGAATACTGGTGAAATATTTCACACAGCCGCCATGTTGGATTGGTGAAACGTAACATAATTTGAAGGGCACGGTCGGGGTCTTCCGGAATAGTGCTATGAATGTACCGAGTTTCATTGAAATCGCTCCAGCCGTTTAGAAGTTATTACGGGAGCACACACACCATGACACACACCATCACACGCAGACACAGACAGACACACGGACAAAAGGTGATCTCATAAGCCTATTTTTAGCCTACTTTTCACATTTTGCAAAAATGAGGAAAAAGTAGACTTATGAGATCGGGTAAATGTCTGTCTGTCTGTCTGTCTGTCCTTCTGTCAGTCTGTCTGTCCTTCTTCTGTCAGTCTGGCTGTGTGTGTGTGTGTGTCCCGATCAACTCCTAAACGGCTGGAGCAATCGAAACAAAATTTGGTAAGAGTAAAGATCTATACCCGAATATCTCACGGCCATATTTGAAAATGATGTCAGTGCTACCAACTGCTAAAATATCGCAATTGAAATTTGAGCTCCATGTCGGATATCTTGGGAGGTATGAATGGGAGCTATTTCAAAATTGGCACACGTATAGTGTGCCCTTTCAGCAAGAAATGTGCAAATCACAGTATGCCAGCATTGCTCAATTCGGGATTTTCGGGGTTGCAGTATGTTCTCCCACTCTGTGACTTACACATTTTGGATTAAATAGAGAATACACTTGCAAAAATAACAACAAAATCAACTCCTATTTTAACACATTTAATTAACCAAAATTATATGGCGCTACAAACAATGAAACAAATAAACTACTGACCAAAATCTTTCTACTCGTTCAAAGTGAACAAGGAATAATCTAAGAATTAAACAACTATTATATTAAAATACATGGTTTCCTTTAAACCAACAACTCATAATTATTTTTACTTCCATAAAGTATCTATCTTAAAGTTCCATATAACCACGAGCTCCTTTGGCTCGATACTTTCTAATAATAACGGTGTCATTCTTTTGTACACCTCAATAACTATTTTTATATTTTCTTATCATCAAAACAAATATATAATTACATTTAAAGTACATGTTAATTCTCTACTTAAATATTTGGGCACTTCACATGTTCTCAACATTTACCATCTCTCTCAAGTTTTACAAATTCACCATAGTGATCGGGAAATACTTGTGTACCCCAGAGTTATAAAGATTACTTGACAAAGTCAAAAACTATGATTACTCCCAGAATCTAGTTATCTTCATTAAACTCATGGAATCCTACGTCCATACAACATTACAATAGGGATTTTTATTTATTTATTTGTCTTATAAGACCATTATCACATAAGAAAACTACGATCTGAACTGGCAAGCGATAATTTCAATCTACATGGACCTCGGTTCAAAGCCCGGGTCATTAACAACTTTTGAACACTCACGGTGTATTTATTACTTCTTACAGACGGCCTTCACCGACCCTCCTCCTACTAGGGTCTGACCGTACACTTGAATGAGATTTATGACTGTGAGGGTAACTTCCCGTCTAGTCTGCGTGTGGGAGCTCTACTCAATGCTTTTAAAACAAATCTTTCTTTCTTTTCAGTTCTCTGGGGAGACCTGGCATTTTACTTCATCTTATTTACTTACAACAACATTATTAGGCTCATAAACCACTTTCGTAACCTTGGCATTTATTAATTATGAAGGGTCCTCATTGATTGGGAAGAGTAATACACATTCTTTGAGGAATACTTAGGGGCTTCAACAACAAGATGATTCTAGGTTCGAATCTCTTAACATGCCTCGGGAACCATTCCCACATTGGAGGACTTATACAAAATGCGATATAGGGTCGGCCGTGGCCTACATGACCTACGCTCATAATACCATACATTTGCTCCCAATTACAACATAATAACACACACATGGCCTCGTGATCTACGTCACTATTTGAGGACTTACAACATAGCTCAATTTACCGCAATCAACTACCCCTCATAAGTAATTTACCAAGTACATTTAGATTCTACGCATTCCTAGCGTGACTTTTTATTTTAATTGCGCTCCATTGCGCTATACATTATTTTCCGGCCTAGCGTCTTCCAAAGAACTGATACATTCCATATTAACAATTGATACATATCTCAATTTTTATATTAATCTTTTCCCTTGACAATAATCGCTCTATTTTAAGAACATGCATTAACATCATGTCTTATGCTTTTATTAAGGCTCCAACGCTCTTATTTTCATATCATTCAATTTGATCTTTATTTATATTTCCTTTATTATTATTATTATTATTATTATTATTATTATTATTATTATTATTATTATTATTTATTAGTACGCTTGCTTTATAACATTCGTCCAATACACTGACATTTTATTCCATACATTTCCTCTACAGGATTTATTCTTTCACATAATTATTTATTATTTCACAAATTTTTATTTGTTCAGACCGCGTTCTTATTCTGTTATTAGTTATTTAGAAACATCCCTATACCTCAAAACTCCGGTCGATTTGTACACAAACACTTCCCCGACACCAAAACATAATGAAAATCTTTACTCACATGTTTTAGGTCTTTCCCTGACCTTCCTTCTCGTGCGATGCGTCATTTTGCCCACTCTTTTAAATTACTCCATCTTGTACAAATTCATTGCATGTACAGACATATCTTGACACATATTTAACACGTATACATTTAACACTGATAACATTTTAAATACACTGGTGTATCCGTTTAGAATACACAATAAAACACTAAAAATATATTACTTTTAACACAAAATCTTGATATATTTACACTTCACAAATTCTGATCACTAGGCTGCTATTAAGCCTATCACACGTGACCTCTTGTCCTCCCGTCTCCAAGGGTGAAATTTAGTAATGTCGGCTTCCTATCCTCTCCGAATATGAAAGTCTCGAATCATCTACTTCCTCCTTGCAATAGCACTCCTTCAAATCCCGTTCCTGACGATCTGCTATTTCTCTGACTCGAACGGCTCCCTTTTAGATCCTATTGATTGATCTTAGCGAAAGTCTGTTCTGTTCACGGTCCCCTCGATAATCTATCGGTGACCTATGGATTTTTAGCAACTAATACTTCTCGTACCTTAGTGCCTTTTAATAGTTCATCTGCTTCCTTGAAACAATGTCTATAGTTTCCTTCTCTTCTTCGCTTATTCGGTTCTCGAACTCCTAATCTTCTAGAATACTTTGCGAACCTTATTCTGTCCGTCCCTGCTCGGGTTCTTTAAATTTGATAAAATGTTTATCTCGCTGTTACGGTACTTCCGTACGTTATGATACTTTTGGTCATTTAATTTTAAGACCTATCGCCCTGAGTTCTAAGTTCGCAGCCTGCTTTGACTGTATTTTATGAACTTTTCACGGTAAACTTTATACTGCCGGACCTAAATCCTGTAACTAGGATTTTCCTAATTCTCAACACGGCGATACTGTAATATTACTTCTTTGCAACTCCTTCCGGATGCACGTAAGTTATTGATACCGCGACGCCCTTGGCTGTCGGATATTGTCTATGCGATGTGATATAGCATCTCCCCTCAAGGAGTACTGGTAAACTGCCTTCGATGTGTTACAGCGTGACGCCCCCTCACGGACTGTCGGAATACTGCATTCGGTGCTTATACTTGTTGCACAGTATGACCTCCCCTGAGGTTCATACGTTTGAAGACTGCGTAATGATGATGCTCCAGCGTCACGCCCCCTGGACGGACTAGTAACTGCATTCGGTGTGTGATGTAGCACAGTGACGTGCCCTCGGGCCATTTGATAACTGCATTCGGTGTCTGATGTAGCCTGACGCCCCCTCGGGCTATCGGAAACTGCATGATTGGTCTGGCTTGGCCTGGACTTTTATACTCTTTAGTCAAAAAAATATAAAATCCTAGTCCTTTTCGTGACCAACTTTTGAACTAATTGTCGCACAATTATAAAAATTATATCTCCAGAAAGCTCGTCTTCCAAACGTCAAATGATCTCACTGCGCATAAGAATCGATCGTGCATTTCTGAGATATTAATTAATTTTTAGTCTTCAGCTGCGTGGGTTGTGCTGTTCATTTTTAATTTCCCCACTCCTCGGGTCTCAGTGAATCCCCGATGACGTATGCTGCGTTTGCATTTCTTTCCTGTGCAATTATTAAAAGGTTTTTCTTTACACAAAAATCTCTAATCCGAAATGATTCACAGTACTGTATTTATTTACTTACTTTTATTCCTGCAAATGGGTTAAATTTAATTATTCTTCTTCTGGCACTGCGGCGCTGTTGCCGTTTTACTGCACGGTAAGCTTGATTTCCGAGTCGTGCTTCTCTGTCTCACAGTCCAAATTTTCCACTCATTCTATTAATACTCATGACCGGCTCCTTATCGATGAGTCAGGAGGCATGATCTCATTTCCTGAACACCTATGTCCAGCTTCTTGCGCAACGTTATGCTAGCATCCTTGCTTGAAATCTTTCTCCGTTCCATTAGAGACTGTATGTTTCTTTCATTCCTTTCACAAATACATGGATTCGACCCCTTTTGAGCCAATGGTACATGGGTTCAATAGATAATAATATTGCAGTTTAATTTCCAGGAGGCCATAGATGGCAGTGTTGCCAAAATGATTATAAGCCTGCTGATAGATCCAATTTTTAAATGCATATAACTTCTACACTATCAATTGGAATTCAACCAAATTTCGTATGATGTATTTGTACATAACCAGATATGACTGAGCGTATTCTTGAGACCCACCAGAGCTGCCAACTGTTAATAAATGCTCCTAATTTATTTTATCCAAATACCAATATATCAGAAATTATGCAAGCCAACAGCTTTTAACTATGCACACGTATAGTACCTGACATTCTATATTAATTTGGAGTAACTTATATACGTCAGTGCTACCAACGTGATTCTAAGCCTGCTGATATGTCCAATTTTAAAATGCATGTAACTTCTATACTAACTAATGGATTTCATTCAAAATTGGCACAAGAATAGATCATATTATTTCAGACTATTTCTGACCAATACATGTATGTCATTGTTGCCAACATGATTTTACGCGCGCTGTTAGATCCAATGTTTAACTGCATGTAACATCCATGCTATCCATTGGACTTCAACCAAATTTTGTATTCTGTACCTTAAGGGATGGAGCTAAGAATATTTTCAGTTACCAGGGCTGCCAACTGTAGTTCTACATTAGGCTACATTATGCCAGATATACAGTATTTCGAACTAATTAGAAATTTCGATATTACCAACTTAATTTCGTCATTATTCTAGATAGATCCATCCATATAGATTTATCATTGCATGCATCTTAAATTTTAAGAAAAGTAGGCTGTTTAGTTCGTCACTGAACTTCTTGTTTCATAAGTGAAAATAGGCTAAAAATTGGAGATTCTGACGGACACTTGAGCTGAGTCTGTTTCCTATTTTTTTTATTGACTTTGCGTGTACCCTCTATATCAGGTGGCTTCAAACCATGGATAGAGCCCCGCGAAAGTAAACAAAACGATATCCGCATCCGGCCGCATCCGCCACGCATCTGCAGGACCGTTATCCGCATCCGCACGTGTTTTGTCCGAATCCGCTGACATTACAATAATATTTTTAAATTTATTAAAGCAACAAATTTAGAAATTTGAGGAGGAATTCCTTTCCCTAGGCTGTGTGTGAATCACAAGACAATGTTGACTGAGTTATGTCCCTCTGAGTAGCGGAAAGTGAAACAGCGAGTGGCTAATTATAGCACTTACTTAGTCGTCGGATATACCCACGCACGCAATCGCAGGTATAAAAGGACTTTTTTGGGGATAAGTCAACACTAATTGAGGGTATTTCCATGACTGGCTTCTCTCACTTCTGTATTATTCATATACAATCCAAGCGAAAGCAAATAGGGGAATAAGAATAAACGTGAAAGACGCAGATCTTTGCAAAAACTAAGATTATTTTTAAAAAATCCAGTCAACATTGTATTCTAAAAACTACGGTGCTCGCAAATTTACTCTAAACATTATCAGCTATCCGCACAGCCTATCTCTATCCGCATGGCGAAAAGAATTGCAGATATCCGCATCCGCGCGGGGCTTTATCCAAGATCCACGAATCATTAATTATTGATGTGTAACATCTTTCCACTGGAAGCCTCCGTGGCTTAGGCGGCAGCACGCCGGCCTCTCACCGCTGGGTCCGTGGTTCAAATCCCGGTCACACCATGTGAGATCTGTGCTGGACAGAATGGAGGCAGACAGGGTTTTCTCCGGGTACTCCAGTTTTCCCTGTCAAAATTTCATTCCTGCAACACTCTCCACTATCATTTCATTTCATCTGTCACTCATTTAATCATTGCCCCAGAGGAGTGCGTCAGGCCTCGGCAGCCGGCACAGTCCATATCCTCGCCGCTTGATGGGGACTTCATTCATTCCATTCCTAACCCGTTCAGAGACTGGAAGCAGGCTGTGGTTTTTCAACATCTTTCCACTCGGTTGCTGGATATTTTTGTGGGAGTGATTTTGAAAAATGGGACGGAAGTGGATCGGATGGAAGTGTGTAAGACGCACAGGAGGGATGCGATCCAGCTGGCAGTAGTACTGTAGCAGCAGAGTATCAAGAAGGCAGTGCAAAAGTAGAAATATCAAGTAGGCAGTGATAAAATAAATAGAGAGTCTTGGAAATGTTACCGTTTTTATTATTCTTGAAACTAATCAACACACAAATATCTTTTTTATTTATACTCTAAGAATACATAACGATTCCAAGACTCTTTTTTTATCCCTGCCTACTTGATATTTCTACTCTCGCACGGCCTTCTTGATACTCTGCTGTTACAGTTTCATTCCTCCTCTTAATTTGCAATATAATATGTGATGTTTGTTCAAACAAGTGTGAATCTATACATTCATCACAGTACCAGTATGAAAACGGAGCGTAAATTAACATTTTAAGAATCTCCAAGCTGTGTAGTATACGAATAGGACAACATGTCTGATGACTTCACATATATTTCATCTCAATTTCATAGTAGGCTAACATGTCATATGTTACACATCATATGCGACTACTGTAAGGCTCGTATCTTTTTTCAAGAGCGGTTCATCAGTAAAATGGATTTTGAATCTCTCTGCTCTAAATTCACCCGGAAACTAGAATCAAGTACAGTAGTCAAGACGAAACATGTAACATCCTGCATTTGCAAGACTCATCACATAGTGGACATTCTAAAAAAAACTATAGGCTACTGTCATTTTCTTAAACGCAAAGTAAGTTAACACTATTGGCTAACTATTTTATATAATTTAAGATTTTTGCAAAACATTTTTATTGCATTAAGTCATGAAAAGTCTAATGAAAGTTTTGGAGTCTAATTATTTGCACACATTATGACATATTGCAGAGTGGATTTCTTCTGCAGTCGGTAAGTGTATTGATTGCCTCTGGAGGTTGTAGAGCGCGATGAATCATTAGTATCCCATGAGTAAATACTGAAGATAAACACCGCGGTGCGCGGCGTGTGGGAGGGGTTAGAGAGGGAGATTACAACTCGAACTTCAAAAAGTACTCACGAAATCAGAGCCACACATCCGTGAGCACACGGCCACTCCACCACGCCAATCTCTTGCTCAGTTTCCCTGGAATGTAGAGCTGTTGTTGTTGATTCATTTAGGGGCTTTGCGACGTCGTGTTCATGTAGCCCCGTGTACTTGGGTGTGTGTGGAATTTGTCTGATAAACTACGTTATTACAATGGCTGTATTGGGGTGTGTATTTATAATGCAGATGAGGATTGGGATGGAGGCGGCCGTGGCCTTTATTTAGGATCCATCCCGAGCACTTTTTGGCTTGTATGACGAGAGCACCAAATTTCATTTTAAAGAGCACCAGGTTGAGAACGCCTACTGCACAGCATACCGGTACTCTCTACCTTCTAGGGGTCCACCTCGTTGCGTAGTGGCCAGCCCCTTTTGGCTGTCACCGGGCTCGAATCCAAGGTCTGCCATGAGATTTAAATCTGGTCTGAGGGCTGGAACGGGGAACACTCAGCCTCGTTTGGCAAAACTGATAAGAGGTGGGTTTGATTCCTACCTCCGCAATCCTAGAAGTGGTTTTCCGTGGTTTCCCATTTATACTCCAGGCAAATAGTGCACAAATGGTGATGAAGTGATGGTACCTAAGATAAGGCCCAAATCTTCCCTTAATTAGCAATGCACACACTAGTACAGACATCACAATGGCACAGGTTATCAGACACGTTCTACATGCACACAAGTACACGGGATTACATGACGACGATGTCACAAAGCCCCTAAATAATCAACAAAATCAACAACAACAACAGCAACTTATGAGGGGTAGAGAGTTACGAAAATAACAATAATAATAATAATAATAATAATAATAACCCTGGCAGTACATTGGTCAGTGTGCAATATCACTGGTCCCCTATCTACAGTTTTTTCATCTGTGAAAAGCATGGTGGAAACGTCTGCTGAAGCAACTACCCCAGGTGGTAACCAATCCACCGTCGTCTTGCACGACGCATGCAGGCCTTCGGACTCTGGGGAGCCTGCAACGACATGCTTGGAGGTATCGGAGACTCCTACAAACAATATCAGACACAAACGTCGCAACTTCTTCGCAACGTGCAACGTGAACTCCCTTATGAAGGTCAGAAAATTGAAACAACTGATTGACACCCTACAACATCATCAAATCCTGATGGCAGCAATTCAGGAAACAAGGTTTGTTGATGCAGAAGCTTTTGACTCCCAAGGGTATAGAATCTTCAAAGGTAAAGTCGGAAAACGTGTAGTAAAATCCATCCCCCACCTTGGTACAGGTTTTGTGGTCAGTAAGAAGATTTTAGAGTCCATCACCAACTTCATGTCCCCCAACATTCGAGTCTCGATCCTTTCGTTTCGAAGCACAAATAAAATCGACACCATGGTGAACGTCCATGCCCCAATTAATCAAGCGAACAGAATTGATCCACGAGGGACGGAAATCTTCTGGGAAGAGCTTGAAGGTATTCTATCCAAAATTCCCAAGGAAGACATCATCGTCTTTCTCGGGGACTTCAATGCTCAGCTCGGTAAGGAAAAGGAATCCAAGAATATCATCGGAGAATACTTGGCCCACAGAATAACAAAACGTAATGGAGAAAGGTTAGTGCAGTTGTGCAAGGCGTTCAACCTAGTGATGAAGTCAACCGCTTTCAAACGACTTCCTGCAAAACAGAAAACATGGACATCCCCAAATCCCCATCTCAGCGAATTCCATATTGACCACGTCGCTATTTCTCGTAATTCTCATAGAGAAATCCAGAATATTAAAGTCTTAAGAAGCGCGAATCTTGACTCTGATCACTATCATTCAAAGATAAAATTAAAACTTCTTCCAAGATCCACCAAGAGAATACAGGGAAGAAAGATCAACAAGTTTGATATGGAAAAATTGAGAACACAAAGCGAATTCAGTCAGAAACTTGAAGCACTTGAACCACAGAATTGGGAACAACTCAAAGAAGCAGTACTTTAAACGGCACAGGAAACCATTCCACTGACAAATTCGAGGAGGCATCCTTGGTGGTCTAATGAATATGACGATGCCATTCACCAAAGGTGGCTTGCTTGGCTGCGATGGAACAAACAGGAGAATAAAGAAAACAGAGAGAGATTCCTGGTCGTGAGAAAGCAGTCTGATAAAACCATACGCGGAATAAAACGAGAATTACACAAAAATCAGTTGGCACAGATAGACCAAAATTTCAAAAAGAACAACACCCGTGATTTATATAAAACCTCCAAGCAAAATCTCAGTAAATACACACCACCCAGTCTTCACTTTAGGAATCCCGAAGGGAAAGTCGCTTACAATGACAAAGACAAATGTCAGATCCTGGCGAAATACTTTTGAGTCCCTTCTCAATTGTGAGGCTCCAACATCTAAATTTTCCTTTCACAATAAAGTGCTCGTCAATCCAGACTCAAGTCCACCAACTAGGGAAGAAATCAAGCAGATCATTCACTCACTTAAGAACAATAAAGCACCAGGTGAGGATTCAATAGTTGCCGAACTCTGGATATACGCAGGGGAAAAACCAGTCGACAAGCTAACGGATATCATCCGGGTTATTTGAGAAACAGAGAAACTACCCAGTGATTGGACATCGGCCCTGATTCACCCCCTGTACAAGACAGGTGATAAAGCGGATGTAAACAACTATCGTGGCATATCACTCCTCTCGATATGTCATTGCTGTACAAGAAACTCATAGAGGACCATCGGGACGAAGACCGAAAATCAAAGGCATGAGACTTATTCTGGAACGTCCACACGATAATTATGGTAGTGCAATATTCTGTAAGAGCGGATTAAATATCACGTCTGTTGCTTTGTCTGAGGAAAATAACATCGAAATCCTCACTATCGAAACAGCGCAGTTCTCTGTAACATCTGTTTACAAGCCACCCGAAGAGAGCTTTGTGTTTAAGGAACCTATCAATTTCAAATATAGTAACGTCAACTTAATACTTGGTGATTTCAACTGTCATGGAACTACATGGGGGTATACATCTACAGATGAAAATGGCGCAGAGCTAGAAAAGTGGTCTGAAAATAATGCACTCAGTCTAGTTCACGACCCAAAACAACCACCATCGTTTAACAGCGGCCGATGGAGAAGAGGATATAATCCTGATCTAATTTTTATTACCAACAAATTAGCTGAGCAGTGCACCAAAATTGTTGGTAAGGCTATTCCCCGCTCACAGCATCGACCCTTACTATGCAGAATCGAACCAATTGTTAAACCAGAAAATGCACCTTTCCAACGTAGGTTCAACTTCAAGAAGGCGAACTGGCCTAAGTTCAGGTGTGAACTTGATGTAGCCATAGGGGAAGTGGAACCACAACCAGAAAACTATGACACCTTTATTTCTGTAGTGAAAAACGTCTCGCGGAAGAACATACCAAGAGGATGCAGAACAGAATATATCCCAGGTCTTTCTGATCAGAATATATCTCTTTTGGATAACTACCGCAACTTGTATGATATGGACCCCTTCTCTGAGGAAACAATGGAAGCTGGGCATGCACTGATGATTTCTCTCGGTCAGACACGCACAGACAGATGGAATAGCTTGGTTTCTAAAATCGATATGAAACAGAATAGTAGACAAGCATGGCGTCTTCTTAAGAACCTCAGTGGAGATCCGACTAGCCCGCCTTTTAACTTTACTCAAGTAACTGCTAATCAGATAGCACACCAACTGATCTTAAATGGAAAGACTTCAAAATCTAAGTCAAATACAGAGAAACTTGAACGGTGTATTGAAGAAGAGACTGATTTCCTTAAGGACTTGTTTACGATGGAAGAACTTATGAAAGCAATCGACGGTCTGAAATCGAACAAGGCAGCTGGGTTGGATGATCTCAGAGCGGAGCAAATAAAACAATTTGGACCAGCAACACTGCAATGGTTGCTTTCATTGATGAACAACTGTGCATCCAGACTGAAGATTCCTAAGGTATGGAGAAAAGCTCGCATAGTTGCGATCCTAAAACCTGGGAAGACTCCTGATAGCCCAAAGAACTTTCGGCCAGTTTCACTTCTGTGTCACACCTATAAGTTGCTGGAGAGAATGATTCTTAATAGAATATCTGATTCTATAGATAGCAAACTGATTTCTGAACAGGCAGGCTTTAGACCTGGCAGGTCATGCTGTGGACAAATTCTGAACCTTACTCAGCACATAGAGAATGGATTTGAGGAAAAGTGCATTACTGGTGTAGCCTTCATAGATTTAACTGCTGCTTACGACACTGTTAATCATAACACACTACTTCGTAAGATTTATGAACTGACAAAGGACTACAGGCTGACCTCACTGCTAAGAACTTTCCTTGAGAACAGAAGATTTTACGTGTCTCTCCTTGGGAAAAATAGTCGTTGGCGCCTCCAGAAGAATGGACTACCTCAAGGTAGCGTCTTAGCACCACTGCTTTACAATGTATACACCAATGACCAGCCCAGAACAGAAGGCACCAGGCGATTTATCTACGCAGATGACACTGCAGTAGCCGTGCAAGGTCGTAGCTTTGAAGAAGTAGAACATTCTTTGTCCTGTGCCTTGGAAGAACTTGGTCGATACTATCACAGAAATAATTTGAAGCCAAATCCAGCCAAAACGCAAGTTTGTGCTTTCCACTTGCGAAATAAAGAAGCAAAGAGGACATTGAACATTAAGTGGCAAGGTGAAACAATCCTTCATTGTTTTACACCAAAATATCTTGGTGTCACCCTCGATCGAACTCTGTCTTTCAAGCAACATTGCTTGAACACCAAAAGTAAAGTATCTGCTCGAAATAACATACTAAGATGCCTAACAGGAAGGACATGGGGTGCTCACCCCACCACTCTCAGAACTTCAGCCCTTGGACTGAGCTTCTCAGCTGCTGAATATGCAGCACCAGTTTGGCTTTCTTCTCCACATTCCAAAGAGGTGTATATAGCTCTGAATGAGACTTCCAGGATTGTATCTGGGTGTCTTAGACCAACACCACTTCAGAAGATCTACCCTCTTATAGGAATTTCTCCACCTCATGTCCGAAGAATGGTAGCAGCAGCATCTGAGAAGAAACGGCAAGAAACCGATTCAAGGCATCCACTTTTCGGCCAACAACCAGCCCGACAGAGACTTAAGTCTAGAAACAGCTTTTTGAGGGAAGTAACAGCCCTCGAAGGCTCACAAGAAGCTGCCCGTGTGAAGATATGGAAGACAGAGATCACAGACCCAATTATTCCTCTATCAGAAAAAATGGCACCTGGTCACAACTTGCCATATGGAATTTGGAAATCATTGAACAGGCTGAGGACGGGGGTTTCACGCTGCAAGAACAATCTCAAGAAATGGAACATGCTCGTCAACAATGATGAGTTCTGTGACTGCAGCATTTTACAAGACCCAGAACACCTGCTGATTTGCCCCTTGATGGAGGACATATGTTCAAAAGACGATCTTTTGGCTGCAAATGTTAATGCTATAACTGTTGCTACTTACTGGCAAAAACTAATTTGATTTGGACACGGAAAATAAATACTCCTCTCGATAACATACAAGATTCTCGCGAAAGCGCTTCAAACGAGAGCGGAAGTACAGCTCGATCAACAACTGGGCGAATACCAAGGTGGATTTCGAAAGGGACGCTCTTGAGTTGAGCAAATCATGAATCTAAAATCAATTCTATCGTACATGAATCTGAGAAGTAAGAAATTTGTTGTGACCTTTGTTGATTTCAAGAAGGCTTACCACTCGCTGGATCGAAATACCCTGATACAGGTTTTAAGAGAATTTGCTTTAGATAATACGACAAAGGCAATCATTCGCCAATCCCTATTGGATACAGCTTCCAAAGTGAAATTCTGGGGAGAGATTTCTGAATCCTTCGCAATACGGACAGGAGCGAGACAGGGAGATGGGCTCTCGCCTCTGTTATTCAACTGTGTTCTTGAGAAAGTTGTTCGAGAATGGCGTAAAGAATTGTGTAAGGATGGTGTAGAGAATGGGGTCAGACTAGGTTGTAAGAACAAAAACCTGACAATCGACTGTTTAGCTTTCGCAGATGATGTTGTAATTTTCTCTAATTCTCTTGACACGGCCACACAACAAATCAATCAATTACAGGTGCAAGCAGCAAAGGCAGATTTCGTTTGAGAAAACGCAGTTTATAACGAACATCAAGTCAGAACGCAGAGAACTTATGGTGAATGGAGGACAAATAACACAGGTAGAAAAATTCAAATACCTGGATGAATGTATTGAGCCCAACACTCGTGAAAAGGAAGCTTTCGTGGCACGGATTAACAAAATGGAAATGGCGTACCATTTAACCAAAGACATTTACAAAACACGATCAATGTCCTTCAAGGCCAAACTGAGGCAATACGTTACCGTTATTCGACCGGAGGCCTTATATGCATCAGAATGCCTGGCGATGAATAAGAAAGGCCTGGCAGAACAAGTCGAAGCCAAAGAGAGGAAGATTCTGAGAAAAATCTTGGGCCCGGTCAAGGAACGAGGAGAGTATAGAAGACGACACAACGATAAACTTTATCTACATGAGGAGAAAATAACGGACACCATTCGCGAAAGAATACTCTCCTTTTATGGCTATTTAACACGAATGAACTCTGGATTCGATTGTCCAATCGAATCTGTGCCTACTTTGTGGGAAAGAAAACCAAAGGGATCTGGTTTACAGAGGTGGAAAAAGACTTACAAGAACTGGGGATATCACATGAGGACATCTTTGAACGTGACTCTTTGAAGAAGAAACTTGGGGAGATACAGAGTTTTCAGCCAAAACCTACATTGAATACCGGCAAGAAGTGGACCGAAGAACGAAAGGAAGCTCACCGAAGAAGAATGCGCGAATACTGGGCCAATGTGAAAGAAAGAGGGAAAAGGCAGATGAAATTACGTGGTCTATAGACGACATAAACGATTATAATAATAATAATAATAATAATAATAATAATAATAATAATAATAATAATAATAATAATAATAATAATAATAATAATAATAATAATAGGTCAGCGGGCAACGATGCTCCTGAATTTGTTCATTTTATATGGTTATTTTGCGCTACGAAGGTTATTTTACAGTTTAGATGTTAATTTTGGATGATTTACTACCGGTATACATGCCTTCGGAGTGCTTGAGAGTGTTATATAATCATATTTGACATATTTGTCTAGTACCGTATGACATTTCGTTTACGGTACCTGGTTGCTTAGAAATAAGAAGGCCTACAACCAGGTTAGGTTATGTAAGTTGTCATAAGTACGTTGCTGTCGCTATTAGTTTTGAACCATATGTTGCGTGCTTATAACTTCTCTCATCCAGTCTCTATCTGAATTTGGCACAGATATTGCTGCAAAATAAATTGTTGAATGGTGTTAAGATACATAAGCTGTGCAAATTAAGTGTCAGCTGGTGTGACATCAATGAAACCCAGGATCTACGAGTTTACTAGCACAGCCCCTTCTGTCACAGTGAGTTTTTATGCATTTCTATACTGCTTGCATGATCTCAACTTTGGTGAATTGCCTGAATATTTAACACAAAGAGGTCGATTAAGATCTGATAGTACCAATGCAGGTTACGGATAACTCGTCTCATACTCATTCGATATCAGCTTCAAAAGCATCGACAAAATTTACAAGAAATGATTAACTAGACTATTAATCATTTAGGGTAGGCAGGACTCTTCAGCCGTATGAAGGCAACCTGCCTAGGGGATGAAAACCCAGAAATCAAACTCATTGCAGCAGCGTCTGTCCCGCAGCGGGCGGCTGCTAACGACGTCTGACCCCATGTTAGGGGCGGTCGAAATTATATCCTGGCCGTAGGCATAAAAGGCACACCATCATCATGATGAGAAGAAATAAGAAAAGTGGAACTAAAAGGCCGCTACCCGAGGAGCGTCGGGGCACCCTTGGAGCCATCGCTGGGGGTGAAAGCATACAAGCCGGTGGTGATCAGGAGCTGAACAGGCGGGCCCTGGTCGGGGAACACCCCGAACATGTTACAGCCGATGTTGATAGTAGCATCCTAACAGCATCCAACGCTACACCTGCTCCTAGTGTTTCTTCTGATACTCAGGAGACCACACGAGCGGGCAAACCGAAAAAGCGCATGAAATGGACAAATGAAATGAATATGTACATCATGCGTTCATATTATCAGATAACGAATATGGAAACTGACACTACTGCATATAGACAGAAGTTGCACACTGAATTCTGCCAGAAATTCCCTGATATTAATGTTACAGAACAGAGAATAGCAGATCAGCGCCGTGCTATAGTTTTGAAGAAACTTATCCCAGAACATCACCTCAAGCTGCTAATGGTTGACGTAGCTGCCGACAATACTCATAACTCTGTAGACGAATCCATAGATCAGGAGAGTGCATATCTGGTCAATGAACAAAGGCACACCGATCTTCCTTCAGATGACAAAGATGTAAATATATCGCCGGAAGCACTCGTAGAACCACTGCGGAAACAACTTGAAGATGAATTTGGGTAGGCTCTCATAGAATTTGAAGGGACTGATCCAATAGAGCGGCCCATGATCACGAACCAACATTGCTCTAAGAAACTTGCTACCGCTGTTGTAACAATGAACGACATTCTCTCTCAGCATCTGTCCCAGAAATCGTATTGTTTCAACCATGTTCAGACTGCAATTTACGCTGGAGCGATAGCTGTGATACGAGTGACAGGAGGTAGATTATGGCGACCTAAATATGCCTCAGGTCGACAGAAGAAGATGCCAGCTTGGGAGATACGTTTACGAAAGTCTGTTGATGAACTGAGAGTAAATATTGGAAGAATGCATCAGTATGTTGCAGGCAATAGAAGTAAGAAAGTTGTTCAATGTGTTCAAATGTTGAGCCATACGAAGAGTAAACATGCAAAGTACAATCCTCCGAACCGTAGCCCCCTTGAGATCCTAGACACATTAAAGCAACAACTTGAGGCAAAGGCACAGATATTACGTCGATATAAA
Organism: Meconema thalassinum; assembly: GCA_946902985.2. Lineage (NCBI taxonomy): Eukaryota > Metazoa > Arthropoda > Insecta > Orthoptera > Tettigoniidae > Meconema > Meconema thalassinum. Next base: position 264,083,648 of record OX336391.1, read on the forward strand.
GAATCGAACGAACGAAAGCAACAGAACAAGCTATTTGTTACCAATGAGAAACGGTTCTATAGGAATCTTGACGATCCTGGAACACAAATGGGCAGTTCACCGCAAAAAGTAGAGGTAGAGAACTTCTGGTCTTCCCTATGGTCGAATGCTGGAGATTATAACAGCAACGCTAAGTGGATTACGGAGGAAGAGGAAAGAATGTCAGAAATTGACACGATGAATGACTCTTCTGTATCAACTGAAGAAGTGACCCGTGTGGTTAAGGAGACCCAAAATTGGAAAGCGGTAGGACCAGACAACATCCACAACTTTTGGATCAAACGTTTTACTTGCACTCATGAACATTTTGCCCGCTGCTACACAGATTTCATCCAAAATCCACAGCTTATCCCCTCTTACTTGATGCGAGGTAAAACATACCTTCTGCCAAAAGGTGATAGAACCAATGACCCTTCAAAATATCGACCTATCACCTGTCTATGCACCCTGTATAAGATATTTACATCTTGCATTGCACGTAAGATTTATGAACACACAAATCTTCATAACATCCAGGCCGAGGAGCAGAATGGGTGCATGAAAAAGTCTCAAGGTTGCAAAGAGCAACTTGTAATCGATGCAGTTACTATGGAACAAGCAGGAAAGATGATGCGTAACCTCTACATGGCCTTTATGGATTCCAAGAAAGCGTTTGATTCAGTGTCACATCCAAACCCTGAAGATATATATAGTTGATCCTGCCATCATTATAAGTCTGCAACATATGATGTCTCAAATATTCAAAATATCGACCTATCACCTGTCTATGCACCCTGTATAAGATATTTACATCTTGCATTGCACGTAAGATTTATGAACACACAAATCTTCATAACATCCAGGCCGAGGAGCAGAATGGGTGCATGAAAAAGTCTCAAGGTTGCAAAGAGCAACTTGTAATCGATGCAGTTACTATGGAACAAGCAGGAAAGATGATGCGTAACCTATACATGGCCTTTATGGATTCCAAGAAAGCGTTTGATTCAGTGCCACATCCAAACCCTGAAGATATATATAGTTGATACTGCCATCATTATAAGTCTGCAACATATGATGTCTCATTGGGGGACCAACTTATTAATGTCAAATGGAGTCACATATATGGAATCGCGATTTATTCAAATCAAAAGGGGTATCTTTCAGGGTGACAGCTTGAGCCCTCTATGGTTCTGTTTGGCGCTCAATCCGCTATCATCATTGCTGAACAATGCAAAGTGTGGTTTTCCAATTAAGCACCATGATATAGTGAAATACAAAATTTCTCATTTGGTGTACATGGGTGATATAAAACTGTATGCATCCTCTGAGAAACACATCGACAATCTACTTGCAATAACTGCTTCATTTTCTTCTGATATTGGAATGTCCTTCGGAATAGATAAGTGTCGCACCCTCACCATTCGGCGTGGAAAATTAGAGGCCCGAGCATTTCAACTTGATGACGGTTGTTTCATAAAGGCTATGGAAGGTAATGAGACCTACAAATATCTTGATCTCCGTTAATCTAATCGAATTGATCATAAAGGTATTAAAGATAGAACCGTAGCTATCTACAATCAACGCCTTAACAAGATTTTAAAACTAAAGTTGAATGGAAAGAACACCTTTAATACTATTAATACCTATGTTATTCCTGCTCTGACATATACTTTCGATATTATCAAATGGACGCAGACTGACTTGGAGAAAATCCTAATTAGGACACGTACCATCGTAACAAAACACAGATGTCTCCACCCTAAGTCATCTGTTGAGCGATTGACACTCCCGCGTCAAAGAGGTGGACGAGGGCTCACGGACATTATCCAATTGCATGCAAGGCAAGTGAGGAACCTTCAGAGATATTTTCTGGGAAGACATGGCTCTCCCATACATCAAGCCGCTGTGAAGGCAGATGACAAGTGCACACCGCTGGATCTTCTTCACGTAAGGGATATACAGTTAGCCACTGATGAGGAATGTTCAGCCATCAAGCTTCAGCAGTGGACGCAGAAAGCTCTGCACGGTCGTCATCCGTATGATCTCAACCAGAAACATGTCGACATTGATGCGTCGAACAGCTGGTTGACTCATGCGGACCTATTCACTGAGACTGAAGGATTCATGGTTGCAATCCTGGATCAAGTTGTGGCTACCAAAAACTATCTTAAATATATAGTTAAGGCAAATATTCAGGATGATAAATGCCGAAGATGCCAACTAGAACCGGAAACAATTCAGCATATCACAGGAGGCTGCCAAGCAATCTCCTGTACTGATTACATGAAAAGGCACAACCAAGTGGCCAAAATAATGCACCTACACCTTGCACAAAAGCACTTATTATCTGAAAATACTTTGCCTTACTATCAGTATGTTCCTGACGCCGTTTTGGAAAATCCTAGTCACAAGTTGTTATGGGACCGATCAGTTATTACTGATAAAACCATACCAGCAAACCGGCCAGATATCGTTCTTGTGGACAAGGTGCAGAAGAGAACCTTCCTCATTGATATTGCAGTGCCCAATTCCCATAATCTGCAACAAACCTGCTGTGATAAGATCACCAAATATCTGCCCTTGGCTGAGGAAATACGGCAAATGTGGAGACAGGAAAGTGTAGTGGTTCTGCCCATAGTCATTTCTTCTACCGGCATCGTTCCTAAATCGCCGGCTCGCAATCTGGAAATATTGGGAATATATCCTGGTCTACATATCACCATGCAGAAGGCCGTCATCTTGGAGACCTGTTCCATTGTTCGCTCGTTTCTCAATGTGCCACCTTAAGAGAATTAGCCATACCGTCTTGCAAACAAGCCGACGATATGTTGATATGTCCCACTTATGTGGTGAAATGAATGTGATAACAATAGTAATAATAATAATAATAATAATAATAATAATAATAATAATAAGACTGTAATTTGTTTTACGTCCCTTTTAACTTTTAACTACTGCGGCATTCAGAGACGCCAGGGTGCCGAAAGTTTTCCCCGAAGGGGATCTTTAACGTAGCAGTAAATCTACTGACGTAGCTCCCTCGCAGTTGCGCACTCTCCAGCTCTATAGACTGGTTGGCTCGGAGACGCTCAGCTATGAGTGAGCTGAGCGAGTACCCAGTGTATTGTGATGGGAAGGTGAAATGAACTATCACGGCACTGATCAACGATGAGTAGCAGTTCAGATATGTGTGAGCTGAGCTAGGGTCCGGTACGAGAGATAGGGATAGCGTATATTTAGTTGGGGAGGTGACACGGGCTATCACAGAGTTCATCAGACAAATCAAGCATGCCCCATCTGGCGAAGTTGAGCATCAGATAGTGGGGACAGCCTGGAATCAATCACTGAGCTCACATGGGACTCCCCCACCCGATAGGCACGAGATAGAGTTCTGTATTGATACACGTATCCCAAAGGAACTGGTTCGATTACCCTAGGTGTTCTTATGTCGTTTATGGGCTTGGAACATCATAGTCTTCTGTATGGGTACGTATTGAATTTGTCTAGTAACCTGTAAACGGGGATGATTGTAGTTTGTGGAAAATTCAGCATGAAAGATTGAAGCATGTGCTTACTTACTTATGCTCTTACTTACTGGTCGGTGCTACATTCCTTGAAGAACCTTGGCCTCCTTTGTCACCCACCTCCATTCGTCTCTAATATCCGCTTTCCATTTCTTAAACGTTTTCCTCTGCCAGTTCGTCATCGGGTGATCTACATTCGGAAGCAATTGTAAAGTATCCGCAACAGATCGAATGTTGTATACGGGACGTGTTTTAACCCTAACCCTACGTCCAACTCCCAACCTGAAGGACCAGGGTATCGATCTTAGTGTGGACCTTCGCCTCCTTAGACCTGTCTGGCTGGGGTGGCCCTATCAGGAGCTTAAACTCCCGCCAGCATAGCTGAGCACGCAAGCCTCCAAAAACACCCAGTAAAATATATTTTGCCTTCTTCAAGGTGTCGATACCAGCGGTAGGTTGGAGCATGTGCTCATGGATTCAAGTCCAGCATTTATATAGAGGAAGTGAGGAAAAACCTAAGGGAAGAAACACACTTAGGATGACCACTGTGTGCGCCGGTATTCAAACCTTGGATCTCTGAACATGAAGTTGTACTTAATTGTAGGCTCGTTGGTTTATTATAAGCCCCTAGGCTACGATGAGTGCTTTAATTAGCACCCCAGCCATTCTAGAAGTGGTTTTGTAAGGTTTTCCAGTCCTAATTTTGGTAAATACAGGGATAGTATCGCATTAAAGGGCATGGTTGCCTCATTTCCATACCAAGCCTCAATTGTAAGTACATACACTTGTATAACTGGTATAGGCATCAAGAGGTTAGTGCTTTTCAGTCGGTCAACACGAATGTACCCAAAAGAGATGGGTTATGCCCTAATCCTGAAATAAATTACATGAGATTAATAAAACACTAGGATGACCAGTTTCGATCGTCAAGCGATCATCATCAGATCCATTACACTTAGGCTACAAAATCTATGTTTGAAATACAGGTGAAAATATTTACAATATGTACAATTATTTAGTTGCAGTATTGGTACTGCAACTGTCAGTGTATGCTAAATGCAGTATATATGTTAGGTGAAATGCTAAATGGTGATAGATATCCGTAGATTGTACTTTAGAGAGATTATATGGTTGTAAACTATGGTTAAACTATAAAATTTTAGGCTAACTACTTATCTGATTGTCTTCCGTATAACAGCTACTCGCAGTTTTCGTGCTCACTGGAACTCACTATGCGGTAGACTGCGGTGGTTATCTTAACGACTGGTTTTTTCCTGCTTTCTCCCCCCTGCTCCTACGTGCTGTGGGGAGTGATAGCGATGTGTTTATGTGAGGTGTTGCCAACCTAGATAAGATGTATGTTATTGAATGAGGTGGGTCTACAATTATTAAAGACCGTGGATTAGCCCTCGCCACGCGTGGAGCATAACCCATTCGAACTAAGCGTTGACGGTCTTATGAGGACGTCCCGGCACCTTTAATACTGCCCCGAATATGGGCCTTGGTTTATTGCAGAAGAAAAGTACATCGTACACTGATCCAGATAACATTTACCTATTAATAACCCCCTAATTTCCCCCCTTTTTTTATCTAGCTTGGCTGTGTCTCTAAATTGTGTTTTGTTTCCGACAGGGTGTGTTTTTTAGTAGCGTGAAGAGGGGTGAGCTCTCCATGAACGTATGTTCATTTAGATTGTTGGGATTGTTTCGTTTGGCTAGGTGTATCTCGATTGCTTCCTTTATGTCAAGAGCTCTGCCTATCGATTCGTAATGGATTATTTTAAGGTCCGACTCTATGTTGGTAAAGCTGTGCCCTGCGTCACACATATATTCGCACACGGCTGAATGTGTTCCGTATCTTATCGCATTCCTATGTTCATTATAACGTGTGTCTACTCGCCTTCCACTCTGCCCGATGTAATTAGCTTGACAATCGGTGTCTTGGCACGTTATAGAATATACCCCTGACCTTGAATATGGGTCACGTTTATTTAGATTACTATTTAGGAGGTGCCTAGTGGTTGTGTTTTTCGTCGTGAAAGCTATCTTTATGCCTTGCTTTTTGAATAGGTTAGTGATTTTATATGTATTCGCATTCACATAGTTGAAACGCGCAAATTTTTTCTCATTATTGTCCGGTTTGGGAATCGTTTTATCTTTATTTTTATGTTTGGCTATAATTTGATTTATTTTGCTTGGCGAGAAGTTGTTTTCCTTTGCTATTTGCATAATAGTTCTTATTTCCTTATTATAGTTGTCTTTTGACATAGGTATGTTTAAAGCTCTGTGCACCATTGAATTGAAACCCGCTAGTTTGTGCGTACTGGGGTGATTAGACTGATTGTCGATTGCATGCGAGGTTTGTGTTGCTTTCCGGAATATGGAATATGAAAGGTCGTTGTCTTTACGTTCAATAGTTATATCGAGATAATTTATTTTCCGGTCTATTTCGGATTCCTTAGTGAATTTGATAGAGTGGTGAAGGCTATTAATGGATTGGAGAATTGTTTCTTCGCTTGTTAGTTCAGTATCGTAGATGAAAATTACATCATCTACGTATCTTTTCCATATTACTATTCCCTTTGTTGAAGTCTTTTCTAAGAACGCATTTTCTAGTGCATTGATGAAGATGTCAGCGATTAACCCACTTAGTGGCGATCCCATTGCTAGGCCTTCTCTCTGTGTGTATATTTTATTGTCGAATTGAAACACGTTTTGGGTGAGAACGACCCTCAGTAATCTCACAATCTCTTCAATTTCTTTTACCGAATTGTTGGATTTTAAGTTGTTTTCGATAGTGTTGATTGCTTCATTAATCCGAATATTGGTGTACATGTTAGTTACGTCGAAGGATACTAGCCTGAAGCTAGGTTTCATTTGTAGGGTGTTCAATGCTGTTACTAGTTCTGTTGTGTTCTTTACAGAGTTGTTTTTGTCGTTGGAAAGACGGCATTTTAAGATTTTTAGTAACTCTTTGCTGATTTTGTAATTAGGGGCATTCCTACAATTGACTATTGGTCTCATTGGGCATTCCTTTTTTGTGTATTTTTGGTTGTCCCCTCAATGACGGTATTTTCGGGTTCATGTTTATTAGTTTTGATTTTTCGGCTTTGGTCAGTATGTATTCTGTTTCTTTTAGCGCACTTTTTATTTGTTTTTGGAATTTGTTGGTGGGGTCTTTTGTTAATTCCTTGATTTCGTTGTTGTTTAGGAATTCGACTGTTTCTTCAATGTATTCTGTTTCGTTCAAAATTACTGTAGTGTTTCCCTTATCTGCTTTTGTGATGATTAAGTCATGTTCGTTTATTTTTTGTTTCAACGACTTTATTTCTTTGAGTTGTTTGTTGTTTTGAATGTTATTGCTATCGCCCTCTCGTTTGAGGATTTTTTTGGCTTCGTTGGTGGCGAGATGTTTGGTTAATTCCCTGTCTTCTGCTGGGAGCTTGTGACTGGCTATCTCAATATCTGTGATTAACTGTTTTATATTGTGGTTCGTGTGTGCGTCTGTGCAGTTGTATTTCAAACCTTTGTCTAACATATTCATTTCACCTTGAGAAAAGGTTACGTTCGTTCTGTTGTTTACTCTGCTGTGGAAATTGAATTCATTGTTATTCGTGTGTTGTTCATTAGATTGATGGTTCTGTGTTTCTCCTAGTTTTCTTAATTTATTTTCTAGCGTTTCATGCTTCCTCGTTGCTCTGATTTTGATGGTGTCATGTAGGTGCTCGGTGAAGCTGTCCCATTGGGCTGCGTGCCAGAAATTACTTAGTTGCAATTGAATGTCGTACAATTGTTGGTTAATTTTTTGCTTTCTTATGTATGCAAATCTTAATTCGTTTTTTATCCAAAGCGCTTTGGCTTGTTTGGTTGAAATGATCGAGGCTGGTGTGTTCGGTACGGTTTTAATTGGTACGTATGTACCCAAAAGAGATTTGGGTACATTCGTGTTGACCGACTGAAAAGCACTAAACTCTTGTTTACTAAGGCAACACTGAAAATATGGCTTCAAACACCACAATGGTATAGGCATCATAACAACACTAACCATCATACAGATTCTAAATACACCCAAGTATTATGGACAAGGATAGTGATGTATGCACACCAACTGGAGAGACGTAATTTATATAAAACGCATGAATGAATGAATGAATGAATGAATGAATGAATAAGCCTAAAGTGTCCCGAGAAGGGCAAAGGCCTCCGTATAAGGGAGTGACTCTTGTGATTGGTCTCACATGGTGATCTGGTTGGTTCTGTCTCTTTGATAGTCTTATTCTATAGTTGCAGTTTACGCCTTGTTGTTTTTATTTGATCCACCGTCTTGTCATCTCTTTCCAATCGGTTCTGCTTCGGGCTGTGCTGGTCCAGAGTGGTACTTGTAGATGTCTGTCTGAAATCATCTGCCCATCTTCTTGTTGGTCTGGCACTGCTTCTCTTTCCTATGTAGGGGTCCCACATGTATGTCCTCTGCATCCATCTGTTCTGGTGTAGTCTCGTGATGTGCCCTACCCTCTTCCACGGTACTATTGTGGCCAGCTGTGTGGCGCTTTCTGAAGATGTCATTTCCTGGAGTTTCTTATTTGATACTTATGCCCACTATTTTCATTTCCATTTTCTTTTGGCATACTTCTATTGCTTTCTTTTGATTGGTTGTCAAGTACCAAGTCAGTACTGGTATGACACATGTGTTCAGTGTTTCGAACCTGAGTTTCCTGTCTAGTGCTATGTCTAGCAATATGAACTTTAGTTCTCAGAAGGCCTTCCAAGCTCGGGTTATTCTTCTTTTTATTTTCTTGTCCATCATATGTGTTAATGAGATCAGTTGGCCTAGGACTACATATTCGTCAACTTATAGGTATTGCAGTGAATTTCCATCAACTGTGATTGGGTGTTGTGGCCCTTTGGACACACGCTTTGTTTTGTTGTAGTTCATTGAGAGTCCTGCTGTTCTACCGAACGGCCTGTGGTATTAACCAGCCAGGTTGTATCAAATATTCACATACTCGCAATGCAGTTATTTATGTGTTATCCCTTTCTTCTTCTTCTTCTTCTTCTTCTTCTTCTTCTTCTTCCTAGCATTTGTCCCGCCTGGTGGCAGGGTCTGCTGTGAGGATTCGTTGTTTCCATTTCTTTCGGTCTTGAGCCATATCTGGGTGTAGATGTGATGTGCAGTCTTCAGGTCATTATGGATCGTATCAACCCACCTCTGCCTTGGTCGTCCCTTGGGCCTCTTTCCCATGACTTCCAGGGTATATGCTGACTTAGCTATTGTGTCTTCTGCACGCAGCACATGGCCAAACCAGCTTAAACGGCCTTCCCGCATTTTCTGATGGATCGGTGCCACTCCGAAACGTTTCCGTATATCGACATTGGTAACATGATCTATTCTAGTGATGCCGCCTGTCCACCTAAGCATCCTTGTCTCCATGACGCTTAGCCGACGTTCCACCTCTTTTGTAGTGGGCCAACAATCGGTACCATTGAGTGCGACTGGACGGATAAAAGTGCGGTAGATCTTGGATTTAAGGTGGTCTTTCATCCGGCGGTCACAGGTAACACCTGTCGTCGTACGCCATTTCAACCAAGACTCCTGCGTCCTTGCGTTGACCTCGTCAATGATTTTTCCATTGTCAGAGACAGTTGATCCAAGATATTTGAATTTTGTTACACGAGGGATATCTTCTCCGTCAACGCTGATGGTCCCAACTTCTTGGGGATCTAAAGTCATATACTCCGTCTTCCTTTTATTGAGTCGCAGGCCATATTCAGCTAATCGGTCACTCCACATTTGTGTTTGGTGCTGGAGTTCAAGTTTGCTGTTTGCAGCTAACATGACATCATCATCATACAGAAGCGTCCATGGGATTGGCTTGTGCAGGTCTGATGTGACAGTATCCATTACAAGAATGAAGAGCTGAGGCGACAAGGCAGAGCCCTGGTGGACCCCTACCATGATGTTGAAATCATTGGTTGCTCCTGCAGCAGCTTGAACATAACTCGTCGGTTCTTTGTAGAGAAGCTGCACCCAGTTAACAAGATGTTCTGGAATTCCGTGCTCTCGGAGCGCCAACCAGATTACATCATGAGGCACCCGATCGAAGGCCTTCTCCAGGTCTAGAAAAGCGAGATGCAGTGGCTTATTCATTTCACGATGCTTCTCGACCAGCAACCGTGCTGCATAGATTGCATCCGTTGTACAGCAGTTTTTCACAAACCCAGCTTGGTTCTTTGTGAGTTTTGCTATCTTGCGAATCCTTTTGTCGAGAATGCATTCGAAGATCTTCTTGGCGTGGCTCAGAAGTCTGATTGGGCGATACTTTGAACACTCAGCAGGGCTTCCTTTCCTCTTGAAGATTGGGACAGTGATGCTCCGCTCCCAGTCTGTTGGTATCCGACCTTCTTTGATGATCTGGTTGAAGAACTGCGTCAAACTTCTTGCTGCATCCCATTGTTGAAAGCGCCAAAACTCTTCTGGAATATCATCAGGGCCGGTGGCTTTCCCCAGTTTCATCTCTTTCAGAACAGCCTCAACTTCGGCGATCTCGACTTCCTTTATTGGTCCTTTAACAGGAGAGGTGGGTGGAATTGGTGGATGGGGAAATTCCTCGGTCGACATTTTCTCGAAGTAGCTCCGCCAGCGTTCTCTCGCCTTCTCCCAGTCGACCAGCAGTTCACCTGTTTAGTTATTGATGCCATAAAAGCGTTGGATGTCTTCCGTTTTGCGGTGCCTTGATTTGACCAGACGATAAATGTCACGTTCGCCTTCACGAGTGTCAAGTTTTGCGTAGAGGTCAGCTATAAACATGAAGTTCAGGAAAGAACATATAGCCTACTTTCTCCTAAATGCATGGGTATTGTTATAACTCTTTGTCCTTTTCAAGGAGTATGATTGAATGTTGGTTGTAGTAGCTTGTTGAAATACAACGTGCTATAGGGATATTAAACATGAATATGAGGTGCCCTTTGCTAGTGCTACCTCTGTACCAAATTTCGTTCAATTCGGTTTCACCGTGTTTGAATTGATAGGGGGAATCGATTTGCACACATACTTGGCCACCATCTGCAAACTATTGGGCTGATGTTCTTGCAGTTTGGTCAGAATATGTTTCCCACATAAAGATATGCTGTTGCAAAATTTGGTAGAGACTAGATTATTAGGTTGGTCGTAATTACATTTTAGCTTTTAACATTTGGGTGGCCGCGATTACGTTTCCGTCAAGATGGCGGCGATATAAAACATGCCACTGAGGTGCCCTTTGCTAGTGCTATCTCTGTACCAAATTTCGTTCATTCGGTTCCACCGTGTTCGAATTGATAAGGGGAATCGATTTTCACACAAAGATGGCCGCCATCCGCAAAATATTAGGCTAATGACCTATTAGTTTGGTCAAAGGATGCTCCCCCCATAAAGGTATGTTGTTGCAAAATTTGGTAGAGATCGGATGATTAGGTTAGTCGTAATTTGATTTAAGCTTTGAACATTTGTGTGGCCGCCATTACGTTTCCGTCAAGATGTCGGCGATATAAAACATGACACTGAGGTGTCCTTTGCTAGTGCTACCTTTGTACCAAATTTCGTTCAATTCGCATTCACCGTATTTGAATTGATAGGGGGGGACAGACATTCAGAGTACACACACTCACACACACACACACACACACACACACACAGAGAGACTCACACACACACACACATACACACACACAGACAGACACACTTTTTTCGTCCTGTGTTGATCTCATTAGTCTACTTTCATTTTTTGCAAAAATCGAAAGTAGGCTAAAAATACCTCATGCCCCAAGTTATACTATTAATGCTAACTAGTCATTAAAATATGTTTTTGATTCAGACCCAGGTCTGGGTCGTAAAATGAGATATTGTATTAACGTGTTGGAAGCCATTTTTAGCCTATTTTCAATTTTGAAAAAATAGGCTTATGAGATCACCTTTGGTCCGTGTGTGTGTGTGTGTGCATGGGTGTGTGTGTGTGTGTGTGTGTGTGTGTGTCCCTAATAAAATCTAAACGACTGGAGCGATTTCAATGAAACTCGGTACGTTCATAGCACTACTCCGGGCGACCCCGACCGTGCCCTTCAAATTTTGTTACGTCTCACCAATTCAACATGGCGGCTGTGCGAAATATTTCACCAGAATTCAATATCTCCGAAACTATTACCGATATCACCCTGGAATTTTGTATGGTGACAGAGGGATCAACTAGAAGTTCACTTATGTGACCTTTGGAAACCTGGTAACTACAAAACCAACATGGCGGCCAAGCGAATTTGCGACTTTTAAATAGACGTTTCTCGCGAGTTAACCAACCAAACGCAATGAAACTTGGTACAGTATATGTTTATACACATTGTAATGCACCGACATTTAACGTCGTTCAATTGTTTACATAACCTTAATATGGCGGCTGTGCGAAATATTTCACCGTCATTCTATATCTCCGAAACTATTACCGGTATCACCCTGAAATTTTGCACGAAAGTAAAGGGCACTTTCAAAAACTGATTAACTACAAAACGAACATGGCGGCCAAGCGAAGTTGAAAGTTTTAAATAGACTTTTCTCGCGATTTATTGATCCAAACGCAATGAAACTTGGTACAGCAAATGTTTATATACATTGTAATGCACTGGTATGTAATATAGTTCAATTATATACATAACCTCAAGATGGCGGCTGTGGGAATTTTTAAATTAAGATTTTGTTTCTTGTGTCATAATCATGCGATCGAAATAAAAGTTTGAATAATGAACCTACGCAATAATTTTCCTTTAAAGGTACATGACTCTAAGGCCTGTACATATAACAATCCAACATGGCGACCATCCAAAATATTTAGACGGTTCTCAATATCTACGAATCTATTACAGCAATCAAACTGAATTTTTTAATGTTCATAGGGGCTATGGACATAAGTAAGTTCATCTATAGGACTTTCAATAACCTGGTGATCACAAATCCAACATGGCGGCGGAGCGAAGTATAAATATTCACATGGTCGTTTCTCGCAATTTAACCATCCGAGTGCAGTGAAACTTGGTACAGTAAATCCTTATACAAATCTTAATCCACTGGCATCTAATGTTTTTCAATTGTTTCCATAACCACAAGATGGCATTTGTACGAAATTTTAAAATCTCGTTTTTACTTCTTGTGTACTAATCATGCGATTGAAGTTTGAATACTGCACGTACACAATAATCTTCATGTAACAGTACATAACACTAAGCCCTACATATATAAAAGTCCAACATGGCGTCCACTCAGAATATTTAGACGGTTCTCAATATCTACGAATCTATTACAGCAATCAAACTGAAATTTAGAATGTTGATAGGGGCCATTAACATTAGTAGGATATATGAAAATAGGCTGTATAGTTCTTCACGGAACTACTTGTTCAGTGTTGCCTTAGTAATCGAAATTTGATGCTTTTCAGTCGGCCAACAGCAAATTGTAATGGCTGTATCCCTAATTCTGAAAAAAATTAGATGAGATTAATATATACACTTGGATGACCAGTTTCGATCGTGAAGCGATCATCTTCAGACCCCGTACACAATTGGGCACAGTACAACGGTGTTGGCCGACTGAAGAACATCAAAGATATATTGTACGTTACCGTAGTTGGAAATTTAATTTGAGTCCCCCACCATATATTAGGATACAAAATACAGTCTATCCTGTGCACAGGGTAACATTTAATCTGCTGTAAGTATGCACAGATTTGTTTCAGTTAGGGCTCGTGTAGTTGCTGGAATGTTTGAGGAGCGTTAGTGTTTGCTTAGTGAGATAGAAGCCAGAGAGATCGATTACCACTTACTCAATTAGAAATGGCAACAATCACACAGAAAGGTACTTCAATACATTGATTCAGTGTCTGGGCATGATTTGAGATCTTTTAGATTTAACCAAAGTAAATTTTTGAAAGATTCCTCCATCACAGCTGAGAAATTTAAGTCACGCTCCAGGGTAGTTGCTCCTCCGGAGACCCCTTGCTTAAATATTAAGTGTGGGTTTTCATCGTATGTTTTTTCCAGTTTCCTGGACAAAGAAAGGGTTGAGTTAATAGCCTCGTGGCATAAATTCCAAAGAATTAAAGTTTCATACACAACTGCACTCTCCATTATAATAAAGTCCATCAGGCGAATTTCACGCTCATCCGATGACTAAACGTGTCCCAAGCCCCATAAAATATCAGCAGCAACAACAAAATGTGGAAAGTGGAGTGATGAATATGACACATATTATAATAAACCATTTAATCATTTTAAATGCTCCCACAAAGTTAATTGCAAACGTTTCCATAGTTGTCAGTGATACAGCGTGGGTCATCAATAATGTCTGCGTTTATTATTTATATTGTTTGAACATTTTGAAGAGACATTAATATTCTATTATGAGACTGATAAAATATAAATCATCAAAATTTATGACCGCACCAAGGGGTGTTATGGCCCCTAGCCATTTCTATTATTCTTTCCTTTTACAGTGCAATTATACGCCTCTTCATTACATTCACACCTAAGATGTCAATCGTTCAAATCAACTCCTTGTTAGTTTGTTATTTTATTTGCTAATGACTATTTGAAATTGAGTTTTCCCTAGATGCGCATCTGGAAGAGCACTTGCCTGGAATGTTGGGGATTCATTTTTGTCTCCCAAGGGTGATCACAATTTTCATGCTTAGCCTATGCTTAAAAATCATTTACCCTAAAACTTTCATTTACGTAACTTAGCCTACATCTCAAATTATTTATCACCTATTTTATTATTTGTTGATTTCAAAATTGCCTCACTTTTACCAAGAATTATCTTAAAACATTATTCCTTTTTCTCTTGGTATTGTTGTTTGTGCTTCATTAAGAAACTTAAGACATATTGGTCATCAGCCTCGATTCGTGTTGCCTGTTTGTAGGCCATATACATTTTATTTAATGAAAACCTCAGAGAAAGGAATAAGACATTATTTTCAGTGATTTGACATGCGTGCATCGATCATATTCATGACGAATATTGTTCAAGAGTTAGATACATATGTGTGGTGGTAAGCGTCAAGGAACATCTTGGAGATGTTTTTAGTGTTTGGTATCAGAAATTTCAGATATCAATGCTGAATATGAAAATAGCATAACATCAAAATATTAATATTTGCCTTCCATGTCACATAAGATACAGAGTTTTTAGGACGTAGTATTCCATGTTAATAATAATAACAATAATAATAATAATGACAATAATATATATATATATATATACTAGGACAATTGTCCTCAACTATTTTTCATCCGTGACTGTCCAGATCTTTTTTCTTGGTTCGAAAAATTTCTTCAGTGTAATGAGCTACATTGTTCCAGTGCGGCTCATCTTGAAGCATCATTTCCACGTGTTGTCTGGGGAGATCTTTTGTTCAATCTCCTTTTGAAGTAATTCCCTCTTATCTATCCACCTCTTCCAGGATAATAATAATAATAATAATGATAATAATAATAATAATAATAATAATAATAATAATGTATGTATGTATGTATGTCTACCCCTTATCATTCCCGTTTTCCAACGGGGTCGGGGATGAGATGCGATGGAAGTCTTTGTGGCGATGATTTTTACGGCCGGATGCCCTTCCTGACGCCAACCTCATGAGACGAGTTAATGAGAGATGAAATGAATGATGGTGAATGAAACTGGGCAAGGATGTCGAAGGAAGCGGCAGTGGACTGTCGGAAGGTACCGTCCCAGCATTTGCCTGGTGTTGAAAATGGGAAACCACGGAAAACCATTTTAAGGACAGCCGACGGTGGGGCTTGAACCCACGCGCCTACCGAGTCAGCAGAGAGCTTGGCCCCATGACCTAATGCTGCGTTTAGCCAGCGTAGCCACTACTGTCGGTAATAATAATAATAATGATATTAATAATAATAATAATAATAATAATAATAAACATTCTTCAGCTTTTCCTAATTAATTGGGGTCGCCGAAGCCAACTAGGCTCAGTTTGGTTTTTGGCCGGGCATTTGAGGCTGGATGCTCTTCCTGACACCACGTGATTTTTCAGTTGAAAATTTCACCCTGCTGTCACCGAGATTCGAACCCCGGCCATCCGGGTGAAAGACGAGGAGCTAGTCCACTGCGTCATCACGCTCCCCGGTAATAATAATAATAATAATAATAATAATAATAATAATAATAATAATAATAATAGTAATAATAATAATAATAACAATAACAATAATATATCTACCCCTCTTAATTCTCGTTTACCAATGGGGTTGGGGATGAGATGCGATGATAGTCTATGTGGCGGGTGGTTTTACGGCCGGATGCGCTTCCTGATGCCAACCTCAAAATTGGAGTTAATGAGAGATGATTGAAGATGAATGAAACTGGGCAAGGATGTGGAAGGAAACGGCCGAGGCCTGTCAGAAGGTACCTTCCCAGGATTTACCTGGGGTTGAAAATGAGAATCCACGTAAAACCATTTTAAGGACGGCCGACGGTGGGTTTCGAACCCACGACTACTGAGTCGACAGATAGCATGGTACCATGGCCTAGCTTCGCACGTTAGCGAGCGTAGGTACCGCTTTCAGTAATAATAATAATAATATTAATAATATAATAATAATGCCTTCACCTTGGAGACCTGTTCGATAGCTCGTTCCTTAATGTATCACCCTAAACGATGTTGTCGTACCGTCTTGCAAATGAGCCCAATCATGTGGTGTAATAAACATGTCATAATTATAATAATGATAATGACTTTTAAATACCTTAACTTATAAGTGTGACTTTTGAGAGAAGTCTCAACAAACAAGCTAACAAACAAACAAATAAAGAACCTTTTCGAGAAAGTAACTATTCATGTATAACGAGAAGGAAATTGCTTTTGTCTGTCTTTCTGCAGATCTGATCCTGAGCAGGAGTTAACTTGTGGACACTACCTTTCTGTTTCTCCAGTTAACAGCACATGGCTTTTCAGAACCATTAGTAGAAACATTTTCAGTTGGTCTACAACAGTGTGCCTAGTTACATTGGACAGGGGCCACAGATAATTTCCTAGTGCCTGAAGTAAATTACCTGAATTATTTATACATCCATCATATAACTGGGAGGGGGGGGGGCTGGGGGGGGGGGGGGTGATTAGATGGCTAATTTCGTTCATGAAGCGAACATCATCTTGCTCACTTAGACTCAATTTACTTTCAGTTGATATGTACACTTATGTACAACAGTTATTATTATCTAGCGTATGGCAACAAGTTAGATATGTTACACAAATATCCACTTTACAATACAAAATTATTATTTTTTATATATCACTCGATGTCAATATACACTTTGAGGCTCTGTGAGCCTTCTTCAGTCAAACACACTAAAAATTCTCCTAAAACAGTCTAATGTTTGGTCTGTCAATATATATATTTTTATTTGTTAAAATTTTCACATCGTCATGATGATTAAAACAAATGAATATAAAATGCTTAAGGAATTTAACTATGTACAAAAATTCGAAACGTGGGCTCATCGTCGTTGATCAATTTTCAAATTTTAACAAATTTTTATTGAGAGACCAAACATTAGATTGTTTTAGGATAATTTTTAGTGTGTTTGACTGAAGAAGGCTCACAAAGCCGAAACATGTCTCAAAGTGTATATTGACATCGAGTGATATATAAAAAATAATACTTTTATATTGTAAAGTGGATATTTGTGTAACATCAATATATATCAATACGGGAAAACTTGGAATAATGACTAAAGTCATAGATATTCATAACAAGTTAGATACATACAGTATATATTTCTTATTTTCAAGTACAAATATACACAGACAAGAAACATGTTTCCCGGGAGCAAGATTTAATTATATTGCAATGTCCAGTTGGGTGATCCACTGTATGGCTTCTTCTGTTGGTTTCAGAAAGTCATTTGGGCTACCTGTAGAGGAACTTCGTACATTCACTTACAATTTGGGGGATTGTTGAGAGGCACCACAATCGCACTCCGGTGATGTTATATATTTCCACTTATAAAGGGCGTCCCTACATCGTCCATGATTTGTTCTCACCCGATTCAGTGTGGTCCAGAGCTTACGCGGTAGATGATGTCCACTAGGAAGATGTTCACCAGAAAACATGTTGTGTAGGGAACTGTCTGTGGCAACTTTCCAACGACTTCTCCATTCTTCTAAAGGGTAGAAATTCCTATCGGCCAAAGCGACAGCATCACGCAAAGATGGATGACGTGACTTGAGCCTCGGTTTCTTGAGAGCGGGAATATCATCTAGAACAGGCAATTGAGGGTTCATTTCAATCTTCCTGTACTCTCGAATGAAAGCATTTGATCTTCTTAAATCAGGCTGAACAACAGTATTTACTATTATTATGCTACAGAAGCTTTTAATTAAACTTCGTAATGAATGGGATTTCTTAACCTATTAGTCTATATTTTTATTACGTTAGTCTATTACGCTTGTATAGTGCAGCATTTCTTGTTAATACATTTTATGTAGATAAGTGTGAAAACCTTTGGAATCGATAACTCCTAACGCTGCGAGATATTGAAGTGATTGCGTTCTAGACTGTTCTGATATTAACCATTACTTTTCAAATGTCTAATTTATTGACTTTTCGTAGTTGGTTAGTTAGGTTAAACACTTAAATATAACTGAGTTGACAATGTGGTTTCATAAACTTAACTGATTTTCGGCTGTTCCTGTGCTGGTGTCCACTTCACTACACTTTCCACTGAAAATAACATTCCCTAAACCAGCCACCTTTCCATGATATGACCACTTAACTTTCCTCAAGGAATATCATATCTTAACATGGCTAAGTAAGACGTTGGACATTTTATAGTCGCGTTGAGAAATTTTTCTAATACATATTTGAAGAGAGCACACTTTGACCTTAGTGATGAGACAGTGTATACTAGGATCAATATCGTTTCTATAGCGCCGGTATTTGTATTTGATAAGCTACGGGTTAAGTGCACTAGCGTGTGTTTTCTTACCTCCCATGAGCCTAGGCAGTACAACACAGTAATCAACAAACGCAGTTGCGAATTATCCTTCTCGTTAGAATGTACATTTCAGCACGTCTACTCCTGTTGTTAATGAAAAAAAAAATCGATGCAACGATAGCATTTGCCGCCTACACTCAACACTATACTCACGACTATTCCACTCATACATCTTTCTTTCAATTTAGACCAACAGCGTTTGATTAAGATCAGCAAATTATAGTAGTTTATATCGATAATAAAGCACCTATACAGTTATTGATGAATTATTGTCACACCGTCCTTTTCAATTATGGTCGTTATTTTGTTCACATATTATTATTTTAAACAAATATTCTCATGTGGCCAGTCGTTTTCTACTAATACTGACAGCGAATGCAATTCAAATGTTTCGCAACAATAAACAGAGTGTGGATATTTGTGGCGTATAGACAATTCGTTTACCGGATACATGGTTAGGTAACTTTGTAACGTCTTAAAAGGAAGATATGACTTATTTTGTTGTCAACAGGATCCGTAAAGTATATTCTGAACAAAAAGAATGTCATGTGGGTTTCATTGCTGCTGCTGTAGGAGCTGATCCTGATTATTTTGACTTGACTAATACAATATTATACTCGGGCAACTTAAATTAACTTTACTTTAATTCCAATACTTAAGTTATTGTATTGCTGTATTTTTGTTGCCACCGGGACTCAGTCGCTGAATGCAATGTATAATAATAATAATAATAACAAATAACAAATTACAAATCTGCACCAAAATACCTTCTTCCCAACAACAGGATCTGTAAAGTCGGAGATTGTAAATAATTGGGGGAATGGGTCAGTGAAGAAAAGATTCTGAAACTGAATATTGCATACAATCGATGCAGAAAAGTTTACCAGAAGAAATCCATATCCATCAATGTGAAATTAAGGCACGATAACGCTGTAATCAGGCCCGATGTCCTCTATGCAGCTGAAACCCTAACCATCAAAGGGGAGAAACTGATACAGAACTAGAGGTCAAGGAAATAATTATCTTGAGGAATATCTTAGGACCAACGACCTATAAATGGAGAAAGGTATCACAGGCCCAACAATGATCTATACACAATCATCCAGAGACGCCTGCAATTCTACGGACACCTTGAGAGAATGAACGAGTCAAGATTGACCAGTGTATTCCACAGAGCCAGCTCCTGCAAGAAAACAACATCACTGTATTACCATCAAGTTAAACAAGATCTGCAAACCTTTAACATACAGTATCTGAATCCGTTATACAAGACAGACAAGCTTTTCGGAAATGTTAAACTTAAACTTAAGAAAGGGCAGAGACCAAACAGGTCAGAAGCAGCTAAACACCTACAATGTCAGAAAATGAAGGAGATATGGGCTAGGAAGAAGACTCTTAAGAACGTTAAACCAATCCCAACTCATCAAGCTGAAAACCATTTTGGTTAACCTTCGTAGTCCATAGTTGGCTCATTCAAAGAAAGAAAGAAAGAAAGAAAGAAAGAAAGAAAGAAAGAAAGAAAGAATAACATCTCTTCTACAGGAATCATCCCTAAATCATTGGCTCGCAATCTTGAAATATTGGAAATACATCCTGGTCTACATATCACCATGCAGAAGGCCGTCATCTTGGAGACCTGTTCCATTGTCCGTTCGTTTCTCAATGTGCCACCCTAATAGAAGTTGTCATACCGTCTTGCAAACAAGCCGACGATATGTTGATTTACCCCACTTATGTGGTGAAATGAATGTGATAACTATAATAATAATAATTATGAGTGCTACATTCTCGGGAAGGGTACATCTGACAAATGTTGTTTGTGCAACGGAGTTATTGAATACATCTAACATGCCAAACACTTGCTCCAAAAGAATACTTGGAGCGACAGAGCAACGTTGCGAGAGTAGTCCATCAAGCCTTTGGCCACGATTCGGTTATATTGAGAGAGAAGTCACCTATTACAAATGCCGACCATATCAGTTTCTGAACAATGACAATGCCAAGGTTTTATGGGATTCCACTATAATAACTGATCGTTTTGTACAAGTCAACAGGCCAGACCTTGTGATAATCAATAAGGAACACACAAGGCTACCTTCGTCGATGTTGCTGTTCCACTTGATGAAAGCCTACAGGACACAGTGCCAGAGAAACGGCACAAATACCAGCCACTTGCCACTGACCTCAGTCATATATACGGCTTAAAATAAACGTTCTTCATTCTAGAGCCCTGTAGGATGTAGCACCATCCAGGTGCATCATTCGTGGTGGGGCTACATACACCATGCCCCCTTTATGGCCTTCAGCAGAAGGCAGGAGATATCATGAAAAGAAAAACAACAAGTCTAAATCCTCGGAGAATTAGGGAATCAGGAAAGATGAGACAAGGACCAATTACGGTGGAAAGAGAAGGACTCCCTAGACCTTGAATACCCTAATACTGTCAGAGTCGGAAGAGACCAAGGGAGGTCGTCAGAACAAGAGGACAGAAAGGAGCCCGGCAAAGTAAGCGGAAATAATGCCGGTCAAAGCTGGGTTCCCGTGGTCGCCAACCCACGTCCCACTCGCTGTGAGTCCCTTGGGGGAAGGGGGTTATCCCTTTTAAAAATCAACTTCATGTTGGAAGTGGTATTTTGACATTTTACTGGAGTATGTTCCTCCGTTCCTGCTTACAAAAGACAAGGAAGGATAAAATGAGGAATCTTAACATCCGAGAAGAGCTTGGATTGGAAAGAAGCCTTTTGGAATTAATGGAACTCTATAGACTACGATGGTATGGCCATATGAAAAGAATGGTTCCAGACAGAGCTCCTAGAGATAATTTTGAAAGGGTAGTTCCTGGCAAAAGACCCCGAGGACGACCTTGGAACTTATGGGCGAAACAAGTTTCAAAGGATGTAGAGAAGAGAGGTGTAAACTGCCATACTATATCCGAAGATCAGCTATGGATGGATAAAACAAATTGGAAGAGGCTTTTGTACTACCGCACCCGGCTTGCTGGTGCGAGACCTGATGATGATGATGATGTGCATCCTCTCAGTTTGTGAGTTCTTGCGTGGAAACGTTTCTGTGAAGTAGCTTCTTTTCAATTTACGATATCGAAAATATTTCACGTCACAACGTTAAGTGAAACGTTTATTGATCTTAGAAACCGTTGTGTTGTGTTTGATTCCTTTAGGGACTATTGTTATCGTGGTCAGTTAGCTCATGTACTGCAGTCGGACAACCTATGTTATTGTGCTGTATGTAGGAGAGTGTGTGTTTGTAATTGAGGCTAGAGACTAGGAAGGAGACGTCTGTGGCCTTGAGTAAGGAATCCTCCCGGCTTTTGCCTGGAATGGAAGTGGAAAATTCCGAAAAGTGACTTGTAGAATGGTTCAGGAGGGAATTGAACCCACTTCTTCTCAGTTTTCTCTCAAGAGATTGAGTGTACACCGTTCCAATCCTCACAACAGAATTACATGGCATGACAAGGCCAGGAATCGAACCCGGATCTCTGGAATGACAGTCAAGAACGCAGCTCACTACACCACGAAATGGTCACCCTCTTAGATTCATGATCATCGCGTGGTGTATTGACTAGCGTTCTTGGCTGTCACCCTTGAGGTCTTGGTTCGATTCCCATGAAGGACTTACCATATCTAATAATACAGTAATTTAACATTCGCTTCCTACTGAGCTCTAGCCGGTTTGGTTTGGCTGTGCAATAAACCAGGTGAGGAGTGCAGACTCTGGTCTTGAAGTTAGACGACACTCTATTTTACTCTTCTCCTATAAAAACGATAATAAATCACTTTCAAACGAACCGTTTGCTTCCTTTCGCTGCTGGTTGCCTGGACATGCGCCAAGTTGGGTCTTACGAGCGACAGCTTACCCGTCAAGAACTTCCTTTCACAAGAACTAACTCCTCCTTCTCCTATAAACTAGTGTACTCTGGAACTGTGAGCAACTGTGTGATTATAGTACATTATGCAACGAGCCTATAATGCCAATAATTAAGACACGAGTATGTTTATAAAACCAGCGAAGCTAGTCTTATAATTTCCATACGAGTGTCTTAATTACCATTATAGGCGAAGTGTACACGACTGTTTATGTTCGACGATAATTATTATAACTATTTTATGTTCGATTATAAATATTCATAAATATCTGTCGAGATTTCGCCAGTTTTATGTACTGAACATAGCGCATGGAACGCAGAGAATGCCTTGTATTTGACCACGGCCTCCTAGATTACCCCACTATGACACTAGGCAACGCAGTGAAATTTAAATTAGAAGGCCTTGGGTCTCAGCGCAAGTGCGATGCTATCCTTACCTAATTGGTCAACCAACTGTTTCTTGAGCTGTGATTGGTGGGAGGAACTGTTTCATAATGAAAAATAGTGTTATAATGGCTATCATTATGATACAGTTTTCTGACATATAATAGTCAGGGTCGAACATAAAATACCAAATGGTAAGACGAAAATGTATTGTTCCACCATAGTCAGTAAAATTAAAATAATATAGGCCAGGTTATTAACTTATTACGATTACAATTCTCAATTGAGATAATCTAAGCCTCCATGGCTTAGGCGGCAGCACGCCGGCCTCTCACCGCTGGGTCCGTGCTTCGAATCACGGTCACTCCATATGAGATTTGTGCTGGACAAAGTGGAGGCAGACAGGTTTTTCTCCGGATACTCTGGTTTTCCCTGTCACAAATTTCATTCCAGCAACGCTCTTCACTTTCATTTCATTTCATCTGCCATTCATTTATTCATTGCCCCAGGGGAGTGCAACAGGCATCGGCAGCTGGCACAGGTCTTATCCTCGCCGCTAGATGGGGGCTTCATTCATTCCATTCCTTGACCTGGTCGGTCGGCTGGAAGCAGGCTGTGGATTTTCATTTCATTGAGATCATCTCAATGCTGTATGGGCACTACAACTCAACAAACAACACGTGGAAAATAATCCTTAAATATTAGATGTGACGTCTATCAGCCTATATAAACATATTCCGATGACTTCAGACCCCATGGGACGTGGGTTGGCGACCACGGGACCCAAGCTGAGACTGGAATCGCTCCACTTACTTGTGCAGAACATCTCTCTTTCAAATATTATCATTTAGACTTTCACGGCCCGTGTTACTATTCATAATGTTGAATTTTGGGCTTATGCCGTGTTTTATTATATTAAAATTCGACGCGTTTCGAAAGAAACCATGTCTTTCTTCGTCAGGAATAATCTGGAATACGACAATGATTGCTAAGAGAAAGCAACAAAGAACATATAGAAGGTGCCCAAAGATGGACGCCATTATAGCCCCATGTTAGGGACAACGGAAAGCAGCAGTGAATTACTTTCTCAGGGTTCTGATAATAGGTAGCCAGGATTCACTGAGATTGTAGCCGGTGTCGCGGTTGAAATTATCTGGGTGTTTACGTATTTCAACCGCCTCCCTGATGATTCTGGGACGATATTGCTTTATACGGGCAAGAACGTCCACTCCTTGGAACATGACATCATGGCCAGGTGTTAAAAGCATGATCGGCAACAGCTGATTTATCAGGTTGAATGAGCCTGATACATCTATTATGTTCCTTAATGCGAGTGCATATTGTTCTCGAAGTCTGCCCGATGTAAACCTTGCCACAAGTACAGGGAACTCTGTAGATACCCGGTTGTTGCAATTTAGGCAAACTGTCCTTAGTTGGTCGCAGGAGTTGCCTAATCTTAACAGACTGTATTTGAAATCAAACATGGATACTGTAAAAATTGAAAGTATACTCAAAAGGCTTAGCAAAATTAAGATTAAAATGTTGTCTACACGACACACAATATACACTGAGTAACGTAGATCGGGGAACTGTCAAATGAACCAGTAGCCTTATTGCATGTACTCATAAGATATGAAACAAAATACACTAACTCAGTAATCCCGTGGAGGTGTAAGCTCGGCTGTGACCCATCACGACGGTGTAGATAGTCTTACATAGCAGGCATATTCTCCACTTGTGACACGCACACAGAGCATGTCCCAAGTACACAAGAGACAAAGAATAAAACAAAAAAGTAATGTATTACTTGCAACCTTTATAGACTCAGAATTTACTTAGTTGCGTAAATAACAAGACAAGAAACAACATACAAACCTCGCCAAGACAAAACTGGAATGGAATGGATACAGACTTAAGAAAAGTTCAAAGTACACCAAAGCACACACCAAAGTAAATATAGAGATGTAAAACACGGAACCTAATGATTACAAACAAGTAGTTCCGTGAAGAACTATACAGCCTATTTTCATATATCCTACTTATGTTAATTGCCACTATCAACATACAAAATTTCAGTTTGATTGCTGTAATAGATTCGTAGATATTGAGAACCGACTAAATATTTTGGATGGTCGCCATGTTGGATTTTAAATATGTAGGTCCTAGAGTTATGTACTGTTACATGAAGATTATTGTGCAACTGTAGCGTTCAAACTTCAATCGCATGATTAGGACTCAAAAAGTAGCAAGGATATTATAAAATTTCGTACAGATGCCATCTTGTGGTTATGGAAACAATTGAAATAAATTAGATGCCAGTGGATTAACATTCGTATAAGAATTTACTGTACCAAGTTTCACTGCACTCGGATGGTTAAATTGCGAGAAACGTCCATGTGAATATTTATACTTCGCGTCGCCGCCATGTTGGATTTGTGATCACCAGGTTATTTAAAGTCCTATAGGAGAACTTAAGTTCATAGCCCCTATGAACATAAACAAATTCAGTTTGATTGTTATAATAGATCCGTAGATATTCAGAGCCGTCTAAATATTTCGGATGGTCGCCATGTTGGATTGTTAAATGTATAGACCATAGAGGTATGTACCAATAAAAGAAAATTATTGCGTAGGTTCATTATTCAAACTTTCACTTAAATCGCATGATTACGACACAAGAAATAAAAACTTAATTTTAAAATTCGCACAGTCGCCATCTTGAGGTTATGTAAACAATTGAACTAAATTTGATACCAGTGCATTACAATGTGTATAAACATTTCATGTACCAGATTTGATTGCGTTTGGAACATTAAATCCCGAGAAAGGTCTATTTAAAATTTTCAAATTCGCTTGGCCGCCATGTTTGTTTTGTAGTTAACCGGTTTTAGAAATTCTTATAGATGAACTTGCAGTAGTGCCCTTTATCTTCGTACAAAATTTCAGGATGATACCGCTAATAGTTTCAGAGATATAGAATGCCGGTGAAATATTTCGCACATCCGCCATCTTGTGGTTATGTAAAGAATTGAACGAAGTTAGATGTCGGTGCATTACAACGTGTATAAACATATACTGTACCAAGTTTTATTGCGTTTGGTTGGTTAAATCGCGAGAAACGTATATTTAAAAGTCGCAAATTCGCGTGGCCGCCATGTTGGTTTCGTAGTTACCAGTTTTTCAGAAGTCACATTGGTGAACTTCTAGTAGTTTTCTTCATCACCGTAATAAATTCCAGGGTGATATCGGGAATAGGTTCGGAGATATCGAATGCTGGTGAAATATTTCGCATAGCCGCCATGTTGGATTGGTGAGATTTTACAGCATTTGAAGGGCACGGTCGGGGTTACCCGGAATAGTGCTATGAACCTACCGAGTTTCATTGAAGTCGCTCCAGCCGTTTAGAAGTTATTAGGGGGGCACACACACACACATACACACACACACCTCACACACACGCACACTCAGACTCACGGACAAAAGGTGATCTCATAAGTCTATTTTTTTTTTTTTTCAAAATTGAAAATAGGCTAAAATACATTGATTGAGGTGTAGTACTTACAACATGTCTGGTTCACATGACAACCGTGATCCAATAGGGTGAGTAAAGACGTGGAGAGTCGACAGAAGCGTGCCAACTCTCAACTGAGAAGAAGGTGGGGGGAAAATAACAATTTTCATCCCTAGCTAAATATTGGCGCGAAGTCAATACGAAGTAAGATACTGAAATGTATCCATATATGGAGTTGTTAGGTTGCATGTGGCAAAATGTTACATCAATGTAACTTCTGGTATCAACCAATGGAGTGGTGCGAATATTGCAACATATATGCAAATAATTACACAGGTTGTGAGACATAACTTGCACCAAGCGTGCTTACTTGTATGATGACGTAGAAAAGAGATATAGATACGGAATAATATTACAATCATTGGCTCCTGAATAGTCAATAACAACAACGTTAAATCGCTCACCAAGACCACGAAGGGGGGATGAAGGAAAACGCGGTAATTGGAGGTCCGATTCTCGGTGGTGACAGTGGCTATCCTAATTAGGTTTCCCCGGCGTTTTTCCACACTCCCTGCAGGCAAACCCTGAGATAATACCTTATTTCAAGTCCCAGGGCACGTTCCACATCTCTGTCTATAATACAGGTACAAAAACTCTTGCAGTCATCACAGTAACACCGGTCAGCTAAAATGAAATAATATATTAACAATCCGCGCAAGTGTAATCCTTCTCATCTACATCTTGCAGTTTCCCGTATCTTTATTGTTAATTTACTGCTTCTTTGTTATATCGCAGATGCTTCATTCAGTAAAACAAATACTAGTCCAGAATTGTTTAGAAATGTTTGTTCATACAACTGCTATTAGAGTTGAATACCTTCGTACCCAACAATGAATAGGATAATGGTCTCATACTAACCTCAAATCACAATAACAATTTTCGTTATAAATGGTGCTGCTGATGGTTAAATCTATCAACCTTATTTTAACGATTTTTTGCAGAAATGTTAATATTTCTGTAATTCCTTTTCTTCAGGCGACAGAGAAAAATATAATATAATAAAACACAATTTAAATTCAAATTCAAAAATAAAATAGGACATAACTTAAATCTAGAATATAATGTTAAGATTATAAAAAATAAAAATATAAAAAATAAAGTTATGAAAATAAGTTTTAAAAGTTAATCGTTAAACTTACAATATTATAAATATAACAATTACAAAATATGCAATTATAAAATATGTAAAAAATTAAAATTATAAATATAAACTTGGAAAGTTCAAATTAACATTAAAAGTGTTAATAAAAATAAAAGTTGAAAAATAACATTTAGGCCCTAAATATAAATTTTAAAATATAAAAGTATACTTTAAGAATTATGAACCCACAAATGTTAAAATTTGAATTAATAATAAATATAAAAATACAAAATATGTTTATAAAAATAAATATAAAAATTCACGTTTAAATATAAACATTGAAATTGAGTATAAAAACAAGTAGTTCGGTGAAGAATCATACAGCCTATTTTCATATATCCTACTTATGTTAATTGCCACTATCAACATACAAAATTTCTATTTGATTGTTTGTAATACATTCGTAGATATTGAGAACCATCTAAATATTTCGGATGGTCGCCATGTTGGATTTATATATATGGAGGTCTTAGAGTTTTGTACCATGACATGAAGATTATTGTGCAGGTGTAGTATTCAAACATCAATCGCATGATTAGGACACAAGAAATAAAAATCATATTTTAAAATCTCTCAGAGCTGCCATCTTGTGATTATGAATACAAATGAAATAAATTAGATGCCAGTAGATTGAAATTTGTATAAGCGTTTACCATACCAAGTTTCACTGTGCTAGGATAGTTAAATCGCGAGAAACGTCCATTTAAATATTTATATTTCCCGTCACCTCCATGTTGGATTTGTGCTCACCAGGTTATTGAAAGTCCTGTAGGTGAACTTATGTTTGCAGACTTTATCAACATACAAAATTTCAGTTTGATTGCTATTATTGATTAATAGATATTGAGAACCGTCTAAATATTTCGGTTGGTCGCCATTTTGGATTTTTATATATGTAGGCCATAGAGTTATGTACTATTAGATGACGATTTTTGCGTAGGTTCATTATTCAAACGATCACTTCGATCGCATGATTAATATTCACGAGAAATTAAAACTTAATTTTAGAAATGCGCACAGCCGCCATCTTGAGGTTATGTGAACAATTGAACTAAATTAGATGCCAGTGCATTACAATGTATATAAACATTTACTGTACCATATTTCACTGCGCTCAGAGGGTTAAATCGCGAGAAAAGTCTATTAAAATGTTTCACCTTCGCTTGGCCGCCATGTTCGTTTTGTATTTTACAGGTTTCTAAAAGCTCATAGCTGATCTTCTAGTAGTATCCTTTATCACCGTACATAATTTCACGGTGCTATCAGTAATAGTTTCGGAGATATAGAATGCCGGTGAAATATTTCGCACAGCCTCCATCCTGAGGTTATGAAGACGATTGAATCAAATTAAATGCCAGTGCACTACAATGTGTATAACAATTTGCTGTACCAAGTTTGCCGGCCCCGTGGTGTTGGGGTAACGCACCTTTCTCTCACCCGGAGGCCCCGGGTTCGATCCCCGGCTCCGTCAGGGATTTTAAAACTGACGTGAGGGTTGGAACGGGGTGCACTCAGCCCCGTGAGGACAATTGGGTAGCTGTCTGACAGTGAGACTGCGCCCCGATCACGAATATCCAGATTAACGGCCGAGGGTACCCGACGCACTGATCACGCGTCATCCCAATATCTGCAGGCCAAATGTCTGGGCAGCGGTCGCTTGGTCGGCCTTAGCCCGTAATGGGCTGTATAGTGCCAGGGAATGTTGTTTTTGTATTTTTTGTACCAAGTTTCATTGCGTTTGGTTGATTTAATCGCGAGAAAAGTGAATTTTAAAGTTTCAAATTCGTTTGGCCGCCATGTTCGTTTGTAGTTAACAGATTTTTGAAAGTCCCATAAGTAAACGTTTAGTAGTGCCCTTTATCACCGAACAAAATTTCAGGGTGAAATCAGTAATAGTTTCGGAGATATGTATTGCCGGTGAAATATTTTTTCACAGCCGCCTTGTTGGATTTGTGAGACGTAATAAAATTAGCAGGGCACGGTCGGGATTGGCCGAGATAGTACCATGACCTTAGCGAGTTTCATTAAAATCGCTGCAGTCGTTTAGGAGTTATTATGGGGGATCACACACACAGACACACACACATACGCACACACACACACAAGGACAAAAGGTGATCTCATAAGTCAATTTTTTCATGAAATGAAAATAGGCTAATAAATAAAAAAATAAATTGAAGATATAAAAAATTAATATAAATTTTAAATTTCTAAAAAATCTAAAAGTTGAAATAAATAATTGATATCAACATTAAAATATTAAATAATCACTAACTAAATTTTAAGTTAGTAAAAAAGTTTAAATTAATTAAATCAAAATTAATGTAAATAGAAAAATAAATAAATAAAATACACTCTGGTATGAAATGTGGTGTGTTGTAAATTGCACTTACGTTAATAACATAAATCATTTAGTCAGTTTAAACGCTTCGCCAAAGTTAATTGGAAACGTGCCAAAATCTGTCAGTGATACAGCCTGGGCCATCAATAATATCTGTATAATACATAAATAAATTCTCTTGTTTGATCACAGTGGACATGCATTAATATTCTATTACGGGACTGATAAAATATATCTACCAGAATTTAAATCGATGTATTATAACGCTGATTGTAATGTTAAATGAGTCGTAGGGTACTCCCTCTAGTGTCCACCAATGATAACATACTAACCATGGAATGAGAGTTTGATAAAAATTCTATTGTATTTATTCATCCAGGGATGTTCAAAATACCAGTAGTCCATTGGCGAACATTTTCAGAAACTTATAATTAGACTACTTTCCCAGCCACTGTTTTGGGCAATAGAGAGGATCTGACCAATGCGGGACTATATACGCCATTGGAATACAATGAGAATTCGAGTCACCCGTCGGTGGAATATTTTAATTTTCTACTCACAACTAGTAGTGTCCACGGGGCTTCAGCTGAATCCGGCATTGCTTCCACTTACTTGTGTCAGACCCCTCTCCTTAATCGTTCCTGTCAATCTCCCTAGGTCAACTCTTGTTCTTTACTGACCCGACGGTATTAGGGTATCCAAGGTCTAGGGTCTCCTTGATCTTGCTGCATTAATTGGCCCAGGTTTTTTGTTTTCTGATACCCTCATTCTTGGAAGTATTTTTTCACTGTATGTGTTGCCTTTTGTTGTTGTTGTTGTTGTTGTTGTTGTTGTTGTTGTTGTTTCATTTTATGGGTTCGGATATAGAGGCCATTTAACCCCGTGTACTTTAGTGTTTGTGTCTAGAATTTGTCTGAATACCTGTGTTATTGTAGTTTCTGTAGTAGTGTGTGTACTGTAGTTGACTCTCAGGTACGTTTTGCTTGAAGCGGCCGTGCCCTTAAGTTAGGAACCATCCCAACATTTACTTCGAGTAGAAGAGGGAAAAAACGGAAAACTACTTCCACGAGGCTGAGGTGGGTTCGATTCCCCCAGTTTTACCTCAGTGTACCCAGTTGCAGCCCTCCTGAATTAAATTTCTTGGTGGAGCCGGGAATCGAACCTGGGCCTCAGAGGTGAAAGCTAAAAAGCTAGGCACTGTGCCACGAGGCCTTCTATAAGTGGCTCTAATGTAGGCAGTGTGTATGCATCCTGGATAGTGCTACACCTGCTAGGGCTTACGGCTTGTGATATCCGGAGTTAGTGACCCCGAGAGATTCTCGAGCTGGGTCTGATTTTTTTCATTGACTTTGTGGAGAATGTCTCCGTTTTCCATTTCCTATCAGCCTATTGTGGTTCTAATTCCTTTCAAGTCCCATAGTCCTCATTATTAGAGAGTTGAATTCATTTGTGATGTTTGGAAGCAAGTATACAGTGTTGCCTGCACAAACTGTTTATTTACACTTTTCAATCGATCAACACGCTTTTTGACTAATATGATTGGGTGGGGTATCACTATTTTTATATAACACTGAGGCGTGTTGTCAGACTGAAAAGTATAAATTGGCAATTGAGGGCATTGCTTTTTCCAGTTATTTATTTAACTTATTCTTATTTTTTGACCTCTTCTAGTATGTAAGTTAAATGTAAGTCAGAAGTTAGAAGGAAGGAAGGAAGGAAAGAAGGCAGCAAAAAAGAAGGAAAGAATGAAGGAAGGAAGGAAGGAAGGAAGGAAAGAAGGAAGAATGAAAAGAAGGAAGGAAAGAAGTAAATAGAAGAGAAGGAAGGAAGGAAGGAAGGAAGGAAGGTAGGAAAGACGGAAGAAAGTAAGAAAGAACGAAAGGAAAGAAGAAACGAAGGAAAGAAGGAAGGAAAGATGAGCGAAAGGAAAGAAGAAGGAAGGAAACAAGGAAACAAGGAAGGAAGAAAAGAAAGAAGGAAGGAAAGAAAGAAGGAAGGACATAGGAAAGAAGGAAGGAAAGAAGGAAGGAAGGAAGGAAGTAAGAAGGAAGGAAGAAAAGAAAGAAGGAAGGGAGGAAAGAACGAAGGAAAGAAGTAAGGAAGGAAAGAAGGAAGGAAGAAAAGAAAGAAGGAAGGAAAGAAGAAAGAAAAGAAAGAAGGAAGGAAGGAAAGAAGAAAGGAAAGAAAGAAGGAAGGAAAGAAGGAAGGAAGGAAATAAGGAAGGAAGAAAGTAAGAAGGAAGGGAAGAAGGAAGGAAAGAAGGAACGAAGAAAAGAAGGAAGGAAGGAAGGAAGGAAGAAGGAAGGGAAGAAGGAAGAAAAGAAAGAAGAAAGAAAAGAAAGAAGGAAGGAAAGAAGGAAGGAAGGAAAGAAAGAAGGAACGAAGGAAAGAAGGAAGGAAGAAAGTAAGAAGGAAGGGAAGAAGGAAGGAAAGAAGGAACGAAGGAAAGAAGGAAGGAAGAAAGTAAGAAGGAAGGGAAGAAGGAAGAAAAGAAAGAAGGGAAGAAGAAAGAAAAGAAAAAAGGAAGGAAAGAAGGAAGGAAAGAAGGAAGGAAAGGGAGAAGGAAGGAAAGAAGGAACGAAGGAAAGAAGGAAGGAAGAAAGTAAGAAGGAAGGGAAGAAGGAAGGAAAGAGGGAAGGAAGGAAGGAAAGAGGGAAGGAAGGAAGGAAAGAAAGAAGGAAGGAAAGGAAGAAGGCAGGAAGGAAGGAAGGAAGGAAGGAAGGAAAGAAAGCAGGAAGGAAAGGAAGAAAGAAGGGAAGAAGGAAGGAAGGAAAGAAAGAAGGAAGGAAAGGAAGAAGGAAGGAAGGAAGGAAGGAAGGAAGACAATAAAGAAGGAAAGTAGGAAGGAATGAAGGAAGGCATGAAGGAAGGCATGAAGGAAGGAAGGAAGACAATAAAGAAGGAAGGAAATAAGGAAAGAACGAAGGAAAGAAGGAAAGAAGGAAGGAAGGCACCTTGTAATTTTACGTGACCATTAATCCCGTGATCATGTACAGTACCATTGAAGGATTTACTAGTTGTTTAAATGTGAAGACAATAATAATAATTACATTACATCCAACAGAACATGGACGGAGGAGTGCAGAAGAAGCCATAGCAAGAAGATGAAGACATTTTGGATGGACAAGAAAGTACTGTAAGTTCAGATAGGTTCAGTCGCGCTCCTTAGACTGGCATGATGATGCAAAACAAGTAGTTACGTGAAGAACTAAAGCCTATTTTCATATATCCTACTTGTGTTTATTGCATCTAT
The DNA here is from genome assembly GCA_946902985.2 of Meconema thalassinum. Taxonomy (NCBI): domain Eukaryota; kingdom Metazoa; phylum Arthropoda; class Insecta; order Orthoptera; family Tettigoniidae; genus Meconema; species Meconema thalassinum. The sequence continues at coordinate 264,116,799 of OX336391.1, forward strand.
CGACAAACAAAATTTCAGTTTGATTGCTGTAATACATTAGTAGATATTGATAACCGTCTAAATAATTCAGATGGTCGCCATGTTGGATTTTTAGCCTATTTTCAATTTTGAAAAAAAAAGAAAGGCTTATGAGATCACCTTTTGTCCGTGTGTGTCCCCCTAATACCTTTTAAACGGCTGGAGCGATTATAATGAAACTCGGTAATTTCTTGGCACTATTCCGGACGAACCCGACCGTGCCCTTCAAATTTGGTTACGTCTCACCAATCCAACATGGCGGCTGTGCGAAGTATTTCACCAGCATTCAATATCTCCGAAACTATTACCGATATCACTTTGGAATTTTTTACGGTGATAAAGGGAACTTCTAGAAGTTCACCTATGTGACTTTTTGAAAAACTGGTAACTGCTACACCAACATGGCGGCCACGCGAACTTGCGACATTTAAATAGACGTTTCTCGCGATTTAACCAACCAAACGCAATAAAACGTGGCACAGCATATGTTTATACACATTGTAATGCACTGGTATCAAATTTAGTTCAATTGTTTACATAACCTCAAGATGGCGGCTGTGCGAATTTTAAAATTACGTTTTTATTTCTTGTGTCGTAATCATGCGATCGAAGTGAAAGTTTGAATAATGAACCTACGCAATAATTTTCCTTTAATGGCACATGGCTCTATGGCCTATACATTTAACAATCGAACATGGCGACCATCAGAAATATTTAGACGGCTCTGAATATCTACGAATCTATTATAGCAATCAAACTGAATTTTTTTATGTTCATAGGGGCTATGAACTTAAGTTCACCTATAGGACTTTAAATAACCTTGTGATCACAAATCCAACATGGCGGCGATGTGAATTATAAATATTCACATAGACGCTTCTCGCAATTTAACCATCTGAGTGCAGTGAAATTTGGTACTGTAAATCCTTATACGAATGTTAATCCACTGGCATCTAATTTTTATCAATTGTTTCCACAACCACAAGATGGCAGCTGTGCGAAATTTTAAAATCTCCTTGTTACTTCTTGTGTCCAAATCATGCGATTGAAGTTGGAATGCTACACGTACACAATAATCTTCATGTAACAGTTCATAACTCTAGGACCTACATATATAAAATCCAACATGGCGACCATCCGAAATATTTAGTCGGTTCTCAATATCTAAGAATCTATTACATCAATCAAACTGAAATTTTGTAAGTTGATAGTGGCAATTAACATAAGTAGGATATATGAAAATAGGCTGTATATTTCTTCACGGAACTACTTGTTATATATGTAGATCTTAGCGTTATTCAAACTTCAATCGCATGATTAGGACACAAGAAGTAAAAACGAGATTTTAAAACTTCGCACAGCTGCCATCTTATGGTTATGAAAACAATTGAAATAAATTAGATGTCAGTGGATTAACATATGTATAAGCATTTACCGTACCATGTTTCACTGCACTAGGATTGTTAAATCGCGAGAAACGCCCATTTAAATATTTTTAGTTCACGTTGCCACCATGTAGGAATTGTGCTCACCAGATTATTGAAAGTCCTATAAGTGAACTTATGTTCGTAGCCTCCATAAACATTACAAAATTAAGTTTGATTGTTGTAAAAGATTCGTAGATATTGAGAACCGTCTAAATATTTCGGATGGTTGCCATGTTGGATTGTTATATGTGTAGACCATAGAGTTATGTACCATTAATGGGAAATTATTGCGTAGGTTCATTATTCAAACTTTCACTTCCATCGCATGATTACGACACAAGAAATAAAAACTTGATTTTAAAATTTCGCACTGCCGCGATCTTGAGGTTATGTAAACAATTGAACTAAATTAGATGCCAGTGCATTACAATGTGCATAGGCATCTGCTGTGCCAAGTTTTATTGCGTTTGGATGGGTAAATCGTGAGAAATGTCTATTTACACGTTTCAACTTCGCTTGGCCGCCATGTTCGCTTTTTAGTTATCAGATATTTTGAAAGTGTCATAGGTGAACTTCCAGTAGTGCGTTTTATTACCATACACAATTTCAGGGCGATATCAGTAATAGTTTCGGATATTTAGACTGCCGGTGAAATATTTCGCACAGCTGTCATGTTGGATTGGTGAGATGTAATAAAATTTGAAGGGCACAGTCGGGGTCGGCCAAAATAGTACTATGGACTTACCGAATTTCATTGAAATCGCTCAAGTGGTTTATATGTTATTGGATGGGGACACACACACACATACGCACACACATACACACACATACACACACGGAAAAAAGGTGATCTCATAAGCCTATTTTTTTTTCATAAAATGAAAATAGGCTAAATATAATATCCTGACATGGTCACAAGGGAAGCGGGATTTCGACTGGCCGTCACTAATACCCCGATATATAACTTACCACAGATTCCCAGGCTCTAATGACTGGCAGTTTCATCATGGTTATATTGTTGTTAACAATTTGTTTTAGTGGCTTGGCACATTTTGATCATCAGCCCCGTTTTATGAAGTGTGTGTGCTCAATGTGACTGATAACTTGTGTTTCAATGACGACTGTAGTAGTGTGTCAGTGTTGTGGATGCGGTAGACGTCCCGGGACATGAAATATGTACTAGCCGAACATTTTCCGCTAGGGAATTGTGCCATGTGATTGAAGCTAACTGATTTTAAGAAACACCACATTCACACTTTAAAATAAGCAAATTGTCAACATTCACTTTCAAGGAATAAACTGACGAAAAAACACGTCGCCATGTAGGATAAGACTTGTGTCAGGTAATGCTGCCAACTTCACTTCACTGCACTCCCTTGTAGTGAGGTTAGGCAAAGGTGACTGACAGGACGAAATTAACTGATCCTAAAACGGGTGACAGGACGAAAACATTGGTCACTATTTGGTTAGACGACTGTCTGGACGAAACCATTGGTCGCTGCTTGGTTAAACAACTGTCCAGCTCTATACGATAGCATTGGTCGCAATTTGGTTAGATGACTGTTTGGAGGAAACTATTGGTCACTACTTGGTTAGACGACTGTCTGGACGAAACAATTGGTCGCTATTTGGTTAGACGACGGTTTGGAAGGAACTATTGTTCACTACTTAGTTAGACGACTGTCTGGATGAATCAATTGGTTGCTATTAGGTTAGACGATTGTTTGGAAGAAACTATTGGTCACTACTTGGTTAGACGACTGTCTGGATGAAACCATGGGTCGCTATCTTGTTAGACGACTGTTTGGAAGAAACTACTGGTCACCACTTGGTTAGACGACTGTTTGGAAGAAACTATTGTCGCTATTTGGTATGACGACTGTTTGGAAGAAACTATTGTCGCTATTTGGTTAGACGACTGTCTGGAAGAAACTATTGTTCACTACTTGGTTAGACGACTGTCTGGATGAAACCATGGGTTGCTATCTTGTTAGACGACTGTTTGGAAGAAACTATTGATCACTACTTGGTTAGACGGCTGTCTGGACGAGACCATTGTCGCTATTTGGTTAGACGACTCTCTGGACGAAACTATTGGTACCTATTTGGTTAGACGACTGTTTGGACGAAACCATTGGTCGCTATTTGGTTAGACGACTGTTTGGATGAATCCATTGGTCGCTATTTAGTTAGACGACTGTCTGGACGAAACCATTGTCGCAATTTGGTTAGACGACTGTCTGGACGAAACCATTGTCGCTATTTGGATAGACGGCTGTCTGGACGAAACCATTAGTCGCTATTTGGTTAGAAGACTGTCTGGACGAAACCATTGTCGCTATTTGGTTAGACGACTGTCTGGACTAAACTGTTGGTACCTATTTGGTTAGACGACTGTTTGGACGAAACCATTGGTCGCTATTTGGTTAGACGACTGTCTGGACGAAACTATTGGTCGCTATTTGGTTAGACGACTATTTGGACGAAACCATTGGTCGCTATTTGGTTAGACGACTGTTTGGACGAAACCATTGTTCGCTATTTGGTTAGACGACTGTTTGGACGAAACCATTGTCGCTATTTGGTTAGACGACTGTTTGGACGAAACTATTGGTACCTATTTGGTTAGACGACTGTTTGGAAGAAACTATTGGTCACTACTTGGTTAGACGGCTGTCTGGACGAGACCATTGTCGCTATTTGGTTAGACGACTCTCTGGACGAAACTATTGGTACCTATTTGGTTAGACGACTGTTTGGACGAAACCATTGGTCGCTATTTGGTTAGACGACTGTTTGGATGAATCCATTGGTCGCTATTTGGTTAGACGACTGTCTGGACGAAACCATTGTCGCAATTTGGTTAGACGACTGTCTGGACGAAACCATTGTCGCTATTTGGTTAGACGGCTGTCTGGACGAAACCATTAGTCGCTATTTGGTTAGAAGACTGTCTGGACGAAACCATTGTCGCTATTTGGTTAGACGACTGTCTGGACTAAACTGTTGGTACCTATTTGGTTAGACGACTGTTTGGACGAAACCATTGGTCGCTATTTGGTTAGACGACTGTCTGGACGAAACTATTGGTCGCTATTTGGTTAGACGACTATTTGGATGAAACCATTGGTCGCTATTTGGTTAGACGACTGATTGGACGAAACCATTGTTCGCTATTTGGTTAGACGACTGTTTGGACGAAACCATTGTCGCTATTTGGTTAGACGACTGTTTGGACGAAACTATTGGTACCTATTTGGTTAGACGACTGTCTGTACGAGACCATTGGTCGCTATTTGGTTAGACGACTGTTTGGACGAGACCATTGGTCGCTATTTGGTTAGACGACTGTTTGGACGAAACCATTGGTCGCTATTTGGTTAGACGACTGTTTGAACGCAACCATTGGTCGCTATTTGGTTAGACGTCTGTTTGGACGAAACCATTGGTCGCTATTTGTTTAGACGACTGTCTGGACGAGACCATTGTCGCTACTTGGTTAGACGACTGTCTGGACGAGACCATTGTCGTTACTTGGTTAGACGACTGTCTGGACGAGACCATTGGTCGCTATTTGGTTAGACGACTTTCTGGACGAAACTATTGATACCTATTTGGTTAGACGACTGTTTGGACGAATCCATTGGTCGCTATTTGGTTAGACGACTGTCTGGACGAAACTATTGGTCGCTATTTGGTTAGACGACTATTTGGACGAAACCATTGGTCGCTATTTGGTTAGACGACTATCTGGACGAAACCATAGTCGCTATTTGGTTAGACGACTATCTGGACGAAACCATTGGTCGCTATTTGGTTAGATGACTATTTAAACGAAACCATTGTCGCTATTTGGTTAGACGACTGTCTGGACGAGACCATTGTCGCTATTTGGTTAGACGACTGTCTGGACGAGACCATTGTCGCTACTTGGTTAGACGACTTTCTGGACGAGACCATTGTCGCTACTTGGTTAGACGACTTTCTGGACGAGACCATTGTCGCTACTTGGTTAGACGACTGTTTGGACGAAACCATTGTTCGCTATTTGGTTAGACGACTGTTTGGACGAAACCATTATCGCTATTTGGTTAGACGACTGTTTGGACGAAACTATTGGTACCTATTTGGTTAGACGACTGTTTGGAAGAAACTATTGGTCACTACTTGGTTAGACGGCTGTCTGGACGAGACCATTGTCGCTATTTGGTTAGACGACTCTCTGGACGAAACTATTGGTACCTATTTGGTTAGACGACTGTTTGGACGAAACCATTGGTCGCTATTTGGTTAGACGACTGTTTGGATGAATCCATTGGTCGCTATTTGGTTAGACGACTGTCTGGACGAAACCATTGTCGTAATTTGGTTAGACGACTGTCTGGACGAAACCATTGTCGCTATTTGGTTAGACGGCTGTCTGGACGAATCCATTAGTCGCTATTTGGTTAGAAGACTGTCTGGACGAAACCATTGTCGCTATTTGGTTAGACGACTGTCTGGACTAAACTGTTGGTACCTATTTGGTTAGACGACTGTTTGGACGAAACCATTGGTCGCTATTTGGTTAGACGACAGTCTGGACGAAACTATTGGTCGCTATTTGGTTAGACGACTATTTGGACGAAACCATTGGTCGCTATTTGGTTAGACGACTGTTTGGACGAAACCATTGTTCGCTATTTGGTTAGACGACTGTTTGGACGAAACCATTGTCGCTATTTGGTTAGACGACTGTTTGGACGAAACTATTGGTACCTATTTGGTTAGACGACTGTCTGTACGAGACCATTGGTCGCTATTTGGTTAGACGACTGTTTGGACGAGACCATTGGTCGCTATTTAGTTAGACGACTGTTTGGACGAAACCATTGGTCGCTATTTGGTTAGACGACTGTTTGAACGCAACCATTGGTCGCTATTTGGTTAGACGTCTGTTTGGACGAAACCATTGGTCGCTATTTGTTTAGACGACTGTCTGGACGAGACCATTGTCGATACTTGGTTAGACGACTGTCTGGACGAGACCATTGTCGTTACTTGGTTAGACGACTGTCTGGACGAGACCATTGGTCGCTATTTGGTTAGACGACTTTCTGGACGAAACTATTGATACCTATTTGGTTAGACGACTGTTTGGACGAAACCATTGGTCGCTATTTGGTTGGACGACTGTCTGGACGAAACTATTGGTCGCTATTTGGTTAGACGACTATTTGGACGAAACCATTGGTCGCTATTTGGTTAGACGACTATCTGGACGAAACCATAGTCGCTATTTGGTTAGATGACTATCTGGACGAAACCATTGGTCGCTATTTGGTTAGATGACTATTTGGACGAAACCATTGTCGCTACTTGGTTAGACGACTATCTGGACGAGACCATTGTCGCTATTTGGTTAGACGACTGTCTGGACGAGACCATTGTCGCTACTTGGTTAGACGACTTTCTGGACGAGACCATTGTCGCTACTTGGTTAGACGACTTTCTGGACGAGACCATTGTCGCTACTTGGTTAGACGACTGTCTGGACGAGACCATTGGTCGCTATTTAGTTAGACGACTTTCTGGACGAAACTCTTGGTACCTATTTGGTTAGACGACTGTTTGGACGAAACCATTGGTCGCTATTTGGTTAGACGACTGTCTGGATGAAACTATTGGTCGCTATTTGGTTAGACGACTATTTGTACGAAACCATTGGTCGCTATTTGGTTAGACGACTGTTAGGACGAAACTATTGGTCGCTATTTGGTGAGACGACTGTTTGGACGAAACCATTGTCGCTATTTGGTTAGACGACTGTTTGGACGAAACCATTGTCGCTATTTGGTTAGACGACTGTTTGGACGCAACCATTGGTCGCTATTTGGTTAGACGTCTGTTTGGACGAAACCATTGGTCGTTATTTGGTTAGATGACTGTTTGGACGAAGCCATTAGTCGTGACAAATCTTACTGGAGCGTAAGAAAGAATTAAAGAAACACTAGGAGACGGGACGCCAGATATGAGGAGCTAAATCGAAGCAGGTGGACCACTTTAGGTAGTTTGTATATAAAGCCTTATTTCGCGTTGACCACTGCAATTCAATGTTTCGAACTAAGCGGCAAAAGCAGCGCCAAACAATAATGCTACACTCCCGCAAAATTGCAATAACACCCTCTAGCAATAAAATGTTCATCTCCTTTATCTTACTTACATTAGCTATTCCTATGGAAAATGTTCCGGTTTTTGATGGTGATGGACACCGTCAACTTCACGAGTTCCGTAAATCAATGTACGTAGAAAAAAGTAAAACGAAACAAGTAGGCCTAAAAAGGAAATTAAGAAACAAAGAATGAAGAACAAAAGAAAATAATTTAAAAAATATTAAAAAGAAAAAGAACGAAGCATTTGATGACAGAGTCCTGCTCTCAAGTTTGCGTTAGTTGTTATGAGGAGCATTCAGATTATTTTAAAAAAGAATAACAAATTTAAAACAAGTAGTTCCGTGAAGAACAAACAGCCTATTTTCATATATCCTACTCATGTTAATTGTCACTATCAACATACAAAATTTCAGTTTAATTGCTGTAACAGATTCGTAGATATTGAGAACCGTCTGAATATTTCAGATTGTCGCCAGGTTGGATTTTTATTTTTGTACTATTACATTAATATTATTGTGTACGTGTGGTATACAAACTTCAAACACATGATTTGAACACAAGAAGTAAAAACGAGATTTTAAAATTACGCACAGCAGCCATCTTGTGATTATGCAAACAATTGAAATAAATTAGATGCCAGTGGATCAACATTTGTATAAGCATTTAACGTGCAACGTTTCACGGCACTCGGATAGTTATTTCGCGAGAAACGTCCATTTAAATATTTATACTTCGCGTCGCCGCCATGTTGGATTTGTGCTCACCAGGTTACTGAAGTCCTATAGGTGAACATATGTTCATAGTCTCTATGAACATAAAAAAAATTCAGTTTGGTTGCTGTAAAAGATTCATAGATATTGAGAACCGTCTATATATTTCGGAAGCTCGCCATTTAGGATTGTTATATGTATAGGCCATAGAGTTATGTACCATTCAAGGACAATTATTGCCTAGGTTCATTATTCAAACTTTCACTTCGATCGCATGATTACGACACAAGAAATAAAAACTTAATTTTAAAATTTCGCACAGCCGCCATCTTGAGGTTATGTAAACAATTGAATTAAATTAGATGGCAGTGCATTACAATCTGCAAAATCATTTACTGTACCACATTTCACTGCGCTCAGAGAGTTAAATCACGAGAAAAGTCTATTAAAATATTTCAAATTCGCTTGGTCGCCATGTTCGTTTTGTACTTTACAGGCTTAGGAAAATTACATAGGTAAACTTGTATCAGTACCTTTTATCACCGTACGAAATTGCAGGGTGATATCTGTAATAGTTTCGGAGATATAGAATGTCAGTGAAATATTTCGCACAGCCGCCATTTTGAGTTTATGTAAACAATTGAACTAAATTAGATTCCAGTGCATTACAATGTGTATGAACATTTGCTGTACCAAGTTTCATTACGTTTGGATAGTTAATTCGCGAGAAAATTCTACTTAAAAATCTCAAATTCGCTTGACCGCCATGTTGGTTTTGTAGTCACCAGGTTTTTGAAAGTCTCATATGTGAACTTCTAGTAGCGCCCTTTATAACCGTACACATTTTTAGGGCGATATCGGTAATAGTTTCGGAGATATTGAATGCTAGTGAAATATTTCGCACAGCCGCCATGTTGGATTGGTGAGACGTAACAAAATTTGAAGGGCACGGTCGAGGTCGCCGGGAATAGTGCTATGAACTTACCGAGTTTCATTGAAATCGCTCCAGCCGTTTAGATTTTATTAGGGACACACACACACACACACCTCACACACACACACACACGCACACACACACGGACAAAAGGTGATCTCATAAGCCTATTTTTTTTTCAAAATTGAAAATAGGCTAAAAACGAATCATCATTGAAATACAGGCTATCGGACAAATTTAACACACTCCTGGAATATTGCATGATATTCTGCATTTGAAGACAAAGGTGATGTCGATAAGAAAGAAACACAAGGAACCAGGACGCCAGATATGAGGAGCTAAATTGAAGGAGGTGGACCACTTCAAGTAGTTGTTGTTGTTGATTATTTTATCTTACACTTCTTGTTAATGAAGCAGAAGTGATATTTTTTCCTTGAGAGAACTCGACCAGCTGCTGATACTCCCCCTAATTGCTCACGTAATTACAGGACCTGGCGAGCGAGAATTGTAGCCGCCACTCACACAGAGTAACGAGCCGACGAGGAGTAAAAATAAAAAAAAGCTCGAAAATTAAATTATGTGCAGCTGAAAGTTACCTTAAATGAAAGTTTCAAGACATTGCGCGTTCCAACTTGAAATTGAGGATTGTGAGAGTGACATGCCGAGAGAATACGCCGGTTGTATGTACCATAATTAAAAAAGTAAAATGGATGTAAATTACTCTACGACTCAAAATAGAGAACTTCGTCATTGCGGGCAAGAAAATAAAGATTAGGAGTTGAAGTTTATAACAGAACAGAAATGTAGAGCATATTGTATGGCAATCTGCATTATTCAAAATCGAATGCGATGTCGATAAGAATGAAATACAAGGAAATAGAATGCCAGGTGTGAGGAACTAAATCGGAGCATGTGGACCACTTGAGGTTTTTGTTGTTGTCGATTAATTTAGGGGCTTTGCGACATCGAGGTCATGTGGCTCCGTGTACTGGAGTGTGCATAGAATTTGTCTAATAACCAGTGTCACTGTGATGTCTGCACTAGTGTGTATTTGTAATTGAGGTAGGATTTGAGTAAGAAGCGGCCGTGTCCTTAAATTAGGAACCATCCTGGCATTTGCCTGGAATAGAAGTAGGAAAACCAATTCCAGGGTGGCTAAGGTTGAAATCGAACCCGCTTAGGTTTACTACTGGCGAAAACGATATTATATATTGTACCCGATTGTCATCATGTGGACCATGTGTTCGTATCCCAACTAACTCACGGTCTTTCGAGGTATGGGACGTTCCTGCCCACTATACGACCACATGCTCAGGATTTGAGTCTACCAGGTAACTACTCTACAGGAAATACACAACATTTTCCTAAAGATAACACATTTACTGGTCTAAAATCATGGCTATACAACAAATACAAATAAAGGACAAATTATATTTAATTCCCACAAAAAATAGGGTTATTCTGTGAGCTTTCTTCTTAAAATAGTGCTACACTGCACTCAAATCTAACTCTAGCATCCTGTCAATGATATTTTCAGACTTCCATGGGTTTTCATAGCGTTCATCAACTGACACAATTTTAGTTAATGGGAGTATCATAACACAAAAATCACATATCACATAAAAATGATGTTAATAAAACATTACTCCGTTTCTTATGGCATTTACCTTGATTAGCATGAATTCATTATTTTCTGCAATCATTAACAAATATTTGTTGTGTCGTGTGAATCATCTTCCCTCTTTCCATCCATATGAACGCTTTAAGAAAAGTGGTACTTATCCCTTCCAAAATAAACGTGGATAGAATATTTGATAGTTTCACCATATAACGATTTTCTGGGTCTTGTCGGGCTTATCATCGTTACAAATGTGTCATGTTCTGGGAAAACATATACCCGTCTGCTTAAATTAGCAGGAACTGTCAAAATGCACTCTAAAAGAAGATGCCTACATTATTTTGGTTCAGCTTTCCTCCTCAGAGAATAACTGAGCCTAATATTATCTGATTTCTATGACCCAACAACGTAAGTGAGTTGCAACCCACCGTTCAATTCAATTGGCATCATCATACACTCAAACCTTAATCGCATATTGAAATATCGAGATTCCTCAGTGTCCTATTGTGACTCTAATTTCAAAGGGACCGGTCGAACGACCTTCCTCCCCCTCAGCAGGCAAAAAAATTCGTTCCAGCTGGCTAGCTAAGATGGCCGCCGCAGAAGTGGTCTATGACCCCTCCTCTCTCTGCCGTCAAGATCAAGGTCAGGTTTGTTTACAAATTGCAGTACTGGAGTAACGCTAAGTGTGGCCCTAAGTAATTGAGTCATTTAAATATTTAACACCTATCCTTATAGTGTCTTGGGCTCAACTGGCTCCTTAATTAACATTCATGGCTGGGGTGGAATTCTAGTGATAGCCTTGCCGTTCTATGGTGACTACTAGTGGCTTTTAGACGCGCATCATAGTGAAAATCCACGACTTTCACCAGCAGCTGTCAATAAAATATAAAGAAATCTGCGTTCCTAAACGACGAATATGATCCTTACCTCAGGGTAGGTCATTAATACCCACATGCTCACTGCGTCTCGACGGACGTCAATAGTGGCATAATTCAAGCAAGCGTTGGATACAGACAGCCTCTGTTCAATTCGCTGCGTATAATACAGTATGCTCAAGGGCGATACTACTCGTAGATTTAGCCAACTTCTCACCTAACGCGCAAGCTATACTAGTTTGTCCCCGCAATATTTATTACGTAAATCACTGGATTCTACGTTAATTCTGCACGCTTACATGCGGCTCAAACAATACTTCACATATATGACTCAATTATTAAGGCACCCGCGTTCTCTCTGCCATACCACTTAAGCCAAAGCTTTACATAGCTCCTAACAAAATGTAATACATTTACTGGCTTACTTTACTTTAATGGTCCTCAAACATAATCCTAAGGATTGACCATATCAAACATTCATTCATATTTCACTGACACTGAAAAAGCTCTCGTATTTCTCTATATTTCACGTTATACTCTTAATGTTTACCAAATACAGTATCTTTACATTAGACATGACACTATTTGAACATTATTTAGGCCAAAAATGCCTATTACTTTACTGTTGCCGACCTCATAATATTATTATTATTATCATTTAACGTTACCGTTACATCCATCACTATTTTTGCCTGAATGGCCTTAAACAAATCACCTTCCAAGCCATACTTATTTCAAGACGAGTGGTGAAAACTCGTTCAGTAAGTGACTATCACATCTTATTCTCAAAGTGATAAATCGTTACATGGTGAACTATTTAGTTATAATGACATTATAAAAAATGGGTACTCACTTTTTCCTCTTTGCTGGATAGTGCCAGCGCTTCAGTTTTAGCGCTACCATGACGCTTGACTTAAGCCATCATGTTATCCTTTACACAACACTTAGATTCATACACTTTCCACATGATACATATATTTTTATCAGTGGCCTTTATCACTGTTATACACTGCATATTAATCACTATACACATGAACACTTTTAAATCACTATTTCACAATTTATATACATTTATCCACTACATCACATGTTGATCCTTAAATTGGATTTCTCCTACGCCTGATCTCAGAGATGCGATGCAATTATGACAACCGCTGGTCTCCGTGAAAATCTAACAGCGTTTTACGGACGTTCGATCCTCGTTCCCTGCAATCTTGTTCAGCTCACTATCCAGATTAGGTGGCGATGATTTCCAAGCTCCCATCACTGTAGTGATCCTGATGATGATGTCATATATAATTCAGACAATACCTCCCGGTATAAGAACTGTTCAAAAACATTATAAGTTCCTTTTTCGCTGTGGCGAATTTATATTTGCGTCAGATAATAGGTAAATATCTGTATTAATTTACTTTCGACGCACTTCATGATTACTTATGAAGCTTATAACTTGCTTCTATTGTTCTTTAACGGCGACGCGTTGATACTTTAACAATTGGCGTGCTTACTGGCAGCGTCTTAGTTACGTGTATACTGTAGAACAACTGTAGAACAACTGTAGAACAACTGGTGATGACTGGAGAACAACTGTAGAACGACTGGCTTGGCTTGCCTTGCTCCCCCTATATAAAGGTATCTTGTACAAAATAGTCCACTGGACACATGAGAGCGACTCCTTTCTTGAAATAATACCTCTTCAGCCGAAATGGCATCTACATCTTGTTTATTTAGGTGTGGAGGTTTCAAAAACATTCGCGTGCCGGCGATCGCTTCGGCCAATTAATTACAATTAATTGCCTTAGTTCAGCGCGTGGGTACGCCATCGTGGTAATTCCCCGTTGACTGGTCACAAAGTCACTGCTCTCGAGCGTAGGCTAGGTTGTAATTCGTTCATTTGGAGATATAGGCCTTAATTTAGGTGAAAACCACTCCTAAATTACCTCTCCGTGAATATATTCACCTGGGTGTATATTTCAATGCATTTCAATACTCCACTTGGCTGTAATTAATTAATTTCCATGAGCCATCATCCCTACCCTCAGTTTCACCGTTGTCAAGCGGTGGATACCCGGGTCATTAATTTTGAGCTGTCTTCCTGCTCCAGACGTAAATAGTACGGTCGGCGCCTAGGCTCTCCGCCCACTTGCTAAGGGTCATTTGTAAAACTTCAAACTGGCCTCCTCTCATTTTCGTATGCTCTGAAAATGTATATTTCCTTGCATTTGGCTACAGTTCTTCCCTTAAATTGCTATGATATTCACCTATAGATCGTGAAATCACGCTACCTTGTTATATGCCAGTATACCTCTCATTGCTCTTTGGGTTCCCTGAATCGCTCCCCCGCAGAGATCAATGGTTCGACTCTAGGCATAACCATGTGCCTGGTCTTCTCTGATGAGACCTGAGTTTGATGCCAGACTGCCGTGACTGATTGGGCACAATATGGCACCTTTCAGCCTTAGTGCTGTTGAAAATTTCAATTTAGAGGTTTGAGGCATCTTGGTCATCAGCCCCGTTTACGCAACTGTGTGTTGAGTTCGTCTGCTGACTCACGGTTTGTTTCGGTGGTGACTGTGGTTGTATATTCCTTCACTTATTTTGGTCTCGGGTGGGCATAAAAGAAGTGTGGAGAAGCTTGACGAAGTACCTCACCCCATACCCCAGGGTCTCACTACTAATGGGATGTAGATTGGCGACCAAGGGACTCTCAGCTGAGTCCGGTATTTCTTCCACTTGCTTGTGCCGAACTCTGTCCTATCGATCTCCCTTGGTCATCTCTTGTTCTATTCCAACCTCGACGGTTTTAGAATATCCGAGACATAGAGTGCCTTTCCTATTCCTGCCTTAATTGTCCCTTGTCTCATCTTCTCTAATGCGTTAATTCTTCAAGGGGTTAGAGCTCTCGTGTTTCTTTTCATAATATATCCGGCCTTCTGTTCAAGGCCCTAATGGAGGCCGAGTGTGTGTAGCCCCACCCTTTAAGGTGCACCCTGGATAGTGCTACACTCTCAAGGGCTCACGGGTGATGAGTTTGGGAGTTGGCAACCTCGAAGGATTCCTGAAGATGGGTTCGGTTTCTCTCCTTTTTTGCTTTTGGGGCGACCATCTCCTCTTTCCCTTTTTACCTGCCTTTCATGGCTCAACTTATTTCCCATTCCCTCATTTCTTTTTCTTCGAAGGTATTTCTTTTTCTGTCTGAATTTTCCCCTTGTCCTTATTTTTCCTTGTTCTTTTCTTCTTCTAGTATGTGAGTTAGTTTCAGTTATAGGTTTCGTGCCATCATCTTTCATATTCACAATCCCCCAAACCGTTAGGGGCCGATAACCTACATGTTAGGCTCCTAAAAGGAACAAGTATCATCATCACCATCAAATACCTCGCCCTGGATGGCCGCTGTCGGAGATGAGATTCGAGTCTTCAGTCTTAGGACATCCAGCCCTCCTTGCAGATGTAGTACAGGTACGCGTTTTACCTCTACTGGGTTATTGTGCTAGTATTCGTATCCAAGGTA
Organism: Meconema thalassinum; assembly: GCA_946902985.2. Taxonomy (NCBI): domain Eukaryota; kingdom Metazoa; phylum Arthropoda; class Insecta; order Orthoptera; family Tettigoniidae; genus Meconema; species Meconema thalassinum. Next base: position 264,132,047 of record OX336391.1, read on the forward strand.
AAAGGTGTCCCCAGTTTCACTTATAGATAGATTGAAAATTCTGCCTATAGTATTGTATTAATGGAATCCTTTGAATTAGAGTCATTTAGGCAATCACATACGAACCTATATTATGCAAACTCCTGATAACTCGTAGTAATTATTATTTCCCGAAAAAAATTCCAATATTTTTAGCCTACTTTTCACATTTTGCAAAAATGAGGAAAAAGTAGACTTATGAGATCGATCCGGGAAAATGTGTGTCTGTCTGTCTGTCTGTCTGTCTGTCTGTCCTTCTGTCTGTCTGTCTGGCTGTGTGTGTGTCCCCCCCTATCAACTCCTAAACGGCTGCAGCAATCAAAACCAAATTTAGTATGAGTAAAGATGTGCACCGGAATATCTCATGTCCATATTTGAAAATGATGTCAATGCTACCAACTGCTGAAAAAACGCACTAGAAATTTGAACTCCATGTTGGATATCTTGCAAGGTATACATGGGAGCTATTCCAAAATTGGCACACATGTAGATAATACTATTTCAGTTTAATTTCCAGGAGGCCAACCATGACAGTGTTGCCAAAATAATTTTAAGCCTTCTGATAGGTCCAATGTTTAAATGCATATAACTTTTACACTATCAATTGGATTTCAACCAAATTTTGTATGTAATATCTGTACATAAACAGATATGACTAGGAGTATTCTTAAGAGCCACCAGGGCTGCCAACTGTTAATAATTGCTCTCTCTATTTTTTTTATCCAAATACCAATATATCAGAAAGTATGCAAGCCAACAGCTTTAAACTATGCACACGTATATTCTGACATTTTAGATTAATTTGGAGTAACTTATATACTTCAGTCCTACCAACATGATTATAAGCCTGCTGATAGTACGAATTTTTAAATACATGTAACGTCTATACTATCAGTTGGATTTCAACCAAATTTCGTATGTGCTATGTGTATCATAACAGATATGACTATAAGTACTGTTAAGAGCAATCAGGGCTGCCAACTGTTAATAAATGCTGTCTATATTTTTTTAACCTAATATCAATATATCAGAAAGTATGCAAGCCAACAGCTGTATATTTTGCACACGTATAGCACCTGACATTCTAGATTAATTTGGAGTAATTAATACAAGACAGTGCTGCCAACATGATTCTATGCCTGCTGATATGTCCAATTTTAAAATACATGTAACTTCTATACTAACAAATGGATTTCATCCAAAATTGGCACAACAAGATATCATAATATTTCTGATTATTTCTGACCAGCACACGCATGGTATTGTTGGCAACATGCTTTTACGCGTGCTGATAGATCCAGTGTCTAACTGCATATAACGTCCATTGGACTTCAACCAAATTTTGTATTCTGTACCTAAAGAGATGGAACAAAGAATATATTCAGTCACCAGGGCTTCCAACTGCAGTGCTCTATTAGGCTACATTATACCAGGTATATTTTGAACTAATTAGATATTTCGATATTACCAACTTAATTTCGTCATTATTCTAGATAGGTTCATATACTGTAGAATAATCATTGGCATGAAAAGTAGGCTGTATAGTTCTTCACGGAACTTCTTGTTTTCTCTTTAATTCGAATTTCTATAACTCGATATTTTCCATATCTCGAAGCTTAAATCATATTCCTGGCACTTAAACTTGTTCTTTATTGCGAACATTTCCGTATTTTATAATACAACTTGTTTCATACATCACCCAATGTGGTTGAGAACTTTGGGACGGAAACTCGTGCACAGAAAATGAAGCACAAGATAAAATATTTCTTCAAATCATTAAAAAAAAGATAAAGGCCCGTCTGCATTTTCTATTGTTAAATTTAATTTACTTAGATAATGAACAAACATCCATTTTTATTACATAAATTCAGACAATTGTATTCTAAGCATATATGCAGTATTTTGCGACCTGTAAGTTATATCACAAATTAACATCTTTAATACAAATCTCCATAACTCGAATTCGATTAGTCGAATTTATTATGACATCCCCTAGCAATTCGAGATATCGAGGTTTGTCTGTACTTTCTTACTTTTCGGTTCCATTTCCACTTTCGCATAGCAGCAAAACTGGAACTCAGATAAGAGACCTGTGACTGAATTTCATTCACCAGATGTGATACACGAAATCTCTTACGTGTGTCTTGGGATACCGCAGGAGATGAACACTCAACCAGTAATTCATATAATTCATAGAGCGAGCTTGAGTATAATTTTTATCCTACTTTTCACATTTTGCAAAAATGAGGAAAAAGTAGACTTATGAGATCGATCAGGGAAAATGTGTGTGTGTCTGTCTGTCTGTCTGTCTGTCTGTCCGTCCGTCCTTCTGTCTGTCTGTCTCTCTGTCCTTCTGTCTGTCTGGCTGTGTGTGTGTGTGTCCCGCTATCAACTCCTAAACGGCTGCTGCAATCGAAACCAAATTTAGTATGAGTTAAGATGTATACAGGAATATCTCAAGCATATATTTGAAAATGATGTCAGTGCTACCAACTGCTGAAAAAACGCACTAGAAATTTGGGCTCCATGTTGGATATCATGGAAGGTATACATGGGCGCTATTCCAAAATTGGCACACATGTAGATAATACTATTTCAGTTTAAATTCCAGGAGGCCATACATGGCAGTGTTGACAAAACAATTTTAAGCCTTCTGATAGGTCTCATTTTTAAATGCATATAACTTCTACACTGTTAATTGGATTTCAACCAAATTTTGTATATAATATGTGAACATAAACAGATATGACTGAGTGTATTCTTAAGAGCCACCAGGGCTGCCAACTGTTAATAATTGCTCTCTCTATTTTCTTCATCCAAATACCAATATATCTGAAAGTATGCAAGCCGAGAGCTTTAAACTATACACACGCATAGTACCTGACATTTTAGATTAATTTGGAGTAACTTATATACTTCAGTTCTACCAACATGATTCTAAGCCTGCTGATAGGACCAATTTTTAAATACATGTAACTTCTATACTATAAGTTGGATTTCAACCAAATTTCGTATGTGCTATGTGTAACATAACAGATATGACTATAAGTATTCTTAAGAGCAATCAGGGCTGCCAACTGTTAATAAATGCTGTCTATATTTTTTACCCTAATATCAATATATCAGAAAGTATGCAAGCCAACAGCTCTATACTTTGCACACGTATAGCACCTGACACTGTAGATTTATTTGGAGTAATTAATATAAGTCAGTGCTGCCAACATGATTATATGCTTGCTGATAGATCCAATGTCTAACTGCATGTAACGTCCATTGGACTTCAACAACATTTTGTATTCTGTACCTTAAGAGATGGAACTAAGAATATATTCGGTCACCAGGGCTGCCAACTCTAGTGCTCTATTAGGCTACATTATACCAGGAATATTTCCCACTAATTAGACATTTCGATGTTACCAACTTAATTTCGTCATTATTCTAGATAGGTTCATATACTGTAGAATAACCATTGGCATGAAAAGTAGGCTCTTTAGTTCGTCACGGAACTTCTTGTTAATACATGTGAGAGGAAGAAGCTGCCTTCAATAGCAGAGCGCACGAGAGAGATGAAGAATGTTTATTATTAGTGGTGTGCTACCCGCAATAGTAATGATAAATAATGCGCTCTAATTGACTTTATCCCTTATCCCTTGAAACGCTGCCCTGCTCACGATCGAGAGTTTACAGAGCTGGCTATGATTCATGGTGTGCTACATCCACTCTGGAGCAGTGGGAGCACACACACGTCATATAATTACAGCTTTTACAGTAATTGGGCTCTAAATACTACTCAGATTAATTTTATCTGCATAGCATCTAGCGACACTGGCATAGAAAAATACCATTAATTAGAATAAACTTTAGGCTCATGGCGTCAATAGTCGTTTCTCATATTATACTTCGTCGCAATCTGCGACACATGCTAAGAACTCTTCAGAAGCTTTCTTGTTTGATACAGCACTTGCTCAGATTATTATGATCGTTCTTCGATTTCTTGTATTCACCTGTTATTGGTTTCGTTCGCCGTATATACAAAACTTCTGTTGTAAGAAGCTTATTATCTCTCTTTTACGCTTACTGGTATTTTAGTAATGTGATTGAAGTCATCTGGTTTCGATGACCCATTGCAAGCACTGCTTTGCATAACATCGCGGGTTGAATCCCGTCTGAAGTCGTCGGATTTTAAGAGCGTTTTAAAATCCTTCAGTATGTCTTTCTTCGGAGTAGAAGTAAAGTCAGAGGGCCCATGTCATAGATTTATGACATGTAAAAGAACTTTCCACTACAATTCAAAATGTGTTGCTAAATTTTTAGGTTATTTAGTCAGAAACGCTCTATCAAGTTCCAACGTTCGCTGCTAGGTGTTAGTGACAGTGGCATCTCTGGTAGCCAGAGTTGTAACTAGTTGCAATTGAACTTGATGAGCCTATGGCCGTTCAATTAAAAAGCCTTGCTATGGCCATTGGCTGCAATTCAAATATAATTACAAAGGCGCATATTGGTTTCAGTTAGTTTCTTTACCTTTACTGGTATTTTAATTACGGTTGTATCATAGATAATAGCGTACAGTATTTTTGATTTGGGCCAGATGACCTCGTTGTTCCGCCCCGAATAACTCCAATAACTAACTAACTAACTAACTATTTGTGGTTGCTCTTTGTCACAAATCATTTAATTATACTGTTGCCTGTTATTTGTGCATTCGATAAATTTTAATTATGATGTGGAAATTTAGGAATCATTTACCCTGGCCAACAGGCTATGTTATGGTGGAAGTTGCCAATTGTGATACTTTACAGGGAGAAATCGATTGGTGGATAGGAATATACAGTATCAAGTGTCTGTGAGGTAGATAAGAACAAGTAGATCCGTGAAGAACTAATTAGCCTTTTTTCATACATCATACTGGTCTTACTTAGGATACGAGAAATGAAAACGAGAATTTAAATAAGAATTGCATGGATGCCATTTTTAAGATGTCATAAAATTCCATTAAATTAGACGACAGTATATTAAGGCTTGTATGGAGATATACCGTTCCAAGTTACAGAGCGCTCGGATGAAAAGTCGCGAGAAGAATCCAATTAAATATTTGAATTTCGCGTTACCGCCATGTTGATTCTGTGATCACAAGGTTATTGAATGACACATATGTGAACTTATGTTAATAGCCTCTATCAACATACAAAATTTCAGTTTGATTGCTGTAATAGATTTCTAGATATTGAAAACCATCTAAATATTTTGGATGGTTGCCATGGTGGATTGTTATACGTGTAGGCCATACAGTTATGTACCATTAGATGAAGATTATTGCGTAGGTTCATTCTTCACCATTCTCCACTTCGATAGTACGATTAAGACACAAAAAGTAAATTAATAATTTTAAACATTCGCACAGCCGACATCTTGAGGGTGTGTAAACAATTGAACTAAATTAGATGTCAGTGCATTAAAGTGTGTAAAAACATTTGCCGTACCAAGTTTTACTGCCCTCAGATGGTTAAATCGCGAGAAAAATCCAATTATATGCTTCAACTTCGCTTGGCCGCCATGTTGGATTGGTGAAATGTATTAAAATCTGAAAGGCACGGTGGAGGTTCGACGAGGTATTACTATGCAATTACCGAGTTCCATTGAAATCAATTTGGCTGTTTTGATTTTGTTAGGGGAGCACACACACACATACACACATACACACACACGGACAAAAGATGATCTCATAAGCCTACTTTCGATTTTGCAAAAAATGAAAGTAGACTTATGAGATCTACACAGGGCAAAAATTGTGTGTCTGTGTGTGTGTGTGTGTGTGTGTGTACTCTGTATGATTGTCCCCCACTATGAATTCAAAAAAAGGTGAAACAAAATTGAACGAAATTTGGTACAGAATTAGCACTAGCAAAGGGCACCTCAGTGTCATGTTTTATATCGCCGCCATATTTACCAAAATTGAATGGCGACCACTCAAACATTCACAACGTAAAATCGAATAACGACTGAACTAACCATCCGATCTCTACCAAATTTAGTAACAAGATACCTTCATATGGGACGCGTCTTGTGCCCAAACTACAAGTCATCAGGAGTATTATTTCAGGATGGCGGCCGTGTGAATTATGCAAACTTTATAATCCATAACATGGTACCCACCCGTTCCGATTATCGAACCGATAATCATTTAAACTGTTCTAAAGGAAGAGGCCCGTTCGAAATTAAAAGTTCATATTGTAATATTACAGTGCAGAAGTGACTTTAAAAAGCTCATCCGACTCAGTTACAAGACAAGATGGCAGCTGATATCTTGTGCCAGACCTATATTTCACTAGTTTTAGTATTGCATGCAATATAGCCTACTGATAGAAATAATATAAACTTTGTATGAAATGTCTTATATATAAAAATATACTCCACTAAAGAAATCGTTTAGTCTAAATCATGATTTGCTAAGACGTTGTATGTAAGTCAATTGATATCGGCGAATTTTGGTTGACATGTTTTGTCTGTGTGGTTAAGCGTTAGCCATTCACCCGTATGACTGGGGTTCGAATCCTATCAAAGTTGAGATTTTTGCTTGATTTTTTTAAATTTATTGTTTCGTAATTACTCAGACGTTTTAAAATTAAGCGTTATATTGTGCATATTACGATGGAAAATATATATTTAACTAAAACAAAATTCGCCAGCGGATCTGCACGAGACATCTAACACCAACCAGGTGAACTATCAAGGCCAACTGGTTGCGAACTGCACACCGGCCCACAGACTACCTTACAGCTTAAATTGAAAAGTTTCTTATGGCCGCTAGAATGCACTCGCCAAATTAGGATTATCTTATCCGAAACTTTTCCGTTAGATGTCATGACTGGTCTAGGTGGGACTCCAATGGTTAGCATACTATTGGCATTCTAAAAGCATCGAATTTGAAGAATGACAAGTTCATAATGCGATACATTTTTATTTTAAAGCATTTGTAACAGCCTATTGTGTGTTATTTGAAAATGTTATCTATATATTTAAAACAGTAAGGTGATTTTTGTTATCACGAGATAGAGAGAACGACAGAACCAATTTACTTCGTAGAGCACTCTAACGAAAGCTCTTGGCCTGTAGATTTGCAGAGTGTCTCTAAAATAAACAAATATATTACGGTATATTTTAAATAAATATAGAAAATAGCAGAATTCAGCCCCTCGCGCATGCGCACAATCCGCCTGGGCTCATGACAAAATGGCGGTGAGAAGTCCATTAAAATGTAAGTTATTTAATAAGCTTCCATGTAATTGAAAACATACATTAACCAAGTTCTGACAATACAATATAATAACAGTATGAACATATACGAATGTATATTGATTTTATTGATAATGAATTGGATTATTTTCTTCAGATAGCGGCTTTTGAAGATAGTGAATGGTTGCGTCTGCATCTAAGTCCGAGTGCCCGAGTAGCTATCTGGTTAAGGCGATTGACTGTGGATCCAAGGATCGCAGGTTCGATCCCAACTCTCGCCAGTATTTTTTTTTTTTTGCCACTGAAATATTGTTTTATCAAGGAGTATTAGTAAGGTTTTATGTCAGTTAAAGATACATATTTCTACACATTTTCTCAACACGTTTTATTTCCGTTTTACCATTGCATTACAGCATGTCCTCAATACGTCGTTTGAATATCTGCAATCAGTTCCAGTAACTGACAACAGATGGCAGTACCTCGCCAATATAGTTCCAGTAACTGAGAGCAGATTGCGTCGATATATTTAAAACACAAGGCATGGCCTTGATGGCGAGTCTTCGCGTGATAGTTAAATATTGTTTTATCAAGGATTATTAGTAACGTTTTATGTCAGTTAAAGATTCCTACATTCCCTCTCAATAAGTTTTATTTCCGTTTTACCATTGCATTACAGCATGTGGTCAAAAGAGCTAATATCTGCCATCAATTGCAGTAACTGACAACAGATGGCAGTACCTCGCCCATATAGTTTCAGTAACTAACAACAGATGGCAGCACCATTGCATCGATATATTTAAAACACAAAACATGGCGCGTTTTCAAGTGATGGAGAGTTATAGGCTAGAGGGGAATTTTTAAGAAGGGAAACGTTGAAGAACATTAACTGACAGTTGAGTGTGTAGGCTATGTTGTTTATGTACTTTAATATTGCAATTTCTTCCCAATGCTTCGGTGGTCAAGTTGGTAGCATCCTAGACTAAAAGTTATAAATTATGCATCGTCGATATACTCTTAAATTATTAGTGAAAAGGTAGTTTTCCAGGCCCTGGCGCGTGTCCACAATTGCTTTCGCCATGAGAGACACTTGGCAAACATAATTCGTTTGAAGGGCTCCGACATCGTTGTCACTCAGCCCCATGTACTTTGGTGTGTAAGTGTAAAATTTTCTCTGATAACCCGTATTATTGTGATAGCTGCATTACTTTGTGTATTTGTAATTAAGGTGGGAAATGGCAAGGTGACGGCCGAGGCCTTAAGTTAGGAACCATCCCGGTATTTGCCTTGAGTGGAAGTGGGAAACCACGGAAAACCACATCTAAGATTGTCGAGGTGGGAATCAAATCTTCCTCTCCTTAGTTATACCTCTAGAGACTGAATGTGCCCCGTTTTTGCCCTCAGACCAGAATTAAATTTCTTGGCAGAGCAGGAAATGTAACCCGGGTCTCCGAGGCGATAGCCAAGAATGGGTGGGCTTCCATGTGTTAATACGATTTTTGACATGCACGGGACATAGAATTCTAAAACAGCCTCCATTAGGGTGACTGCCGAAGTGAGTATTGAGTATATGCCTAAGCTCATTCCAGTAGTTGGCGAAGTTATTCTATGTTCCCCTGCAAAATGTACTGCCATAAACTATAACAGGTGATGGAAATAGCTTATTTAGAGCAGTTTTGTACTGTTTATATCAAAAAGAAGAACGTCATTCTGCGCTGCGTTTTCAAGCTATTGCCAAACATTTCGCTGGCAGGAACAATTATAAGGAATTTATTGTCAGCGATCAGTCTCATCGCATTCTCCTCACCAACCAACTTGAGTATGAGAGTCTCTGGACGGTCATGTTGAACTTCATTGTATAAGACAGTTGTTTAATGATTATTTGTTTAGAGTACTGAATCTAACTACGCAGTTGATTTCGGCAATGGAAGTATTTTTTGCTATTTAATATTTAGCGGCTCCGATATTGCAGGTCACTATAGTGTTATCGAATAATACGAAGCCACATTTAAAATCCAATATAAATAGGCCATTTCAGAAACAATTCCAGATGTTATGCAGTACAGTGAAAGGTCTTTGACGATCAAATGTAAACATTGTTCTACATTGTATTTCTCTTGCGTAAAATCTACGCGCGGTTACTTTGGCCTTTACTGTTGTGATGGTAAAATTGATCTGCTGAAATATAAAATATTTGCCAAGCTGCAACAATGCAATGATATTAATTTTAAAGTCATTGAACTTATATCCAGTAGTTCAAACACATACATCAGCGTTAACATATTGGCGAACATAATTCATTTGATGGACTCAGACATCGTCGTCACTCAGCCCCGTCTATTTTGGTGTGCGAGTGTAAACTTTTCTCTGATAACCTGTGTTAATGTGATGGCTGTGTTGATGTGTGCATTTGTAATTAATGTGGGGAATGGGGAGTTAACGACCGAGGCTTTAAGTTAGGAACTATCCCGGTATTTGCCTGGAGTGGAAGTGGGAAACCACGGAAAACCAAATCCAAGATTGTTGAGATGGGAATCAAACTTTGCTCTTCTTAGTTTTGCCTCACGAGTGCGGCCCGTTCCAGTCCTCAGACCAGAATTAAATTTCTTGGCAGAGCGGCGATCGAACCTGGAATCCGGGGCAATAGCTCAGAATGTAGCCTTAAGAATGGGCTTACCTGTGTTAATACGATCTTTGACAAGCACTGAACATATAATTCTAAAACTCCCTCCATTACTGTGGCTGGCGAAGTGAGTCTATGCTCATTCCAGTAGTGGCGAAGTGATTCTATGCTCCCTTGCATAATTTACTGTCATGGAAATACAAAGTATTGTACCTTCAACAGGTGATGGAAATTCATTATTTACAGCAATTTCATTCTGTTTATTTCAAAATGAAGATCGTCATCCTGAGTTGCGTTTGCAAGCAAATTGCAAAAATTGCAAGGATTTTATTATTGGCGATCAATCTCATCGCATTCTCATCAGCAACCAACTTGAGAATGGAAGTATTCATTGTATATGTGAATATTATTGTTTATTGATTATTTGTTTAGAGTGCATAACAATGGGTCTAACCACGCAGTTGATTTTGGCAATGGAAGTAAGTTATTATTTGCCATTTAATATTTGGCGGCTACGTTGATGCAGGCCACTATAGTGTTATATAAAATGACGTTAATTTGGGCAGAAATGCTGCTATAAATAAACCCATTTGACGAAATAGAACATTAGCCGCAAAAAAGTGGGAAATCGGAGAAAAATACGAAGCCACTTTTAAAATCCAATATAAATATGGCATTTCAGAAACAATTCCAGATACTATGCCGTTACAGTTTAGGGTCCTTGACGAACAAATGTAAACATTGTTCTGCACTGTATTTCTCTTGCGAGAAATGTACACTTGGTTACTTTGACCTTTGCTGTTGTAATGGTAAAATTAATCTGAATAAATATAAAATATTTGACAGGCTTTAACAATTATTTTTCACTGGAGATGATATCTCAAGGAATTCCAGAGGGACTAATCGGCAGTACAATGCTATGTCCTTCGTTTCATGGCGCAGCGGTCAAGCTGTATGCCTCTCACCAAGGCGGATCGGGTTCGATTCCCGGTCAATGCATGTGAGATTTTTGATGTGAAATGCCATGTCCTGTGGTTCGGATTCCACGTTAAACGGAGGTCCCGTGGCTTATGATCGCGAGATTAACGGTCACGTTAAACTGCAAGCTTCCTTTCTTCGTTTCATTTGGTGCCAATGTTACTGTGCCACACGCACACGGTCCACATTGTTTTAAAATGTATGGAATTGCACATCATCGCATTTCTTCGTTATATTCCAAAAATATAAGCGATGGTTTGCGGCCAGTTGTATTAGACTCATCAGAGTTCTTGAATTCCTTGGAACTAAACGACTGGCCGCCACATACTCCAAACGCTTGGCCCGTTATGCTGCTTAGAAATCTGAACGGTTCCCAAGGACTCCTAAATGCAACCATATTGCTTGGATTTGGAAATAATAGGTGCAGTTAAAATTAGGCAGAGATGTCTAATCCTTCGACTTGATTTAACACCATCCGATAAAACACTATCATTTTCTTTTAAGAGGCAATATTTTCCAATTCATTTGGCATACTTTATCACAATCAATAAAGCTCAAGGGGAAACTCTGGAACGTATAGGCCTCAATTTGCCCCAACAATTTTTCAGTCATGGCCAGCAGTATTTTGCAATGTTGAGAGTGCAATCTTTTGACGCCCTCATAGTTTCAATAGAGTCAAAAAATAATCGTACAAAGAATGTACAGTAGGCGTATATAAGAAAATTCTTCAGTAAATATTTTTCTATTGACCGTCATGTTTTGACGGGTTTCAACTAGTTTGAATTAAAGTACAAAACGATCTCACATACAGTAGTACCTGTCCTCTATCTGTTGGTGCTAGTTCAGGATATTAATTAATACTTTTATTGCATCCAAATAGCAGTCTAAAATAAAGAATGAAAATGTACACTAACATTGCGCTCTGGGCATTTGATTTGATACTTTTATTGCATCCAAATAGCAATCTAAAATAAAGAACGAAAATGTACACTAAAATTGCGCTCTGGGCATTTGAATTGTATAGTGTTTGATTGATTGTTTCCTTTACTACAGAGCTCTAAGTGGTAGCATTCACAAGCTTATCCACATAGTCGGCATACACGCGTCACTGTAGGGTCATGGAAAGATTTGTTAATGCAATTAAAGAGGTGAAAACCATGGACAGCCAGACGTGTAAACATATTCCTCAACTCAAAGTTGGATGTTGCTCACGTCCGGTCGATTATGTCTCCAGTTCCATAAAATTCTTGAGATATGTCTTCTCTTTCTTCCTTTCTTCTTTTATTCTTTCTTTCTTTCTTTCTTTCTTACTTACTTTCTTTCTTTCTTTCTTTCTCCAATGACGGTAGTAGTTTTTACGAGGTTGTGGTGTTTGGTAGAGGTAAATAATTTCTAAGGTCTTCAACCAACCAAGAAATGATTATATTACACTCATAAATTGAAGAGGAAGTAAACCATATGTTTTTTACTGAACATTTTGTTTTTCATGAGTGAAAATAGGCTAAAAATGATAGGAAATGGGGGAAATTTGCGATATGAGAGGGCAGAGAAATGAGGCACAAGTAGGAAGACTTCATCACAAACGTAGGGGACTGTAATTATCTGGCCAGGTAGTGTAAGTCGTAGAGTGTCCTACACATTATGCACTGTGGATATGCAATCAGATTTGTGAAGGGTGGATGAAGTTATAAGTCACAAGTCACTTCGAATTGTGCGATGTTAGATCACTTAAGATACCTCGTTGCAAATTTGGTAAATTCGAGACAAATGATCGGTTTGCCGCATGACCGTTACGTCTAAGTTTTCTGAAGGTAATTAAACATTCATCCACAGGCTAACCTGTCGATTTGTAATTAACAGTTTTCTTGGCCGGGTGTAAACTCAACTCGTACGATTCGAATGGTGGTGTATGTACAATATTGATTAAAAAAAGCACCTATGGAAATAGGCGTACTACTTACTCACGGAACTTTTACATATCGAAGAAAAGTGGCACAAGCCAAAATTAATAATTTTTTGTTTCACGAAATGCATTTATATATATTGTAATTCTTTGAGAGCGAGTTTCTTTCGTAAAAGTGGATATTATTATGACCGTAAAATACTTTATATGCTATAATGGTTGGGAAACCATGGACAGATCTTAAGTGAAGTATGACGCTATTCAAGATAACAGCCAGTCGTGTTTTTTCCTTCGAAGAAGGAACCATTACTCCCCTTTCGCCGCCGATATTATAAATAGAGTTAAGGCGATTTTCTATAAAATAATATGTAGGGAAAGCCAACTAATGGCTACACTGCGTTCTGCTGCACGGCTGAAAGCAACGGGAAACTACAGCCGTAATGCTCCTCCCGAGGATATGCACCTCTCTATGCATAATTACACGTTGTTGATGGCCTCCTCCCTTGTAAAATTCCAATCCGAAGGTCAACTAGTCCCCCGTTCGGATCTCCGGGTGGGGACTAATCGAGAGGGGGTTAACATCACAGAAGTGACAAAGAAGAAATCTGACATTCTACGGATCGGAGCGTGGAATGTTAAAAGTTTGCTAGGAAGTGGAAGGTTAGAAAACTTAGAAAGGGAAATGGATAGATTGAGGTTGGATTAGGTTGGGATTAGTGAAATGCGCTGGCAAGAAGAACAGGACATTTGGTCAGGAGACTATAGGGTCATTAGCACTAAATCAAACAATGTCCAAGCAAGGGTTGGTCCATATTGAGTAGGAAACTTGGACATCGGGTGGAATATTATGAGCAATATACTGAACGGATTATTGTAGCAAAAATCAATAAAAAAAACCTACGTGCACCACAGTGGTACAAGTCTATATGCCTACCAGTCAAGCTGATGATGAAGATGTTGAAAAGGTCTACAAAGAAATAGATGAAATTCTGAGGTATATCAAGGGTGATGAAAATGTTATAGTAATGGGAGATTGTAATACTGTGGTAGGAAAAGGAAGAGGAGGGAAGATAGTCGGAGATTTCGGATTAGGGGAAAGGAATGATCGAGGAAGCAGGCTGATGGAATTCTGGACCGAGCATGAGTTGGTCATAGCTAACAGCGTATTCAATAACCACAATAGAAGAATATACACATGCATGAGACCAGGAGATACAGGGCGTTACCAAATCGACTTCATTATGGTCAAGCAGAGGTTTCGAAACCTGATTTTGGATTGTAAAACATATCCCGGTGCTGACATAAACTCTGACCACAATCTGGTTGTTATGAAATGCAGATTAATGTTTTTTTTTTTTTTTTTTTTTTTTTAGCGTATGGCTTTTAGTGCCGGGAGTGTCCGAGGACATGTTCGGCTCGCCAGTTTTGTAGCTACTTCGAGACAGACACCCAATGGGTGAGCTACAAGTACCGTTGGTGAGGGAAGTTGGAATGTAAGGACGAGGAGTTGGAAGGTAGCGGATGTGGCCTATAGTTACGGACCAACCCCGGCATTTGCCTGGAAGGAAGATGGGAAACCACAGAAGACCATCTTCAAGTTTGCCGGCGGGGGGATTCGAACCTCCTCGCCTCCCGGATGTGAGCGACTGCCAGCAGTCATGCCGTAACGGACACAGCTAACTCACCCGGTAGATTAATGTTGAAGAAACTGAAGAAAAGTCAAAAGCCAAATATATGGGCAATAGACAGACTGAAAGAGAAAGATGTAAACGAAAGATTGAAGAAGATTATAATGGAAGGAATAATGAAAAAGTCTAAACAAACTTCAATTGCAGACGAATGGGCACTTCTGAAGAATGAAATAACAAAATCCGCAGAAGAAAACATTGGTAGGAAAGAGAGAATAGGTAGAAAACCGTGGATCACACAGGATATACTAGAATTGATGGATGAAAGGCGGAAACACAAGAATGTAAGAGATGAAAAGGGGAAAGCAGAATATAGACGTCTGAGAAATGAGGTTAACAAGATGTGCAAGGAAGCGAAAGAAGATTGGTTGAACGATAAATGTGCAGGTATAGAAAATTGTCTGAAAATAGGAAAAGTAGACACAGCTTATCGAAGGATTAAGAATACTTTTGGGGAAAAGAAGACTAAGTGCTGTAATATTGACACAGATGGAAAGCCTCTAACAGATAGGGAAGAAAATGTTGAGAGATGGAAAGCTTACATAGAGTGTTTGTAGAAGGGAAAGGAGTTTGGGAATCATGTAATGGAGAGGGAAGAGGAAATTGATGAGGATGCGAAAGGGGATTTAATATTAAGATCAGAATTTGACAGAGCATTGGAAGATTTAAGCAGCAACAACGCACCAGGCATAGATGATAAACCGATTGAGTTGCTACGATGCATAGGAGATGAAGGTCTAATCAGGTTATTTCACTTGGTGTGTAGGATTTATGAGAAAGGTGAGGTACCCTCTGATTTCAAAAAGAATGTTATCATTCCTATACCAAAGAAAGTGGGAGCTGACAGATGTGAAGATTACCATACAATCAGCTTGATTACTCATGCTTCAAATATCCTGTCTAGAATAATTTACAAGAGGATGGAAAGCCAGATAGAAACGGAGTTGGGTGAAGACCAGCTTGGTTTGAGGAGAAATGTAGGAACAAGGGAAGCTGTACTAAGTCTTAGGCTGATTTTGGAAGGTAGAATAAGGAAAGATAAGAGAACGTTCATGGCATTTGTAGACTTAGAAATGACTTTTGATAACGTTGATTGGACTAAATTGTTTGACATTTTGAAAACGATTGGAATAAAGTACAGCGATAGGAGGGTGATCTACAATCTATACAGAAACCAGACAGCAGTCATTCGAGCTGAAGGACATGAGAGAGAAGATGTTATTCAGAAAGGTGTAATTCAAGGCTGCAACTTATCACCCATACTTTTCAATCCTTACATTGAACAAGCAATGAAGGAAATTCGAGAAAAATTTAAAGTGAGAGTGAAGATTCAAGGAGAAATAGTTTCAACTCTGAGATTTGCTGATGACATCGTCATCTTGGCCGACACGCCTGACGATCTGAATGAGTTTTAGGTAGATTTCATTAGAAAGCTAACTATTGCAATGGGTCCCATGTTTCGACTTCCGGAAAATTTCAACATATCTTCGCGTTTCACATCCCCCAGACCCCAAAACCACCGTCAGTTCAAAAGTTTATATATAATTTATGTATATATGTATCTCTCTCTCTCTCTCTCTCTATATATATATATATATATATATATCAGTTTCTTGTGGACACGATAACTGCCGTAATTTTGTACCAATCACTTTGAATTTTTTACATAATATGTATCCCTATAAAATCTTGGTCGAGTTTGTTAATGGGCAAAATCGGTCAAAGGGGGTGAAAATGGGGGGCTTTTTTCGAAAAAGTGAAATATCGCTATAACTCTCTTAATATATGAAATATCGAATCCCTTCAAAGTTCATAATATGTGTCGGATAAGTGCCAAAAATTTATGTCAAATCAGTTTTTTGATAGCACCAACCATTGACCAAAGGGGTGGAAAAAAGTGGGTTTTTCGGGAAACATTAATCATATCTCTCTTAATAGACACAATATCAAAACCGTACAAAATAGAAAATATTCCCCTAATAATTACCTAAAACTTTTGTCTGAAAGAAATTTTGATATGACCCACCATTACGCCAAGGGATGAGAAAAACGATTTCGGACTTAAGGAAAATGCAAGTGCCATAAGAGGTTACCATGACAACGCTTCTAAATTGATGAGGGATGAGCCTTCAGAGGTTGCCAAGACAACGCCATTGACGAGATCACATTCATTTTTAGCCTACTTTTCACACTTTGCAAAAATGAGGAAAAAGTAGACTTATGAGATCGATCCGGGAAAATGTGTCTGTCTGTCCTTCTGGCTGGCTGGCGGTGTGTGTGTGTGTGTGTGTGTGTCTCCCCCCCCCCTATCAACTCCTAAACGGCTGCAGCAATCGAAACCAAATTTAGTATGAGTAAAGATGTATACCGGAATATCTCATGCCCATATTTGAAAAAGATGTCAGTGCTACCAACTGCTAAAAAAACGCATTAGAAATTTGAGCTCCATGTTGGATATCATGGAAGGCATACATGGGAGCAATTCCAAAATTGACACACATGTAGATAATACTATTTAAGTTTAATTTCCAGGAGGCCATACATGACAGTGTTGCCAAAATAATTTTAAGTCTTCTGATAGGTCCAATATTTAAATGCACATAACTTCTACACTATCAATTGGATTTCAACCAAATTATGTATGTAATATATGCACATAAGCAGGTATGAATGACTGAGCGTATTCTTAAGAGCCATGAGGGCTGTCAACTGTTAATAATTGCTCTCTCTACTTTTTATCCAAATACCAATATATCAGAAAGTATGCAAGCCGACAGCTTTAAACTATGCACGCGTATAGTACCTGACATTTTACATTAATTTAGAGTATCTTATATACGTCAGTTCTACCAACATGATTCTAAGCCTGCTGATAGGACCAATTTTTAAATACATGTAACTTCTATACTGTCAGTTGGATTTCAACCAAATTTCGTATGTGCTATGTGTAATATAACAGATATGACTACAAGTATTCTTATGAGCAATTAGGGCTGCCAACTGTTAAAAATGGTGTCTATATTTTTTACCCTAATATCAATATATCAGAAAGTATGCAAGCCAACAGGTCTATACTTTGCATACGTATAGCACCTGACATTCTAGATTAATTTGGAGTAATTAATATAAGTCAGTGATGCCAACATGATTCTATACCTGATGATAGCTCCAATTTTAAAATACATATAACTTCTATACTAAAAAAATGGATTTCATCCAAAATTGGCACAAAAATTTATCATAATATTTCCGATTATTTCTGACCAGCATACGCATGACATTGTTGCCAACGTGCTTTTACGTGTGCTGATAGATCCAATGTATAACTCCATGTAACGTCCTTTGGACTTCAACTACATTTTGTATTCTGTACCTTAAGAGATGGAATTAAGAATATATTCAGTCACCAGGGCTGCCAACTGTATTGCTGTATTAGGCTACATTATGCCTAGTATACAGTACTACAGTACTACCAACTTAATTTCGTCACTATTCTAGATAGGTTCACATACTGTAGATTAATCATTGGCATGAATCTTAATTTTAAGAAAAGTAGGCTCTTTAGTTCGGCACGGAACTTCTTGCTCCATCTGACTATGTGGGAAGCGGCTAACTGGTAGCATGCTGAACTTCTATGCCCAAGGTCGCTGGTTCAAAACCGGCCAAAGTCGTCGGATTTTCTAAGAGCGCTAAAAATCCCTCAGCATGCTTTCCTTCGGAGGGGAAGTTCCAACGTTCATTTCAAGTTGCTGGTTGCGGTGGAATCGAGCAGCCAAGTTCACAGTAGGTGTCGTTGACGGTAGTATTTGGTACAAAATTAGGTACTACTACTTAAAATTGACCTTCTGCAGACCTTATCTGAATTAGAGACTAATACAGTCATCACAATTAACACCGTTTATCAGACAGATTCTACACACACCCAATGTACACGGGGTTACATGACCACGTTGTCGTAGCCCCTAAACTGAGGAACCAATCAACATCTCTGCGGGAGATAAAATTTTGCGTGAAGAAGTAACAGACTGTTAGATAGTTACACATCAGTTCCAAACCTTGCATAAGGACATTGTGATCAAAAGTATAAAAATGAACCCCAAATATGACAAGAAAGTTACCATCCCCATAAGACAATAAAATGTTAAAAATATGCATAGAAAGACGAAAAAAAGGTTAATTAACCTCCAATTGTAAAATACATTCTCGCAATAAATTAGGTCTGATCCACCTACGAAAACCTGCATATTTCGCCTAATTTAGCCTATCCTCTAGTCTGCCTGGTGAAATCTACCTCCGCCTTCCGGCGTGCCGAGGGGAATTTTTTTAAATGGTATGGATTCTGTCTTGAGGAAAGAATTCATGATGAAAATTAATAAATGTAAAACAAAAATATTGTAATGCAGCCGAAATAAATCAGAAACCTCTATGGACATCAAATTGGTAGGTGAAAAGCTGAAGGAAGTAGGAGACTTCTGTTACTTAGGAAGCAAAATAACCAGTGATGGACGAAGCAAAGGGGACATGAAATGTAGGTTGGCTCAGGCAAGGAAAGCATTTCTACAAATAAAGGAATCTGTTGACTTCGAATATAGATTTAGGTATTAGGAAGTCAGTTTTGAAAGCCTTTGTCTGGTGCGTGGCACTCTATGGAAGTGAAACTTGGACTATTGGTGCAGCAGAAAAGAGGAAAATTGAAGCATTTGAAATGTGGTGTTACAGGAGACTGATGATGAGCAGATGGGTGGATAGGGTTCCAAACGAAGGGGTATTAAGACGAGAGGGAGAGGAGAGATGTTTCTTGCGACTGTTAATGAAGAGAAGAGATAGGTATGTAGGACACATAGTAAGACATCCAGGAATAGCAAGCTTAGTTGAGGAAGGAAGGGTCGAGGACAAGATCCGTAGGGGTAGACAAAGGTTAGAATATGTTAAACAGATCGCCTTGGATGCAGGGTGTGGTAGATATGTAGAGATAAAACGATTGGCTCATGACAGGGACGCATGGAGGGCCGCATCAAACCAGTCAAAACTTAAACAACAACAGGGAAAGTAACATTTTCCACGTTCAAACTCAAAATTGCATTATTTTGACCTGTGTCACTTTTTTGTGTACCATCAATATTTAAACAAGAAGTGCTGTGAGGAAGTAGTACGCATATTTACCCATACTGTAAAGGTCCGTTATGTCTGAGAACTCAATGTTTATGTCAACGCCCATTAATATTCAGGTGTGCAGTCACAAACTTTACCCTGCACCACAAATGGAATCACAGAACTATGTTGACGGCAAATTGGATTCATTTGTCCCAATTCAAATGACATATGAATTGTTAACTCCAGACTGTGCACTACGGCGACAATCAATCTAATAGATAGACTTTATAAACTGCATTTCAACCTGTAATTGTTGGTTCATACCCTTGATACATCAATATTTCATTATGAGCAAGACATCGGCTAACATCTACATCGGGGCAGATGACTGTCAACCCCTCCCCCTTTGGGGGTGGTTAATAAAAAGATTGGATAAGAGAAGTGTCTTCATCATCTGTGATAACCCGGAAAAGGTGAAGCCAGATGCTTGTCTATATGAAGTGACGCTTTATAATGTCACTAATTATCGCTTTGTCGCGTCAGACTGACGGATAAAAATCTGCTTTTCTATGCCCAACATAACTGTCATTAGAAACTACCCAATGGATGGTACTATCTTCTTTCTGCCCATCCGAAGGGAAATACGGTTCCAGATAGTGCTAAGTAGTATAAAGTAACATCATGCCATTGATCAGTCGTTGGTAGAAAGGGAA
Organism: Meconema thalassinum; assembly: GCA_946902985.2. Taxonomy (NCBI): domain Eukaryota; kingdom Metazoa; phylum Arthropoda; class Insecta; order Orthoptera; family Tettigoniidae; genus Meconema; species Meconema thalassinum. The sequence continues at coordinate 264,152,294 of OX336391.1, forward strand.
TGTGTGACCTATCTCCATAAGGATAACTACGAGATCTCAAACATACCATTGTAGTTGAGCTTCTACTTCAAGGATATATAAGGTGGTGATAAGCAATTAAGAGATTCTGTAATCGATTTGCAGATTGTAAACTGGAAAATAATCCGAAACAATTGAAATGGTAGTAACGAAGTTTTTCAAAATTAAATAAATAAATAAATAGCCTTACAAATCCCATAAGGGCTATGGCCTCCTGCTTTGCAGGGAATTGCTCAGTTTTAACTCATCAGGTGAGCAAGTCCTGAGGAGCATTCGGGGTTATTCTTTCTGATTGGGCCTTCTATATAGATGTGCAGCTGATTAAAGATTAAGTAAATTATATTACGATGGCATAACATTCGCTACAACAATCTTCATTTCTGAGTCTGGCGATATCAAGGCCTCAAATATCCATTAGTATTACGGAAATCATAATAGCCATCAATTAATATCTGGGAGCTTCCCATTGGCACTAAGCACAAAGCTTACCCTGTCTAAGCACTTGAACAATGACAGAAACTGCGAAGTCTTCACTCTTCAGTAAAATCTACGTATATTGAACCGTTTCAAATAGGTCTTTTTAAAATGCAATACAAAACCTTACCGGTGGAGTTTTAACATCTAGTTTGGATGCAGATACCTATACACGTTCTTTAACATCCCACAAATCATTCACTATGTTGTGCACATGTGGTCCCGGAACGAATTAATAAGTGTTTCGCAAGATAGTTGAACCTTTTGAATTCCTTGTGATGCAGTAAGGTTATTTTCCCTAGTGAACACGATGATATTTCCTCAAATTAGAGCGCGAGACAATGTTCCATTAGTTCTGTCCGCCATGCAAATGACTTCTCACATGTGCTACAAGTGTATTACTTCACTCCAGTATGAACAACAGTGTGCTTCTTGAGGTCACCGCTCTGTGAGAAGCCTTTATTGCACACCAGAGATATGTACCGCTTTGCTGCATGCCCACTGAACGGTGTCTTTCTAGTTGATGCATTGTTTTATTGGTCACTGCATGCGAGTCTCCCTAGGTCTTTCCACTCCTGCCTCATCTTCGCTGTTCTTGTCCATTGTTTTCCTCCCCATTTTACGAACCAGTCTGCCCATCTGATTCTTTGTCTCCCAACGTTTCGTCTTCCTGTTCTTGGGTCCCACATCGTCATTTTGTACGTCCATCGGTTAGGATCTAATCTCGCTACATGTCCACCCCATCTCCATTTGATCTGGTCTGCTGATGTCATAGCGTCTTTCATGCCGGTTCTCCTTCTTAAATCTTCGTTCCGTATTCTATCTCTCAATGAGACATGAAGTATCTTCCTTTCCATTTTCCGTTGACATCTCTGGATCATTTGTCTTTGTTTCGATGTTAATGCCCAAGTTTGGCAACCATATAGTAACACCGGTATAACGCATTTTTCCAGAACTTCAGCCTTTAAAGTGTGTTTTTGGGTCTTGTCAGCCAGTATAAACTTTAGGGACCAAAAGCTCTTCCATGCTTGTCCTATTCTTCGTTTGACCTCTTTCTCTGAACGACTTGAAAATGACATGTTCTGACCGAGATATACATATTCTTCAACATATTCCAGTGTTTCTCCGTTCACATTAATTGGGGCTTCTAACGCATTGGTCATCAGCTTCGTTTTCTTCGGGTTCATTGTAAGGCCCACTTCTTTACTTGTTTTGTCTAATTCTTTTATCATTTGTTCCAGCTCTTTCGCTGATTCAGCCACCAAAACAATGTCGTCTGCGAACCGTAAATGGGTTAGTCTTGTCCCATCGATTCTGATGCCATATTTTTCTTCCCAGTCCAGTTTTCTAAACTGATTTTCCAGCAAACAGGTGAATAATTTTGGTGAGAAGGGGTCTCCCTGTTTTACTCCCCTTTCTATCATGATGTTACATCCTTCTCTTTCTGTCTTTATTCTGGCTTGGTTACCGTCGTAGAGTTTGCCAAGGAGTCTAACGAATTTGTTTGGGATGCCTTGTTTTTCCAGTGCTTCTAAGACGCTTCCCTGTTCTACGGAGTCAAATGCTTTGTTGTAATCCACAAATGCGATATACACCTCTAGATTAAATTCCTGAACTTTCTCCATGAGTTGATTTATTGCTTGCAAGTGGTCTGATGTACTGAAACTCTTTCTGAATCCTGCTTGCTCTATCGGTTGCTGTTCGTCCAGTGCCTTTGTCATTCTATTGGTTAGGATCTTCATAAATAGCTTGTAGAGGTTTACAATTAGGTTGATCGGTCTGTAGTTGTTTATGTCGTCCTTGGCTCCCTTTTTGTGTAGAAGTATGATAATGCTTTGTTTCCACTGCATTGGTATGTCTTCTGTTGTGAGTATGGAATTAAATAATGTTGTGATGACTGGGATTAGGTCTTCTTCACCCCATTTTAGAAATTCATTGTAAATTCCATCTTCACCTGGGAATTTTTCGGTTTTCGTTTGTCGAATGGCTGCTCTTACTTCACTGGGTAGTATTGGAGGTGTTTCTTCCTCTAGGTTTTCTTCTGATGTATTCTGGTCCTGATGCAAGTTGGATCTTTGAGAGTTACTTGAGTATAGTGTCCTATAGAACTCTGTCGCTTGCGTCATTATCTCTTCTCTTGAGGCTTGTCTTTTTTCGTTGTTGTCTTTTACTCCCAGCATCCAATGTTTGCCTGGAGTTAATTCTTTTCTAATCTTATTTATTGATTTTGTGGTATCCATGATTTCTTTGACCACTTTAGTGTTGTGTTCTCTGATGTCTCTTCGGATTTCCCTTTTTGATTGTTTATTGACTTCCGCATATTCCAGCTTTTTGTGTTCGTTTTCTATGACTTGTGATTTTAGGCGTTCTCTTTCTTCGATCAAACATTTGGTGCTATCCTTAAGTTTTATTCTATTTTTCATACTGTTTCCAGGTGTTGACGATTGTTTGGCTGCGCGGGATATGCAATTTACGAGCTCTGTATAGTGTTGTTGGACTTTTTGCTCCGTTTGTTGGTTGAAGTCTCGTAGGTTTTGTTGTAGTGCTTTTACATACTCCGCCCTGTCTAAGCATCCTGGATGTGTAGTTTTGTTGTTGAAGTAGTGTCTCCTTTTCTTCTTTATTCTCACTTTCAATCGTACCATTCTGTGATCTGTGTCAAACTTCAGACCATTTATCACTTGTATGTTTTTCACCTCTGTTAGTCTATTGGTTAGGATGAAGTCTATTTCGTTTTTGATTTTCCCATTCGGAGATTTCCATGTCCATTTGCTTTCTGGGCTTTTCTTGTAAAATGTGTTCACAATTTTAAGTCTTTGTCCCAGTGCAAACTGTATTAGTCTTTCTCCTCTTTCGTTCCTTGTTCCGTATCCGTGAAGGCCCATAGGTTCTTCTTCTTCGTATTCCTTTCTTCCTACCTTGCTGTTGAAGTCTCCAATTATGAATGTTGTGTGTGCTTCGTACTCGGCTAGTGTGTCTTCGAGGAGCATATAGAAGTCTTCAATTTCTTCTTCCGTACTTGCTTCTGTGGGAGCATAGACTTGAATTATTATGAACGTGCTGTCATTTAATTTTAGGGATAATACTATGATTCTTTCTGAGATTCCCTTTATTTCTTTTATATTGTGTTTTAAATGTCTTTTTATCAAAAAACCTACCCCTTTTTGTCCTTTTGTTTCCCCTATGAAGCTAAAGACATCCCCATTTGTTTTCTCTATTATGTCTTCGCCGTATTGCCTCACCTCACTGAGGCCTAATATATCGTACCTTACGTTTTCTAGTGCGTTTTCGAGTTCTATTTCTTTATCTTGGGTTCTTAAGATTCTAACGTATAGTGTACCGAGTATGAGTTCTTCTTCCTTGTGTGAACGTTGTTTCATCGTTGTGTTGTGTTGAATTCTTCTTCCCCGTTTTTTGAGGATAAGTCTTTCCAGTGCACCCACTGGTCATTTAACAGGATTTTCTGGTATCCAACTCTTACATTGTTATTACCCTTTTCCCTTTCTTCCCTGGCTTTCTGTCGGAGTGATGCTTGGATTTCTCTTTCTTTTATTGTGAGGTCATCATCTATGAATATGTCTTGTCCTCTCAGTTTGTGTTTGTTTCGGACTATTTTTAGTTTGTCTGCAAAATTTGTGAAACTGACTTTCACTATACCTCTATTGTTTCTGTCTTTACCGACGTAGGTTGATTTTTCTGCCGTCACTTCTTTTTCTATCGTGTCCAATATCTTCTTGATTTTGTTCTTTAGTTCGTCTTTGTTACTTTCATCATTAGTGAATTCTTTACTTTTTACCACTATGTTGTTCCTCCTTTCTCTTTTCGCCTGTTGTTCTTTTTGTTCTTCTAGGTCACTTATTCTTTTGGATAATGTTTCTATCTTTTCTTGTATTGTGTTGTCTATGTTAGTGATTTTTTGTTCTAATGACTCATTTTCTCTTTCGCAGTATTCATTTCTTTTTTTAATTTCCTTTCTCATGGACTGAATTTCCTCTCTTGTTTCTTGTTTAAACTCTTCAGTTTGCTTTTTCAAATCTTTAAGTTCTGATAGTATTTCAGAAAACATACCTTTAATGTCGTCTCTTTGGGGGTTTGCATTGTTTGTGTGTTCTTCTTCTCCCGAGCTTTCTGAGGTTGATATTTTGTTTTTTCTCTCTTTTTGCTTTATGTTTTTAGTTGAGGGCTGTGTTTTGGGTGGCATGTTGTTATATTTGCTAGTTACGTACTGTGATATATTTTACTCCTCTTTTTGGCGCGTGTAGTGTATTAATCTGCTTTGGCTTCATTCACTTCGTTTTTGCTATATAGTTCCTCTCACACTCATTCGCTTCTACACACATCAAAAAAAAATTTTGCATCACCTCGGTTCCCAGATCTCCGGCATATAGACGTTGACTGTGTATATTGTATCCAAGATACAGTCCCTTTGACTGTTCATAGATGTCACTAAAACTGCTCAAAGATGTAAACAACCATGCATGAGCAGGGCCTATTAGACGGAGGGGGTACGACAGCCGATCAGTTCCAGTCATTCCACCAGGACGAAGGTACGCTGCTCATGTTGTCTGTAGTTCTACCATGCCTAGAAGGTCAATACCGCAGTTCGATCGCGTCCGCATTGTTACTTTGTGTCAAGAAGGGCTCTCAACAAGGGAAGTTTCCAGGCGTCTCAGAGTGAACCAAAGCGATGTTGTTCGGACATGGAGGAGGTACAGAGATACAGGAACTGTCGATGACAGGCCTCGCTCAGGCCACCCAAGGGCTACTACTGTAGTGGATGACCGCTACTTACGGATTGCCGCTCGGAGGAACCCTGACAGCAATGCCACCATGTTGAATAATGCGTTTCGTTCAGCCACAGGACGTCGTGTTTCAACTCAAACTGTGCGCAATAGGCTGCATGATGCGCAACTTCACTCCCGACGTCCATGGCGAGGTCCAGCTTTGCAACCCCGACACCATGCAGCGCGGTACAGATGGGCCCAACAACATGCTGAATGGACCCCACGGAATTGGCATCACGTTCTCTTCACCGATGAGTGTCGCATATGCCTTCAACCAGACAATCGTCGGAGACGTGTTTGGAGGCACCCTGGTCAGGCTGAACGTCTTAGACACACTGTCCAGCGAGTGCAGCAAGGTGGTGGTTCCCTGATGTTTTGGGGTGGCATTATGTGGGGCCGACGTACGCCACTGGTGGTCATGGAAGGCTCCGAAACGGCTTTACGATACCTGAATGACATCCTCCGACCCATAGTGCAACCATATCGGCAGAATATTGGAGAGGCATTTGTCTTCATGGACGACAATTCTCGACCTCATCGTGCACATCTTGTGAATGCGTTCCTTCAAGATAACGACATCGCTCGACTACAGTGGCCAGCATGTTCGCCAGACATGAACCCTATCGAACATGCCTGGGATATGTTGAAAAGGGCTGTTTATGGACGTCTTGACCCACCAACCACTCTGAGAGATTTACGCCGAATTGTCGTTGAGGAGTGGGACAATTTGGACCAACAGTGTCTTGATGAACTTGTGGATAGTATGCCACGGCGAATACAGGCATGCATCAATGCAAGAGGACGTGCTACTGGGTATTAGAGGTAGTGGTGTGTACTGCAATCTGGACCACAAATGCTGAAAGTCTAGCTGTATGATGGTACAACATGCAATGTGTGGGTCTCATGAGCAATAAAACGAGCTGAAATGTTGTTTGTGTTGATCTCTATTCCCTTTGTATTTAACGGTTCCGGAACTCTTGGAACCGAGGTGATGCAAAACTTTTTTTGATGTGTGTATTTTAGTGCTAAAATATGTCTATGTATATTGTTAAAAGTCTTCACCCCTTAGTAGCAGATTGCTGGTTTTCTTGTGTGAGCTGATACTATGCCTGTGCTTTGTGCTGTAAGACGTTCGTTATGCGACGAATGTCCTCTTTCATTGTTGACAACTCAGCGTCTTGTAACCGGTATGTCTCATTCTCCATACAGAGTTTCTTCTGGTCACATGTAATTTTTGTGGTAAGGAATTCAAACGGTTCTTTGTTGTTGTATGCGATTAGTGTTTTGGTGAGCTTGGTGCTATATAACCTCACTAATCTCCTTCTGTTGTGTGATGTAATTAATTTCAGTTATTTACTTCTTTACCTGCAATTTGGGTGATTCCTGGTTTTCTTTCATTGCGTACGTCTTCCTAGGGTACTTTTTTTTTCACTTTTAAGCTGCACTGATATCGTTTTACCGTGTAAAGATCCAAAAACCGTGGAGCTCGGAAATGGCGCGTGTTTACTTGACTACAGTACTTGAGTTAAAACTAGAATGAAAATTTCACATGGCATTTAAGTAATATTGTAGGCCAACATATTTCTCAGAAACTTCGTCTGAACCTTATAAATACTATCTTGGAAAACAAATGTCAAATTAAAGTAATTTTGCAAAATAGAAGAAAAAGCTGAGCATATCTCCTTTTAGAAGGGCTCATTGCGAATTCCGGTAAAAATAATGCATCAAACATTTAAAAAGGTTGTGTTTGTCGGAATATCAATGCATAATGTTTTCAAATCTAGCAGGAAACGGCTTGGCACTAATAGTCGTAGTACATCGTCCTTTCGCTGTGCATTATGTTTTAATGTAATGTACCTCTTTCTCTAGCTTAGAGAGGTGTGCAAATTATCAGAATCGAATAGAGAATTTATATCAGTCAGAACTTTTTATTCAAAAACATTTTATTGAACAATAGCTGACAAATTTTATCACCATATTCAGTAAAGTTTTCTCCTCTGTTGACTTGTAACTTTTCCCATAAGGAATTGCGACTGTAAATTTTCAGATTTGGATATTCTGAGGGATACCTGGGCTGGGTCCGTTTTCCCTTGTTTCATTGCTTTGGAATGTGCCCTCTAAATCTGGTGATTTCAATCCAAAGTCCACGAATCTTTCCATAGTTCAAGAGCGTATCATCAATTTAAAAGACTTCGAATTCCTCAGCTCTAAATTCACACGAAAAGTAGAATATAGTAATCAATACAAGACGTGTGGCATTTTGAATTAAGGAAGCTCCTCTATTAGTGGAAAACCTATAAAATAATTTTACTATAATATTGCCACGGTGGGTGAGTGGTTAACGTGTCGGTCTACTAACCCCAAGCTTGCAGGTTCGCTCCTGGCCCTGGCAAGTGATTTTTGAAAGGCGGCAAGAATACGACACCATGTCATACGATGTTGGCATGTCAAAGAACCCATTTGAATTCAGTAGGCCGTGTTCATAATGGCAAAATTAATCTCGGGAGTTTCCGCCAACACAAAGTTCATCATTTCTCTACTAGAAAGCGCTATAGTGTTCAAGGAGCTTAGATATCTAACCTCCTTGACTTTCATAGTGCTTCAAGGAACAACGAAATTCGACATGATAGCTACCCTCTGGGTGTCAAATAAGAAAGCTTGCACCCGGCACCGAGGCCATACGATATTATTATTATTTTACTATACATTTCTTAAAACAAAATGTAATTAAGATTAATGCTTAAATATTTGAAATAACTTCAGTGCCTTGTAAATATATTTAGTGCATTAAATCATGAAAAGTATGAATGCAATTTTGGAAAACTGGCCTTGAGTCTAATAATTTGGACACCTCCGTAGTTCCATAGGGTACAGTACTGAACATTGTATTGTACAAGGAATGAAAATAGGGGAATTATAGTACATTATGCAACGAGCCTATAATGGCAATAATTAAGACACGAATATGTTTAAAAAACTAGTGAAACGAGTTTTATAATTTCCATAAGGCCATGCCATACACTGACAGTCTAATGTTCAAAAGTCCAACGAACCTTTACTTGCAGACTTTATTATTTTGGAATTAGTCCTATGCACCTCAACTGTATTACTTGAATCACACATTTTAGGCGAGATGCATACGACTATAACTATCTTATGTTCGAACATATATATTCATAATTATCTGTCTAGATTTCACCAGTTTTATGTACTGAACACAGCACATGGGACGCAGAGAATACCTTGTATTTGACCATGGCCTCCTCAAATACCCCACTATGACACTAGCCACGCAGTGAAATTTAAAATAGGAGGCCGTGGATGTCAGCGCAGATGCGATGCTATTCTTAACGAATTGGTCACATAACTGTTTCTTAAGCTTTGATTGGTGGGAGAAACTGTTTCATAATGAAAAAAATATTAATGACCCTCATTATGATACAGTTTTCTGACATATAATATTTACATTTCGACACTGCCGAACATAAATTCATTTTAGAAGCACTTACCATTGCTGGTGGTAGCAATTTCAATTTGTCACCGGGCACGTGTGACTATGGTAAACTTACATGACGTAACATGGTTGGTATCAAGTTGGACACGAAACCACAGATAACACAGGCAATAGTGGTTAATTAATGACAAGGTGACGAGGACATTAGATCGATCAGTCCGCACCAACCCGGGCAGTCACGGTAGCCGCACCCTTGCTCACACTGGTACTCACTGAGGTTAATTTGAACCGGTTGGAAAATAATCTGTATTGTATTCTAGTTGTTATTGTTTTTAATTCATATTATGGGCTTGGCACATCTTGGTCATCAGTCCTGTATAGTTTGGTGTGTGTTGGACGTGTCTAATAACCTGTATTTATCTTTTTTTCTTTTCTTCTCTTTATTCGTGTCAGAAGTATCAACTTTGCATACAAATATTTAAAAAAGAATATGAATAATAAATACAGGATATCTACATTTTTACCATACATACATTAATTATGTACAACCTGTGACAATAAAGTTCGGTGAATAGTCCTATACAATCAACATAGATGGACAATGCACGACAGTGACCCTATTGTCCTTCGAAATAGTCCCCTCCCGTAACCATGCAATGCTGAGATCGGCGATACATGTCTTGGAAACTTTGCAAGAAGGCGTCCTTTGGGATGGTGTTCTAAAGGCTCGTCACGTCGCGTTCGGTGAATAAAATCAGAACGGTCGACCTGGCAACATTGGCGACACACAACGCAACGTGTAAGACCTGTTTGACACAGTGCGTTTTGAGTAGGATGAATTTATGCAACCTACTATGCACACCCGTTCGGCGGGTTGCAGTGAGAAGGATGAATTTATGCAACCTACCATGCACATCTCTTTGGCGGGTGGCAGTGAGTAGGGTGAGTGCTCTGTGTAAAGGAATGGCTTATCTGAAAACCATCGTCACGGGCGACGAGACCTGGTGTCTGAGGTACGACCCCGAAGTCAAGCGTCAAAGTATGGAGTGGCGGGGTCCAGATCCAGGGTCTCCGAAAAGGCCTGAGGGGCCAGAGGTTTTCGAACATTACGGACATCCAACATAATGTGCGACTAAACTGAAGTCTATCCCTAAAGAGTTTCCAGGACTTGTACAGACATTCTCAGAAGTGCATAACCATCCACGGGGATTACTTCGAAGGTCAGTAATTGCTGTTTCAGGTAAGCCAACAATCCTTTCGTAATATAGACCCATTCACCGAACTTTTCGGTCACGTGACGAGCCATTTGAACACCATCCCAAAGGACGCCTTCTTGCAACGTTTCCATGACGTGTATCACCGATCTCAGCATTGCATAGTTAAGGCAGGGGATTATTTCGAAGGACAATAGGGTCACTGTCGTGCATTGTTCATCTATGTTCATAGTATAGGACTAGTCACCGAACTGTATTGTCACAGGTTGTATATACAGGTCTATTATACGAACAAATCACACATTGGGCAACTCATTTGAGAGCTAGATGAGTTTATCCCAGTATTGGGCGACGTCCTAGCGCTGGAGGAGGCTGCAATCAAATCTTTCATACTGCACTTTGAAGGACATATGTTACAATGACATAAATGTTGGCTTGTCTGCTGCTCTCCGCAGTCACAGAGTGATGAGTCGCTTGAGAAACCCCACTTCCGCAGATTTACTTATGTTCTGCCGACTCCTGTACGGAGTCTGTTAAGGGCTTTCCAGGTTGTCCACTTTTCCTGGTGTCCACATGGAAGACTTTCCTTCGGCTCCATCTAGTTGGAAAGGTGGTTAGTTCTTTCTTTCCACATCTTGATCCTAGCATTCTCTGCTTTCTCGTGAAGCTTAACTGATGTGCGGAGAAAACACTTTTCAGATTTCAGCCTCCATGTGGCAGGATGGTATCCATAGAGGGGATGTGGTTCTGAAGTAGATGACTGTATTTATGTGATGACTGTAGTTGTGTGTGTAAATGTATTAGGGACAGGGTAAGGTAGGTGTCCCAGACTTGTAATAAGGTGCTATCCCGACATTTGTCTGGAGGGAGTGTGGAAATACCAGGGGAAATACCACACTCATGGTAGCCGCTGTCAACGCCGGGATTCGAACCTTAATTCTTCGCTAATTCTTCAGCTGTCCTCGAAGCCGTGGTGCACTATTTAATGATTGTAATTTATTGTTGATTCTTTAGGGACTCTGTGATATCGTGGTCATGTATGCCCGTGTGCTTGAGTGTGTGTAGAATTTATCTGATATCCTGTCTCACTGTGATATCTGTACTAGTGTGTATATTTGTAATTGTGGTAAGATTTGGGTAGGAAGCGGCCGTGGCCTTAAGTTACGTACCATCTTGGCATTTCCCTGGAATAGAAGTGGGGAACCACGGAAAACCACTTCCTGGATTGCTGAGGTAGGATTCAAATCCGCCTCTTCTCAGTTTTGCCTCATGAGGCTGAGTGTACCCCATTCCATCCCCCAGACCACAATTGAATTTCTTGGCAAAGTCGGGAATAGAACCTGGGCCACTGTGGTGACAGCTAAGAATACTAGCCACTACGCAAGAAGAACTATCGATATCATCATACTAATCTATATATATAAAAATCAATCTTACGTGATAGTTTGTCTGTGGGTGTGTATGTCTCCTATGCATTCATATACCACTCAACCGATTGCGATGAAACTTGGGTGAGATGTTGAGTACACTCTAAGGAAGGTTTCTGACTTAGTTAATCCATTTTACAATAGGTAGCGCACGCGTAGATTCAACAAATGAGTGACGATGCGCGAAGCGTTTCAAACAAGTCCCGTATGTGTTCATATACCATTCGTCCGATAGCGATGAAACTTGGGTGAGATGTTGTATACACTTACGTGAAGGTTTCCAAATTAGTGAGTACATTTCACAGTAGATAGCGCACGAGTAGATTCAACAAATGAGCGACGACACGCAAAGTGTTTCAAAAATGTCCCGTATGCATTCATATACCATTCGTCCGATAGCTATGAAACTTGCGTAAAATGTTGTGTACACTTCAGGGAAATTTTCTGGCTTAGTAAATCCACTTTACAATAGGCAGCGCACGAGTAGGTTCAACAAATGAGCTACGACGCGCGAAGCATTTCAACAAAGTCAGTTTCAAAAAAGTCCCGTATGCATTCATATACCATTCGTCCGATAGCTATGAAACTTGCGTAAAATGTTGTGTACACTTCAGGGAAATTTTCTGGCTTATTAAATCCACTTTACAATAGGCAGCGCACGAGTAGATTCAACAAATGAGCTACGACGCGTGAAGCATTTCAACAAAGTCACGTATGCGTTCATATACCATTCGTCCGATAGCGATGAAACTAGGCTGAGATGTGTGCACTCCAGGGAAGGTTTCTGGCTTAGTAAATCCCTTTAAAAATAGGAAGAGCAGGAGCAGAATCAACAAATGAGCGACGGCGCGCGAAGTTTTTCATCAAAGTCCCATATAAGGTCATATACCATTCATCCGATACCGATGAAACTTGGGTGAGCTGTTGTGTACACTCCAGGGAAGGTTTCTGGCTTAGTACATCCATTTTACAATAGGTAGCGCAGCAGTAGATTCAACAAATGAGCGATGACACGCGAAGCGTTTCAACAAAGTCCCGTATAAGGTCATATACTATTCGTCTAACAGTGATAAATGTTTGGTGAATTGTTGTGTACACTACAGGAAAGGTTTCTGGCTTAGTTAATCCATTTTACAATACGAAGCGCACGTTTAGATTCAACAAATGAGTGACTGACTACGCGCGAAGCGTTTCGACAACGTCCCGTATACGTTCACATACCATTCATCCGATTGCGATGAAACTTGGGTGAGATGTTGTGTACACTCCAGGGAAGGTTTCTGGCTGAGTACATCCATATTACAATAAGTAGCGCAAGTAGAATCAACAAATGAGCGACGACACGCGAAGCGTTTCAACCATGTCCCGTCTGCATTCATATACCATTCGTCCGATAGCTATGAAACTTGGGTGAGATGTTGTGTACACTTCATGGAAGGTTTCTGGCTTAGTAAATCCACTATACAACAGGCAGCGCACAAGTAGATTCAACAAATGAGGGACGACGCGCGAAGCGTTTCAACAAAGTCCCGTATAAGGTCATATACCATTCTGCCGTTAGCGGTGAAACTTGGGTGAAATATGGTGGACACTCCAAGGAAGGTTTCTGGCTTAGTAAATATATTTCACAGTAGGTAGCACACGAGTAGATTCGACAAATGAACGACGACACGCGGAGCGTTTCAATACACTCCCCTATGTCTTCATATCCCATTAGTCCGATAGCGATGAAACTTGGGTGAGATGTTGTGGACACTTACTTGACGGTTTCTAACTTGGTAAATACATTTTACAGCAGGTAGCGCACGAGTAGATTCAACACATGAGTGACGGAGCGTGAATCGTTTAAACAAAATCCGGTATGCGTTCATATACTATTCATCCGATTGCGATGAAACATTGATCAGTTATTGTGTACACGCCAGGAAAGGGTTTCGACTTAGTAAATCCATTTCACAATAAGTAGCGCAAGAGTAGATGCAACAAATGGGTGCCGACGCGCGAAGCGTTTCAACAAAATCCCATATTGGGTTCATATAACCTTCTTCGATTGTGATGAAACCTTGATGAGTTATTGTGTACACGCCAGGGTAGGGTTTCGACTTAGCAAATTCATTTCTCAATAGGTAGCGTACGAGTAGAATCAACAAATGAGTGACAGCGCAAGAATCGTTCAAACAAAATCCCGTATACGTTCATATACCATTCATCCGATTGCGATGAAACTTTTGAAAGTTGTTGTGCACGCTCCCACGATTGATTCTAAATTAGAAAATCCATTTTACGATAGCATAGGGGCAGTTAACGGAAATTGAAAAACATGTTGTGTAACCAAAAGCACTTCAAAAAACAGAATTTCAACGCCAACACTTTCTTTGATTGGCATTGCAACGCAACAAATGAGCGACGATGCGCGAAGCATTTCAACAAAGTCCCGTATGTGTTCATATACCATTCGTCCGATAGCGATGAAACTTGGGTGAGATGTTGTGTACACTTACGTGAAGGTTTCAAAATTAGTGAATACATTTCTCAGTAGATAGCGCACAAGTAGATTCAACAGAGAGCGACGACACGCAATGCGTTTCAACAAAGTCCCGTATGCATTCATATACCATTCGCCCGATAGCTATGAAACTTGCGTAAAATGTTGTGTACCCTGCAGGCAAATTTTCTGGCTTAGTACATCCACTTTACAATAGGTAGCGCACGAGTAGATTCAACAAATAAGCTACGACGCGAAGCATTTCAACAAAGTCACGTTTGCGTTCATATACCATTCGTCCGATAGCGATGAAACTAGGCTGAGATTTTGTGTGCACTCCAGGGAAGGTTTCTAGCTTAGTAAATCCCTTTAAAAATAGGTAGAGCACGAGTAGAATCAACAAATGAGCAACGACGCGCGAAGCGTTTCAACAAAGTCCCATATAATGTCATATACCATTCATCCGATAGCGATGAAACTTGGGTGAGATGTTGTGTACACTCCAGGGAAGGTTTCTGGCTTAGTACATACATTTTACAATAGGTATCGCACCAGTAGATTCAACAAATGAGCGATGACACGCGAAGCGTTTCAACAAAGTCCCGTATAAGGTCATATACTATTCGTCTAACAGTGATAAATGTTTGGTGAATTGTTGTGTACACTACAGGAAAGGTTTCTGGCTTAGTTAATCCATTTTACAATACGAAGCGCACGTTTAGATTCAACAAATGAGTGACTGACTACGCGCGAAGCGTTTCGACAACGTCCCGTATACGTTCACATACCATTCATCCGATTGCGATGAAACTTGGGTGAGATGTTGTGTACACTCCAGGGAAGGTTTCTGGCTGAGTACATCCATATTACAATATGTAGCGCAGAGTAGAATCAACAAATGAGCGACGACACGCGAAGCGTTTCAACCAAGTCCCGTATGCATTCATGTACCATTCGTCCGTAGCTATGAAACTTGGGTGAGATGTTGTGTACACGTCATGGAATATTTCTGGCTTAGTAAATCCACTATACAATATGCAGCGCACAAGTTGATTCAACGAATGAGGGACGACGCGCGAAGCGTTTCAACAAAGTCCCGTATAAGGTCATAGTCCATTCTGCCGTTAGCGGTGAAACTTGGGTGAAATATGGTGGACACTCCAAGCAAGGTTTCTGGCTTAGTAAATACATTGCACAGTAGGTAGCACACGAGTAGATTCGACAAATGAACGACGACACGCGGAGCGTTTCAATACAGTCCCCTATGTCTTCATACCCCATTAGTCCGATAGCGATGAAACTTGGGTGAGATGTTGTGGACACTTACGTGACGGTTTCTAACTTAGTAAATACATTTTACAGTAGGTAGCGCACGAGTAGATTCAACAAATGAGTGACGGAGCGCGAATCGTTTAAACAAAATCAGGTATGCGTTCATATACTATTCATCCGATTGCGATGAAACATTGATCAGTTATTGTGTACCCGCCAGGGAAGGGAACTTAGTAAATCCATTTCACGAATCGTTTAAACAAAACCCCGTATACGTGCATATACCATTCATTCGAATGCGATGAATCATTGATGAGTTATTGTGTACACGCCAGGGAAGGGTTTCGACTTAGTAAATCCATTTCACAATAGGTAGCGCACGAGTATATGCAACAAATGGGTGACGACGCGCGAAGCGTTTTAACAAAATCCCCTATGCGTTCAAATAACCTTCTTCGATTGTGATGAAACCTTGATGAGTTATTGTGTACACGCCAGGGTAGGGTTTCGACTTAGTAAATCCATTTCTCAATAGGTAGCGTACGAGTAGATTCCACAAATGAGTGACAGCGCACGAATCGTTCAAAAAAATCCCGTATACGTTCATATACCATTCATCCGATTGCGATGAAACTTTTGAAAGTTGTTGTGCACGCTCCCACGAATGGTTCTAAATTAGAAAATCCATTTTACGATAGCTTAGAGGCAGTTAACATGTTGTGTATCCAAAAGCACTTCAAGAAACAGAATTTCACCGCCAACACTTTCTTTGATTGGCATTGCAACGCATGCCGGGTACAGCTTGTAATATATAAAAATGAGATGGTGTGTGTCTGTCTTTCTGTCTGTCTGTCTGTCTGTGTGTTACCTAATAACGCAAGAACCACTAGTCCGATTTAAATGACATTTTTCATGGATGTAGCTGAAATACCAGGTTTACATATAGGATACTTTTAATTTCCATATTTTGCACTATTAAGAAACGGCGACCATTTTAGTAACGTCACTACACCCTCTGGTTTCAAAATTTCATAATTCCATATCAAATAAAAAGAGAACGGTAGGACATAGCAAACTTTTGATGGCACATATGACCTTTGAAATTTAATTTCCTATCCGAAAGGTCCTTATCACTTTTCGTGTATCTGTAACGGTTAGCGAGTAAAACCTACTTTTGTGACGTCACTACACCCTTTGGTTTCAAAATTCATATTTCCATTTCAAATAAAAAGAGAACGCTAAGAAATAGCAAACTTTTGATGGTATACACGAGCTTTAGCATTTAATTTTCTATCCAAAAGGTTCTTATCACTTTTCGTGTATCGCCGACGGTTAGCGAGTAAAACCTAAATTTGTGCAATAAAACACGGTCAACACCGAGCGGTGCAGTATATCACTACATATATAAATATAAAATTTGTCTGTTTTTTTCTTAATTTCTACGGAAATTTGAGTTATTTTCACGTTTCAGACTGTTTTATGATAGATGCGCGCGAAAATAATGTTTTGGTCTGTCTGTTTGTTTGATTGTCTGAGGTCAACTTTGTTCCCTTATAACTCGAGAACGGCTGGGTGTATCAACGTAAAATTTGGTACCGATATCCATCAGAGACACGACACTATTCATTGATGTAACCCTTCTCCGTACCTCTCATAAAAGGGGGCCTACCCCCTTAAAATGCATGCTGAAATAGGAGTAGAAGGTCGAGACAAAGATCATATTCAGCCCCTCGATGTGAGAGACAAAACTCAAAATCCACATTTTAAGGCCCTAAAACCAACCGTTTTTGAGATATTCCCAGAAAACTAATTACATTTAATAAACTAAGAAACGAATACAAGCCGGTAACCATGGCAACAGATTCTCAGAGGTCCATCTATTGCTGTAAGACGCAATGCAATTCCATTAATTACATTGGTGTGAAAGTTTGCAAACGGCTAGAAGGTTATCACGGAACCAAATTAAGCTGTAAAATTCATCAATACGTGTAATGCGCTTAAGGGGGTCAAGGGGTACACCAGAATTTTTTCACGCGATTTACACCTCCGGGTGTGGTACGGCAGGTCTATTATATTCCTATCCCTATATTATATTATTATATTATTATATTATGGCGTACAACGAGGAGACAAAGCCCCTCGGTGCCAGAAACAAAACTTGGGGGCCCTAAAGGGTCCTCGAAAACTACTTTATAAGGCCCTAAAACCAAAAGTACCTGAAATATTCGCAGAAAACTAATTTAATTTAATTGAACAAACTAATGAAGGAATGGAAATCGCTAACCATGACATCATTATCTCAAGGGGTGGCATCCAACTTTCCATCTATTTCTGTAAGAAGTAATGTCACTGAATTTATTACATTTCTGTGAAAGTTTGCAAATGGCTATACGGTTATCACGGAACCAACGTAGACTGTATAATTCATCAATGCAATTAAGGGGGTCAAGGGGTAACCTAGATTTTTTTCATGCAATTTTCACGTGCGACATATAGTACAGAAGGTCTATTATATCTCCAAACATTTTCAAAGTGAAATGCCATGCCCAGTGGTTCAGATTCCACGTAAAATGGAGGTCCCGTGGCTTAAGATCTCGCGATTAATGATCACGTAAAACTACAATCTTCCTTTATATCTCCAAACAGCAACATTATTTTCAAAAATTCCTGAATTTAATCAGCATTTTTCGCGGCTTTTAGGAATTCGGGCCTTTTGAGACTAAAGAAACTGAATTTTCATGCCTTTATAATTTATGAAAGAGGTCTTCCTGTGTATGGGGACCTAACACAACGTAGAGGGTCATTTTTATGAAAGGTGTATTGCGTTTCGTCTACAAGGCTTTCAATTCTATTTCACGTCAAGAAGTACACGTTAGGTGAATTTAGTTTGAGAGCAAATTTTAACTAATCTTTTTTTTTTTTGTCGACATACGGATCATCGTAAGGATGATTTTGTTTGATACTGTATGGTAGATATACCCATATTTGGATATCTGGGTGATATGTTGTAGACAATAGAATTGTCTGTCTGTCTTCCTGTGTATCTTTATGTACGCCTATAAATCGTGTTCGGAGGCGTGGTGCATCGTAAAATTAGGTATGGTAAACATGAGTCAATACACCAATCATTTATAAAACTCCTCACCGTACTTTTCCTACAGTAGAAGGGTGGATATAGGGAAAAACTTCTCAAAATACATGCTAAAATAGGCGAAAGATAAAAATTATCCTAGAAGAACGATCAAAGCATATGTTGCGCTTCTCAATGTGAGACACAAAATACGCGAGTCTATAAGGGGCTCCGAAAACCACATTTTAAGGCCCTTAAATTAACAGTGTGTGTGATATTCGCAGAAAACTAACTTCGTTCTGATAAACTTATGAAGGAATGTAAAACCGCTAACCATTGCAACAGTAGCTCAATTGATAATGTCTGGTGTTAATATATAACACCGTTCGAAGGACGGGTACTTCTGCTATACTAATATATAACAAGTAGTTCCGTAAATAACTATACAGCCTATTTTCATATATCCTGCTCATGTTAATTTCTTCTAACAACATACAAAATTTCAGTTTAATTGCTGTAACAGATTCGTAGATATTGAGAACCGTCTAAATATTTCAGATTGTCGCCAGGTTGGATTTTTATTTTTGTACTATTACATTAAGATTATTGTGTACGTGTGGTATTCAAACTTCAATCGCATGACTAGAACACAAGAAGTAAAAATGAGATTTTAAAACTACGCACAGCAGCCATCTTGTGATTATGCAAACAATTGAAATAAATTAGATGCCAGTGGATCAACATTTGTATAAGCATTTAACGTGCAACGTTTCACAGCACTCGGATAGTTAATTCGCGAGAATCGTCCATTTAAATATTTATAATTCGCGTCGCCGCCATGTTGGATTTGTGCTCACCAGGTTAATGAAAGTCCTATAGGTGAACATATGTTCATAGTCTCTATGAACATAAAAAAATTCAGTTTGGTTGCTGTAAAAGATTCATAGATATTGAGAACCGTCTAAATATTTCGGAAGCTCGCCATTTAGGATTGTTATATGTATAGGCCATAGAATTATGTACCATTCAAGGACAATTATTGCCTTGGTTCATTATTCAAACTTTCACTTCGATCGCATGATTACGACACAAGAAATAAAAACTTAATTTAAAAATTTCGCACAGCCGCCATATTGAGGTTATGTAAACAATTGATTTAAATTAGATGGCAGTGCATTACAATCTGCAAAATCATTTACTGTACCACATTTCACTGCGCTCAGAGATTTAAATCACGAGAAAAGTCTATTAAAATATTTCAAATTCGCTTGGTCGCCATGTTCGTTTTTTACTTTACAAGTTTATGAAGTATACATAGATAAACTTGTACCAGTACCCTTTATCACCGTACAAAATTGCAGGGTAATATCTGTAATAGTTTCGGAGATATAGAATGTCAGTGAAATATTTCGTACAGCCGCCATTTTGAGGTTATGTAAACAATTGAACTAAATTAGACTCCAGTGCATTACTATGTGTATAAACACCTGCTGTACCTAGTTTCATTACGTTTGGATGGTTAAATCGTGAGAAAAGTCTATTTAAAAGTCTCAACTTCGCTTGGTCGCCATGTTCGTTTTCTACTTTACAAGTTTATGAAATATACATAGGTAAACTTGTATCAGTACCCTTTATCACCGTACAAAATTGCAGGGTGATATCTGTAACAGTTTCGGAGATATAGAATGTCAGTGAAATATTTCGCACAGCCGCCATTTTGAAGTTATGAAAACAATTGAACTAAATTAGACTCCAGTGCATTACAATGTGTATAAACATTTCCTGCACCAAGTTTCATTACGTGTGGATAGTTAAATCGCGAGAAAAGTCTATTTTAAAGTCTCAAATTCGCTTGACCGCCATGTTGGTTTTGTAGTCACCAGGTTTTTGAAAGTCTCATAGGTGAACTTCTAGTAGTACCCTTTATCACCGTACACAATTTCAGGGCGATATCAGTAATAGTTTCGGAGATATTGAATGCTAGTGAAATATTTCGCACAGCCGCCATTTTGCATTGGTGAGACGTAACAAAATTTGAAAGGCACGGTCGAGGTCGCCGGGAATAGTGCTATGAACATACCGAGTTTCATTGAAATCGCTCCAGCCGTTTAGATTTTATTAGGGGGGGACACACACACGAATCACACACACACAAACACACACACACACACACACACGCACACACACACGGACAAAAGTTGATCTCAAAAGCCTATTTTTTCAAAATTGAAAATAGGCTAAAATGAGATGGTGTGTGTCTGTCTTTCTGTCTGTCTGTGTGCTACTCAGTAATGCAAGAACCACTGGTCCGATTTAAATGAAGTTTTGCCTGGATGTAGCTGATTTACCAGGTTTACATATAGGATACATTTCATTTCAATATTTTGCACTATTAAAAAATGGCGACCATTTTTGTGACGTCACTACACACTTTAATCAAAACTTCATATTTCCTTATCAAATAAAAAGAGAACGCTAAGAAATAGCAAACTTTTGACGGTACATACGAGCTTCACTTTTCGTTTATCTCTAACGGTTAGCGAGTAAAACCCACATTTATGACGTCACTACACCCTTTGGTTTCAAAATTTGATATTTCCATTTCAAATAAAAAGAGAACGCTAAGAAATATCAACCTTTTGATGGCATAAATGAGCTTTAACATTCAATTTTCTATCCAAAAGGTCCTTATCACTTTTCGTGTATCTGCAACGGTTAGCGAGTAAAACCTAAATTTGTGCAATAAAACACGGTCAACACCGAGCGGTGCAGTATATCTCTACATATATAAAAAAGAAAATTTGTCTGTTTTTTTCTGAATTTCTACGGAAATTTGAGTTATTTACACGTTTCAGACTGTTTTATGATAGATGCGTGCGAAAATAATGTTTTGGTCTGTCTGTTTGTTTGATTGTCTGTGGACGACTTTGTTCCCTTATAAATCGAGAACAGCTGGGTATATCAACGTAAAATTTGGTACAGATATCCATCAGAGGCACGACACTAATCATTGATGTAACCCTTCTCCGTACCTCTCATAAAAGGGGGCCTACCCCCTTAAAATGCATGCTGAAATAGGAGTAGCAGGACGAGACAAAGATCATTTTCAGTCCCTCGATGTGAGAGACAAAACTCAAAATCCACATTTTAAGGCCCTAAAACCAACCGTTTTTGAGATATTCCCAGAAAACTAATTACATTTAATAAACTAAGAAACGAATACAAGCCGGTAACCATGGCAACAGATTCTCAGAGGTCCATCTATTGCTGTAAGACGCAATGCAATTCCATTAATTACATTGGTGTGAAAGTTTGCAAACGGCTAGAAGGTTATCACGGAACCAAATTAAGCTGTAAAATTCATCAATACGTGTAATGCACTTAAGGGGGTCAAGGGGTACACTAGAATTTTTTCACGCGATTTACACCTCCGGGTGTGGTACGGCAGGTCTATTATATTCCTATCCCTATATTATATTATTATATTATTATATTATGGCGTACAACGAGGAGACAAAGCCCCTCGGTGCCAGAAACAAAACTTGAGGGCCTTAAAGGGTCCTCGAAAACTACTTTATAAGGCCCTAAAACCAAAAGTATCTGAAATATTCGCAGAAAACTAATTTAATTTAATTGAACAAACTAATGAAGGAATGGAAATCCCTTAACCATGACAACATTATCTCAAGGGGTGGCATCCAACTTTCCATCTATTTCTGTAAGAAGTAATGTCACTGAATTTATTACATTTCTGTGAAAGTTTGCAAATGGCTATACGGTTATCACGGAACCAACGTAGACTGTATAATTCATCAATGCAATTAAGGGGGTCAAGGGGTAACCTAGATTTTTTTCATGCAATTTTCACGTGCGACATATAGTACAGAAGGCCTATTATATCTCCAAACATTTTCAAAGTGAAATGCCATGCCCAGTGGTTCAGATTCCACGTAAAATGGAGGTCCCGTGGCTTATGATCTCGCGATTAATGGTCACGTAAAACTACAATCTTCCATTATATCTCCAAACAGCAACATTATTTTCAAAATTTCCTGAAGTTAATCGGCATTTTTTGCGGCTTTTAGGAATTCGGACCTTTTGAGACTAAAGAACCTGAATTTTCATGCCTTTATAATTTATGAAAGAGGTCTTCCTGTGTATGGGGGCCCTACAACACCGTAGAGGGTCATTTTAGGTAGATTTCATTAGAAAGCTAACTATTGCAATGGGTACCATGTTTCGACTTCCGGAAAATTTCGACATATCTTCGCGTTTCACATCCCCCAGACCCCAAAACCACCGTCAGTTCAAAAGTTTATATATAATTTATGTATATATATATATATATATATATATATATATATATATATCAGTTTCTTGTGGACACTATAACTGCCGTAATTGTGCACCAATCACTTCGAATTTTTTCATAACATGTATCCCTATAAAATCTCGGTCGAGTTCGTTAATGGGCAAAATCGGTCGAAGGGGGTGAAAATGGGGGGTTTTTCGAAAAAGTGAAATTTCGCTATAACTCTCTTAATACGTGAAATATCGAATCCATTCAAAGTTCATAATATGTGTCGTATAAGTGCCAAAAATGTATGTCAAATAAGTTTTTTGATAACACCAACCATTGACCAAAGGGGTGGAAAAAAGTGGATTTTTCGGGAAACATTAATCATATCTCTCTTAATAGGCACAATATCAAAACCGTACAAAATGGACAATATTCCTCCAATAATTACCTAAAACTTTTGTCTGAAAGAATTTTCGATATGACCCACCATTACGCCACGGAGTGAGCAAAATGATTTAAATTATAAGAAAATGCCAAGTGCCAAGAGTGGTTGCCATGACAACTTTACTTTTAATTGATACGGGTTGAGCCATCAGCAGTTGCTATGACAACGCCACTGCACGAGATCACATTCTGTTTTCATATGTCTGTGGGAAGCGACTTCGGTATCGGAACTGGTAGCATGCTGAACTTCTATGCCCAAGGTCGCGGGTTCAAACCCGGCTGAAGTCGTCGGATTTACTAAGAGCGCCAAACAACCCTGAGTATGCTTTCCTTCGGAGGGGAAGTTCCAACGTTCGTTGCGAGTTGATGGTTCCGGTGGCATCTAGTAGCCAAGTTCACAGCTAGGTGTCGTTGATGGTAGTATTTTAAATTATGTAGCCTATTTTAGGTAGATTTCATCAGAAAGCTAACTATTGCAATGGGTGCCATGTTTCGACTTCCGGAAAATTTCGACATATCTTCGTGTTTCACATCCCCCAAACCACCGTCAGTTCAAAAGTTTATATACAGTATATGTGTGTGTATATATATGCATATATATCAGTTTGTTGTGGACACGATAACTGCCGTAATTTTGCACCAATCACTTTAATGTTTTACATAATATGTAACCCCTTAAAAAATCGGTCGAGTTCGTTAATGGGCAAAATCGGTTGAAGGGGGTGAAAATGGGGGGGGGGGGGGTTATTTTTTTGAAAAAGTGAAATATCGCTATAACTCTCTTAATACGTGAAATATCGAATCAATTCAAAGTTCATAATATTTGTCGGATAAGTGCCAAAAATTTATGTCAAATAGTTTTTTTGATAGCACTAACCATTGACCAAAGGGGTGGAAAAAAGTGTTTTTTTCGGGAAACATTAATCATATCTCTCTTAATAGGCACAATATCAAACCCGTACATAATGGAAAATATTCCCCTAATAATTACCTAAAACTTTGTCTGAAAGAATTTTTGATCTGACCTACCATTACGCCAAGGGATGAGAAAAATGATTTCGGAATTAAAGAACATGCCAAGTGCCATCAGAGGTTACCATGACAACGCTTCTAAATTGATGAGGGATGAGCTATCAGAGGTTGCCAAGACAACGCCATTGCACGAGATCACTTTCATTTTTCCATCTGACTGTGGGAAGTGGCTAACTGGTAGCATGCTGAACTTATATGCCCAAGGTCGCTGGTTCAAAGCCGGCCAAAGTCGTCGGATTTTCTAAGAGCGCTAAAAAACCCTCAGCATTCTTTCCTTTGGAGGAGAAGTTCCAACGTTCGTTGCAAGTTGCTGGTTGCGGTGGCATCTAGTAGCCAAGTTCACAGCTAGGTGTCGTTCACGTTAGGATATGGTACTACTACTTAAAATTGACCGTCTGCAGACCTTACCTGAATTACACATTAAAACAGTCATCAAAATTAACACCGTTTATCAGATTCTACACACCCGGGGTTACATGACCACGTTGTCGCAGCCCCTAAACTGAGGAACCAACAAAAATCTCTGCGGGAGATAAAATTTTGCGAGAAGAAGTAACAGACTGTCAGATAGTTACACATCAGATCCAAACCTTGCATAAGGACAGTGTGATCAGAAGTATAAAAATGAACCCCGAATGACAAGAAGGTTACCATCCCCATAGACAATAAAATGATAAAAATATGCATACAAAAACGAAAAAAAGTTGATTTTTAACCTCCAAATGTAAAATACTTTCTTGCAATCAATGAGGTCTGATCCTCCTACGAAAACCTGCATATTTTGCCTATTATAGCCAATCCCCTAGTTTGCCCGGTGAAATCTACCTCCGCCTTCCGGCGTGCCGAGAGGATTTTTATTTTATGTGAGGTGTATTGCGTTTCGTCTACAAGGCTTTCAATTCTATTTCACGTCAAGAAGTACACGTTAGGTGAATTTAGTTTGAGAGCAAATTTTAACTAATCTTTTTTTTTTGTCGACATACGGATCATCGTAAGGATGATTTTGTTTGATACTGTATGGTAGATATACCCATATTTGGATATCTGGGTGATATGTTGTAGACAATAGAATTGTCTGTCTGTCTTTCTGTGTATCTTTATGTACGCCTATAAATCGTGTTCGGAGGCGTGGTGCATCGTAAAATTAGGTATGGTAAACATGAGTCAATACACCAATCATTTATAAAACTCCTCACCGTACTTTTCCTACAGTAGAAGGGTGGATATAGGGAAAAACTTCTCAAAATACATGCTAAAATAGGCGAAATATAAAAATTATCCTAGAAGGACGATCAAAGCATATGTTGCGCTTCTCAATGAGAGACACAAAATACGCGAGTCTATAAGGGGCTCCGAAAACCACATTTTAAGGCCCTTAAATTAACAGTGTGTGTGATATTCGCAGAAAACTAACTTCGTTCTGATAAACTTATGAAGGAATGTAAAACCGCTAACCATTGCAACAGTAGCTCAATTGAAAATGTCTGGTGTTAATATACAACACCGTTCGAAGGACGGGTACTTCTGCTATACTAATATATAACAAGTAGTTCCGTGAAGAACTATACAGCCTATTTTCATATATCCTACTTATGTTAATTGCCACTATCAACATACACAATTTCTGTTTGATTGCTGTAATAGATTCGTAGATATTAAGAACCGACTAAATATTTCGGATGGTCGCCATGTTGGATTTTATATATGTAGGTCCTAGAGTTATGTACTGTTACATGCAGATTATTGTGAACGTGTAGTATTCAAACTTCAATCGCAAAATTAGGACACAAGAAAAAACAAGGAGATTTTAAAATTTTTCACAGCTGCCATCTTGAGGTTATGGAAACAATTGAAATAAATTAGATGCCAGTGGATTAACATTCGTATAAGGATTTACTGTACCAAGTTTCACTGTACTCGGATGGTTAAATTACGAGAAACGTCCATGTGAATATTTATAATTCGCGTCACCGCCATGTTGGATTTGTGATCACCTGGTTATTTAAAGTCCTATAGGTGAACTTAAGTTCATAGCCCCTATGAACATTTAAAAATGCAGTTAGATTGCTAAAATAGATTCGTAGATATTCAGTATCGTCTAAATATTTCGGATGGTCGCCATGTTGGATTGTTAAATGTATAGGCCATAGAGTCATGTACCATTAAAGGAAAATTATTGCATAGGTTCATTATTCAAACTTTCACTTCGATCGCATGACTACATCACAAGAAATAAAAACTTAATTTTAAAATTCGCACTGCCGCCATCTTGAGGTTATGTAAACAATTGAACTAAATTAGATACCAGTGGATTAAAATGTGTATAAATATTTCCTGTACCAGGTTTCAGTGCGCTTGGAACATTAAATCGCGAGAAAGGTCTATTTAAAATTTTCAAATTGGCTTGGCCGCCATGTTCGTTTTGTAGTTAACCGGTTTTTGAAAGTCTTATAGATGGACTTCCAGTAGAGCCCTTTATCTCCGTACAAAATTTTAGGGAGATACCGTAATAGTTTCAGAGATATAGAATGCCTGTGAAATATTTCGCACATCCGCCATCTTGTGATTATGTAAACAATTGAATGAAGTTAGATGTCGGTGCATTACAATGTATATAAACATATACTGTACCAAGTTTCATTGCGTTTGGTTGGTCAAATCACAAGAAACGTCTATTTAAATGTCGCACATTCGCTTGACCTCCATGTTGGTTTTGTAGTTACCAGGTTTTCAAAAGTCACATAAGTGAACTTATAGCAGTTCCCTCTATCACCATAGAAAATGTCAGGGTAATATCGGTAATAGTTTCGGAGATATTGAATGCTGGTGAAATATTTCGCACAGCCGCCATGTTGGATTGGTGAGTCGTAACAAAATTTGAAGGGCACGGTCGAGGTCGCCGGAAATAGTGCTATGAACTTTCCAAGTTTCATTGAAATCGCTCCTGCCGTTTAGATTTTATTAGGGGGGGGGGGACACACACACACACGAATCACACACACACACGCACACACACACGGACAAAAGGTGATCTCATAAGCCTATTTTTTCAAAATTGAAAATAGGCTAAAAATGGACCCCAAATGACAAGATGGTTACCGTTCCCATAAGACAATTAAATGTTTAAAACAAGTAGTTCCGTGAAGAACTATACAGCCTATTTTCATATAGCCCACTTATTGCAACTATCAACATACACAATTTCAGTTTGATTGCTGTAATAGATTCGTAGATATTGAGAAACGACTAAATAATTCGGATGGTCGCCATGTTGGATTTTATATATGTAGGTCCTAGAGTTATGCACTGTTACATGCAGATTATTGTGTACGTGTAGTATTCAAACTTCAATCGCATAATTAGGACACTAGAAGTTACAAGGATATTTTAAAATTTCGCACAGCTGCCATCTTTAGGTTATGGAAACAATTGAAATAAATTAGATGCTAGTGGATTACCATTCGTATAAGGATTTACTGTACCAAGTTTCACTGCTCTCGGATGGTTAAATTGCGATAAACGTCCATGTGATTATTTATACTTCGCGTCACCGCCATGTTGGATTTGTGATCACCAGGTTATTTAAAGTCCTATAAGTGAACTTGAGTTCATAGCCCATATGAACAATAAAAAAATTCAGTTTGATTGCTACAATAGATTCGTAGATATTGAGAGCCGTCTAAATATTTCGGATGGTCGCCATGTTGGATTGTTAAATGTATAGGCCATAGAGTCATGTACCATTATAGGATAATTATTGGGTAGGTTCATTATTCAAACTTTCACTTCGATCGCATGACTACATCACAAGAAATAAAAACTTAATTTTAAAATTCGCACAGCCGCCATCTTGAGGTTATGTAAACAACTGAACTAAATTAGATACCAGTGCATTACAATGTGTATAAATATTTCCTGTACCAGATTTCAGTGCGTTTGGAGCATTAAATCGCGAGAAAGGTTTATTTCAAATTTTCTAATTCGCTTGGCCGCCATGTTTGTTTTGTATATAACCGGTTTTTTAAAGTCATATAAATGGAATTCCAGTAGTGCCCTTTATCTCTGTACAAAACTTCAGGGAGATACCGCTAATAGTTTCAGAGATACAAAATGCCGGTGAAATATTTCGCACGGCCGCCATCTTGTGGTTATGTAAACAAATGAACGACGTTAGTTGTCGGTGCATTACAATGTATATAAACATATACTGTACCAAGTTTCATTGCGTTTGGTTGGATAAATCGCGAGAAACGTCTATTTAAAAGTCGCAACTTCGCTTGGCCGCCATGTTGGTTTTGTAGTTACCAGGTTTTCAAAGATCACATAAGTGAACTTATAGTAGTTCCCTTTATCACCATACATGATGTCAGGGTAATATCGGTAATAGTTTCGGAGATATTGAATGCTGGTGAAATATTTCGCACAGCCGCCATGTTGGATTGGTGAGTCGTAACAAAATTTGAAGGGCACGGTCAAGGTCGCCCGGAATAGTGCTATGAACTTACTGAGTTTCATTGAAATCGCTCCAGCCGTTTAGATTTTATTTGGGGGACACACACACACGAATCACACACACACACACACACACACACACGCACACACACACGGACAAAAGGTGATCTCATAAGCCTATTTTTTCAAAATTGAAAATAGGCTAAAAATGAGATGGTGTGTGTCTGTCTTTCTGTCTGTTTGTGTGCTACTCAGTAACGCAAGAACCACTGGTCCGATTTAAATGAAATTTTGCCTGGATGTAGCTGATTTACCAGGTTTACATATAGGATACATTTCATTTCAATATTTTGCACTATTAAAAAATGGCGACCATTTTAGTGACGTCACTACACACTTTAATCAAAACTTCATATTTCCTTATCAAATAAAAAGAGAACGCTAAGAAATAGCAAACTTTTGACGGTACATACGAGCTTCACTTTTCGTTTATCTCTAACGGTTAGCGAGTAAAACCCACATTTATGACGTCACTACACCCTTTGGTTTCAAAATTTGATATTTCCATTTCAAATAAAAAGAGAAAGCTAAGAAATAGCAACCTTTTGATGGCATACAAGAGCTTTAACATTCAATTTTCTATCCAAAAGGTCCTTATCACTTTTCGTGTATCTGCAACGTTTAGCGAGTAAAACCTAAATTTGTGCAATAAAACACGGTCAACACCGAGCGGTGCAGTCAGTATATCTCTACATATATAAAAAAGAAAATTTGTCTGTTTTTTTCTGAATTTCTACGGAAATTTGAGTTATTTACACGTTTCAGACTGTTTTATGATAGATGCGTGCGAAAATAATGTTTTGGCCTGTCTGTTTGTTTGATTGTCTGTGGACAACTTTGTTCCCTTATAAATCGAGAACGGCTGGGTGTATCAACGTAAAATGTGGTACAGATATCCATCAGAGGCACGACACTAATCATTGATGTAACTCTTCTCTGTACCTATCATAAAAGGGGGCATATCCCCTTAAAATACATGCTGAAATAGGAGTAGAAGGACGAGACAAAGCTCATTTTCAGCCCCTCAATGTGAGAGATTAAACTTGGAGGCCCTAAAAACACATTTTAAGGTCCTACGTTCAACCGTTTTTGAGATATTCCCAGAAAACTAATTTAATTTAATAAACTAATGATCGAATGCAAGCCGATAACCATGGCAACAGATTCTCAGAGGTCCATCTATTGCTGTAAGACGCAATGCTATTCCATTAATTACATTAGTGTGAAAGTTTGCAAACGGCTAGATGGTTATTATGGAACCAAATTAAGCTGTAAATTTCATCAATACGTAAAATGCGCTTAAGGGGGTCAAGCGGTAGTCTAGAATTTTTTACACGATTTATACCTGCGGGTGTGGAATGGCAGGTCTATTATATTCCTATCCCTATATTATATTTTTATTATTTGTATTATATTATGGTGTACAACGACGAGACAAAGCCCCTCGGTGCCAGAAATAAAACTCGAGGGTCCTCGAAAACTACATTATAAGGCTCTTAAACCAACAGTTTCTGAAACATTCCCAGAAAACTAATCTATATATTTAAAACAGTAAGGTGATTTTTGTTACCACGAGATTGAGAGAACGACAGAACCCATTTACTTCGTAGAGCACTCTAACGAAAGCTCTTGGCCTCTAGATTGCAGAGTGTCTATAAAATAAACAAATATATTACGGTATATTTTTGAATTAATATATAAAATAGCAGAATTCTTGACCCTCACGCATGCGCACAATCCGCCTGGGGTCATGACAAAATGGCGGTGAGAAGTCCATTAAAATGTAAGTTATTTAATAAGCTTGCATGTAATTGAAAACATACATTAACCAAGTTCTGGCAATTAAATATAATAACAGTATGAACGTATACGAATGTGCAACATTGATTTATTTGGATAATGAAATGGAATATTTCCTTCAGACAGAGCTTTTAATGATAAAGAACGGCTGCGCCTGCTGCCGACCAAGAGTGCGCGAGTAGCTATGTGGTTAAGGCGACAGACTGTGGTTCCAAGGTTTACCGGATCGATCCCAGCCCTCGCCGATATATTTTTTTTTACCACTGAAATATTGTTTAATCAAGGAGTATTAGTAAGCTTTTATGTCTGTTAAAGATAGATATTTCTTCATTCCCTCTCGGTATATTTTTGAATTAATATAGAAAATAGAATTCTTGACCCTCACGCATGCGCACATCCGCCTGAGGCCATGACAAAATGGCGGTGAGAATTCCACTAAAATGTAAGTTATTTAATAAGCTTCCATGTAATTGAAAACATACATTAACCAAGCTCTGGCAATAAAATATAATAACAGTATGAACGTATACGAATGTGCAACATTGATTTATTTGGATAATGAAACGGATTATTTCCTTCAGACAGCAGCTTTTGAAGATAATGAATGGCTGCGTCTGCAGCCGAACGAGATTGCGCGAGTAGCTATGTGGTTAAGGCGACAGACTGTGGTTCCTATGTTCGCCGGTTCGATCCCAGCCCTCGCTGATATATGTATTTTTTTTACCATTGAAATATTGTTTAAACAAGGAGTATTAGTAAGGTTTTATGTCTGTAAAAGATACATATTTCTACATTCCCTCTCAATACCTTTTATTTCCGTTTTACCATTGCATTACAGCAAACTGTTGTCCTCAGTACGCCGTTTAAATATCTGCAATCAGTTCCTATAACTGACAACAGATGACAGTACATCGCCCATATAGTTCCAGTAACTGACAGCAGATGGCAGCACCATTGCATCGATATATTTAAAACCCAAGACATGGCACGTTTTCACGTGATGGAGAATTATAAAGGAGGGGAATATTTAAGAAGGGAAATTTTGAGGAACATTAACCGACAGTTGAATGTGTAGGCTATGTTGTTTATGTACCTTAATATTGCAATTTCTTCCCAATGCTTCGGTGGTCAAGTTATTAGCGTCCTAGACTAAAAGTTATAATTATGCATCGTCGATATACTCTTAAATTATTAAAGAAAAAAATTGTTTTCCAGGCACTCGCACGTGTCCACAATTGCTTTCGCCATAAGAGACACTTGGCAAACATAATTCGTTTGAAGGGCTCCGACATCGTGGTCAATCAGCCCCGTGTACTTGGGTGTGTATGTGTGAAATTTTCTCTCATAACATGTGTTATTGTGATGGCTGCATTACTGTGTGTATTTGTAATTAAGGTGGTAAATGGCAAGGAGACGGCCAAGGCCTTAAGTTAGGAACCATCCCGGTATTTGCCTTAAGTGGAAGTGGAAAACCACGGAAAACCACATCCAAGATTGTCGAGGTGGGAATTAAACCTTCCTCTTCTTAGTTATACCTCAAGAGACTGAATGTGCCCCGTTTTTGCCCTCAGACCAGAATTCAATTTCTTGGCAGAGCAGGAAATGTAACCCGGGTCTCCGGGGCGATAGACAAGAATAGGTGGGCCTCCATGTGTTAATACGATTTTTGACATGCACGGGACATATAATTCAAAAACTGCCTCCATTAGGGTGACTGCCGAAGTGAGTATTATTGAGTATAGGCCTATGGTCGTTCCAGTAGTTGGCGAAGTGATTCTATGTTCCCCTGCAAAATGTACTGTCATAACCTATAACAGGTGATGGAAATTGCTTATTTAGAGCTGTTTCGTACTGTTTATAACAAAATGAAGAACGTCATTCTGAGCTGCGTTTTCAAACTATCGCAAAAAATTTCGCTGGCAGGAACAATAATAAGGAATTTATTTTAAGCGATCAGTCTCATCGCATTCTCCTCACCAACCAACTTGAGTATGAAAGTCTCTGGACGGTCATGTTGCACTTCATTGTATAAGACAATTGTTTAATGATTATTTGTTTAGAGTACTGAGTCTAACTACGCAGTTGATTTCGGCAATGGAAGTATTATTTGCCATGTAATATTTAGCGGCTCCGTTATTGCAGGACACTATAGTGTTATCGAATAATACGAAGCCACATTTAAAATCCAATATAAATAGGCCATTTCAGAAACAGTTCCAGATATTATGCAGTACAGTGTACTGTAAGGTCTTTGACGATCAAATGTAAACATTGTTCTACATTGTACTTCTCTTGCGTAAAATCTATGCGTGGTTACTTTGGTCTTTACTGTTGTGAGGGTAAAATTGATCTGCTGGAATATAAAATATTTGCCAAGCTGCAACAATGTAATGATATTAATTTAAAAGTCATTGAACTTATGTCCAGTAGTTCAAACACATACATCAGCGTTAACAGATTGGATACTGAAGATGAAAGCCAGCTACTTCATTTCCCTATTATTGAATTTTTCAATTCCTTGGAATTAAGTGATTCGCCTCCACATACTCCGAACGTTTGAGCCATAGTTATGCTCCTTAGAAATCTGAACGTTTCCCAAGGAATCATATATGGTAATATATTAATTGTAAGAAATATGTAAGAAATTGCTTGGATTCGGATATAATAGGTGCAGTAATATTAGGCAGAGAGCTCAAATTCTACGACTTGATTTAACACCTTCCGATAAAACACTTGCAGGTACAGTACATTTTCTTTTAATAGGCAACAATGTCCTATTCGCTCGGCCTACTTTATCACAATCAATCAAGCTCAAGGAGAAACTCTTGAACGTATTGGGCTATTTACCTCATCACGTTTTAAGTCATGACCAGCAGGATAGTGAAGGTACAAAAAAGGTCCTGTATGGGATGGTAAAGAATAAGAGGCGGAAGGATCCTA
The DNA here is from genome assembly GCA_946902985.2 of Meconema thalassinum. NCBI lineage: Eukaryota > Metazoa > Arthropoda > Insecta > Orthoptera > Tettigoniidae > Meconema > Meconema thalassinum. The sequence continues at coordinate 264,185,520 of OX336391.1, forward strand.
CGGATTATGTCAGAATGGTGAACAAAAGGGGACAAGGGATAGAAAATAGGGAAGAACTGAAGAAAATGTGGAAAGAATATTTTGAAGAACTCCTGAACCCAAATGGAAACCATGGCGAGGAAGAAGAAATCGGGGAAGAGGTACAGTAGATGAACTGCAAACAGAAAAGGACTTAACATGGAAAGAAGTGGAAGATGCAGTGAGGAAGATGTAAGGAGGGAAGGCACCGGGTGTGGATGAGTTGAGTGTGGAGATGGTGAGAGCAGCAGGAGAGGTGGGGATACAATGGTTGTACCGAGTGATGAAGACAGCATGGAAGGAAAGGAAGACACCACAGGACTGGAAAAAGGGAATAATTGTCCCGATCTTCAAGAAAGGTAGTAGAACAGAATGCAAAAACTATCGGGGAATAACACTGATGAGTCATTGTGTAAAGATGTTTGAGAAAGTTTTAGAAAGGAGAATTAGGACAAGGATAGAAGGAGGGATGAGGGAAGAACAACATGGCTTCAGAGCAGGAAGGTCCACAGTGGATTTAATTTTTGCTGTAAGTCAGTTACAAGAACAGCACTATGAGTATGGAACAGATCTACTGATGGCCTTCCTGGACATTGAGAAAGCATATGACAGTGTATGCAGAAACAAAGTATGGAAGTCCCTGGAGGATAGAGGAGTAGAAAAATGGACTATAAGGAGGATAAAAGAGATGTACAAGGGAAGCGTGAGCTGTGTGAAAGTGGGAGGAGAGAGATCGGACTGGGTGGAACAGAGAAACGGCCTGAAACAAAGAAGTGCACTATCACCGTTACTTTTCATTGTGCTGATGGATGACATAATGACCCGAGCGGCACAAGTAATTGGGGAAGGAAAGATGAAAGCAATGGTGTTTGCGGATGATTTGATGACTGTGGAAACAAGGAGGAGGAGGTACAGGAACAATTGGACGTGTGGGAAGGAATAATACAAGGATATGGGATGAAATTTAGCATAAATAAGAGTGAGATGGTGATCACAACAAGGAAGAAGGAAAGGACCACAACGGGAATAACAATTGGTGGGGAACAGCTGAAGAAAGTGGAGAGTTTCAAGTATCTGGTAAGCCTGATACAAGAGAATGGAAGAAACGGTAGAGAAATAAATGAGCGGGGGAGACAGGCAGAAGCATTCCGGAGGAGTGTGAGAAGCATGTTATGGAGCAGGGATGTCCCTCAGAACAGCAAGTAGATCATATATCGTACTATGTCCCTATCCTGACGTATGCCTCGGAGACCTGGGTTATGAAAGGAAGGGAGAAGAGCAAAATACAGGCCAGTGAGATGAGGTTCTTGAGAAGCATTATTGGAGCTACAAAGAGGGACAGAATAAGAAATGAGAGGACCAGAGAATTAATGAAGGAGGAACCATTACAGGATGGTATAGAGAAATCTAGACTTAGATGGTATGGACATGTAAAACGAATGGAGGAGAAGAGGATACCCAGGAGGATACACGAGACGAAGTGGGAAGGAAAGAGACCAAGAAGGAGACCGAGAGACAGGTGGCTGAAGGGGGTGGAAGAAAGCGTGAAGAAGAGAGGAGAAGACTGGACAAGGGTGGAGGCTGAGAGATGGTGGGAAGACAGAAGACGTTGGAGAGGCTTGTGTTCCAAACAGACCCGGCCAGTGGCTGGAAACTGTGCAAGATGATGATGACCTCATCACGTTTTCAGTCATGACCAGCAATATGTTGCAATGCTGAGAGTGCTATCTTTTGACGCCCTTAAAGTTGCAATAGTGCTAAAAAGTAATCGTACAAAGAATGTAACTTATATAAGAAGCTTCTTCAGTAAATTTGTTTTCCATTGTCCGTCATGTTTTGACGGGTTTCATCTAGTTAAATTTAATTTAACAAACTAATGAAGGAATGCAAATCGGTAACCATGACAACATTATCTCAAGGGGTGGCATCCAACTTTCCATCTATTTCAGTAAGAAGCAATTTATTACATTTATTACATTTCTGTGAAAGTTTGCAAATATAAAGTTATCACGGAACCAACGTAGACTGTATAATTCATCAATGCAGTTAAGGGGGTCAAGGGGTAACCTAGGATTTTTTCATGCAATTTTCACGTGCGACATATAGTACAGAAGGTCTATTATATCCCCAAACAACAACATTATTTTCAAAAATTCCTGAATTGAATCAGCATTTTTTGCGGCTTTTAGGAATTTGGGCCATTTGAGACTAAAGAACCTGCATTTTCATGCACCACAAGCTTTTATAATTTATGATAGAGGTCTTCCTGTGCATGGGGACCCAACACAACGTAGAGGGTCAGTTTTTATGTGACGTGTATTGCGTTTCATCTACAAGGCTTTCTATTCTATTTCATGTCAGGAAGTACACGTTAAGTGAATTTAGTTTGAGAGCACATTTCAACTAATCTTTTTTTTTTTTTTTTGTCGACATACGGGTTCATCGTAAGGATGATTTTCTTTGATACTGTGTGGTAGATATACCCATATTTGGATTTCTGGGTGTTATATTGTAGACAATAGAATTGTCTGTCTGTCTTTCTGTGTATCCTTATGTACGCCTATAAGTCATGTTCGGATGCTTGGTGCACCGTAAAATTAGGTATGGTAAACATGAGTCAATACACCAATCATTTATAAAACTCTTCACCGTTCTTTTCATACAGTAGAAGGGTGGATATAGGGAAAAACTTCTCAAAATACATGCTAAAATAGGCGAAATATAAAAATTATCCTGTGTTAGGTCCCCATACACAGGAAGACCTCTTTCATAAATTATAAAGATTTGTGGTGTATGAGAATTCAGGTTCTTTAGCCTCAAATGGCGCAAATTCCTAAAAGTCGCAAAAAAAGCTGATTCAATTCAGGAATTTTGATAATAATGTTGCTGTTTGGAGATATAATAGACCTTCTGTACTATATGTCGCACGCGAAAATTGCATGAAAAAAATCTAGGTTACTCCTTGACCCCCTTAATTGCATTGATGAATTATACAGTCTACGTTGGTTCCGTGATAACCTTATAGCCATTTGCAAACATTCACAGAAATGTATTAAATGGAGTGGCATTGCTTCTTACAGAAATAGATGGAAAGTTGGATGCCACCCCTTGAGATAATGTTGTCATGGTTACCGATTTGCATTACTTCATTGGTTTGTTAAATTAAATTAAATTAGTTTTCTGGGAGTATATCAGAAACTGTTGGTTTTAGTGCTTTATAATATAGTTTTCGAGGATCCTTTAGGGCCCCCGAGTTTTGTTTCTGGCACAGAAGGGCTTTGTCTCGTCGTTGTACGCCATAATATAATACTACTACTACTAATAATAATATAATATAGGAATAGGAATAGGAATGTAATAGACCTGCCGTACCACACCGGTAGGTGTAAATCGCGTGAAAAAATCTAGAGTATCCCTGACCCCCTTAAGCGCATTATACGTATTGTTTAATTTTACAACTTAATTTGGTTCCGTGATAACCTTCTAGCCGTTTGCAAACTTTCACACTAATGTTATTAATGGAACTGCCGTCTTACAGCAATAGATGGACCTCTGAGAATCTATTGGCATGGTTACCGGCTTGCATTCGTTCATTAGTTTGTAAAATGAAATTAGTTTTCTGGGAATATCTCAAACAACGGTTGGTTTTATGGCCTAAAAATTTGGTTTTCGGGGACCCTTTAGGGCCCCCAAGTTTTGTCTCTCACATTGAGGACCTGAAAATGAGCTTTGTCTCGTCCTTCTACTCCTATTTGAGCATGTAATTTGAGGCGGTAGGCCCCTTTTTATGAGAGGTAAGGAGAAGAGTTACATCAATGATTAGTGACGTGCCTATGATGGATAAGTGTACCGAATTGTACGTTGATACACCCAGCCGTTCTCGAGTTATAAGGGAACAAAGTTGTCCACAGACAATCAAACAAACAGATAGACAGACCAAAACATTATTTTCGCGCGCATCTATCATAAAACAGTTTGAAACGTGTAAATAACTCAAATTTCCTTATAAATTCAGAAAAAACAGACAAATTTTCTTTTTTATACATGTAGAGATATACTGCACCGCTCGGTGTTGACCGTGTTTTATTGCGCAAATTTAGGTTTTACGCTAACCGTTGGAGATACACGAAAAGTGATAAGAAACTTTTGGATAGAAACTTAAATGCTTAAGCTCGTGTATACCATCAAAAGTTTGCTATTTCTTAGCGTTCTCTTTTTATTTGATATGGAAATATGAAAATTTTAAATCAAAGGGTGTAGTGACGTCACTAAAAAGGTCGCCATTTCTTAATAGTGCAAAATATCGAAATTAAAAGTATCCTATATGTAAACCTGGTATTTCAGCTACATGCATGCAAAATTTCATTTAAATCGGACCAGTGGTTCTTGCGTTATTGAGTAACACACAGACAGACAGACAGACAGACAGACAGACAGAAAGACAGACAGAAAGACAGACACACACCATCTCATTTTTAGCCTACTTTTCACATTTTGGAAAAATGAGGAAAAAGTAGACTTATGAGATCGATCCGGGAAAATGTGTGTCTGTCTGTCTGTCTGTCTGTCAGTCTGGCTGTGTGTATGTCCCCCCCTATCAACTCCTAAACGGCTGCAGCAATCAAAACCAAATTTAGTATGAGTAAAGATGTGCACTGGAATAGCTCACGTCCATATTTGAAAATGATGTTAGTGCTACCAACTGCTGAAAAAACGCACTAGAAATTTGAGCTCCATGTTGGATATCTCGCAAGGTATGGATGGGAGCTATTCCAAAATTGGTACACATGCAGATAATACAATTTCAGTTTAATTTCCAGGAGGCCAAAAATGACAGTGTTGCCAAAATAATTTTAAGCCTTCTGATAGGTCCAATGTTTAAATGCATATAACTTCTACACTATCAATTGGATTTCAACCAAAGTTTGTATACAATATCTGTACATAAACAGAAATGATTGAGCGTATTCTTAAGAGCCACTAGGGCTGCCAACTGTTAATAAATGCTCTCTCTATTTGTTTTGTCCAAGTACCAATATATCAGAAAGTATGCAAGCCAACAGCTTTAAACTATGCACACGTATATTCTGACATTTTAGATTAATTTGGAGTAACTTATATACGTCAGTTCTACCAACATGATTAAAACCTGCTGATAGTACCAATTTTTAAATACATGTAACTTCTATACTATCAGTTGGATTTCAACAAAATTTCGTATGTGCTATGTGTACCATAACAGATATGACTGTAAGTATTGTTAAGATCAATCAGGGCTGCCAACTGTTAATAAATGCTGTCCATATTTTTTTTACCCTAATATCAATATATCAGAAAGTATGCAAGCCAACAGCTCTATGCTTTGCACATGTATGGCACCTGACATTGTAGATTAATTTGGAGTAATTAATACAAGGCAGTGCTGCCAACATGATTCTATGCCTGCTGATATGTCCAATTTTAAAATACATGTAACTTCTATACTAACAAATGGATTTCATCCAAAATTGGCACAACAAGATATCATAATATTTCAGATTATTTCTGACCAGCACACGCATGGTATTGTTGGCAACATGCTTTTACGCGTGCTGATAGATCCAGTGTCTAACTGCATGTAACGTCCATTGGACTTCAACCTAATTTTGTATTCTGTACCTTAAGAGATGGAACTAAGAATATATTCAGTCACCAGGGCTGCCAACTGTAGTGTTCTATTAGGCTACATTATACCAGGTATATTTTGAACTAATTTGATATTTCGATATTACCAACTTAATTTTGTCATTATTCCAGATAGGTTCATATACTGTAGAATAATCATTGGCATGAAAAGTAGGCTGTATAGTTCGTCACGGAACTTCTTGTTATATATTAGTATGATGTATAAAATTGAGAGTTTGTCAGTTTTTTCTGAATTTCTACGGAAATTTTGAATTAATTACGCGTTTCAGACTGTTTTATGATGGATGCGCGCGAAAACATATTTTTTTGTCTATCTGTCTGTTTGTTTGTCTGTGGACAACTTTGTTCCCTTATAACTCGAGAACGGCTGATATCCATCAGAGGCACGAAACTAATCATTGATGTAACTCTTCTCCGTACCTCTCATAAAAGGGGGCCTACCCCCTTAAATACATGCTGAAATGGGCGTAGAAGGACGACACAAAGCTCATTTTGAGCCCCTCAATGTGAGAGACCACATTTTAAGGCCCTAAAACCAACCGTTTTTGAGATATTCCCAGAAATCTAATTTCATTTAATAATCTAATGAACGAATGCAAGCCGATAACCATGGCAACAGATTCTCAGAGGTCCATCTATTGCTCTAAGACGCAATGCAATTCCATTAATTACATTAGTGTGAACGTTTGCAAACGGCTAGAAGGTTATCACGCAATCAAATTAAGCGGTAAAATTCATCAATACGTATAATGCGCTTAAGGGGGTCAAGGGGTATTCTAGAATGTTTTTACGCGATTTACACCTGGGGGGTGGGGTACGGCAGGTCTATAATATTCCTATCCCTATATTATATTATAATTATTATTATATTATGGCGTACTACGACGAGACAAAGCCCCTCGGTGCCAGAAACAAAACTCGGAGGCCCTTTAGTTTGAGAGCACATTTTTTGTCGACATACGGGTTCATCGTGAGGATGATTTTGATTGATACTGTGTGGTGGATATACCCATATTTGGATATCTGGGTGATATGTTGTAGACAATAGAATTGTCTGTCTGTCTTGGTGTGTATCTTTATGTACGCCTATAACTCGTGTTCGGATGCTTGGTGCATCGAAAAATTAGTTATGGTAACCATGGGAGTCAATACACCAATCATTTACAAAACTCTTCACAGTACTTTTCACACAGTAGAAGGGTGGATATAGGGAAAAACTTCTCAAAATATATGCTAAAATAGGCGAAATATAAAAATTATCCTACAAGGACGACCAAAGCATATGTTGCGCTTCTCAATGTGAGACTCAAAATTCGAGAGTCTATAAAGGGTGTCCGAAAACCACATTTTAAGGCCCTTAAATTAACAGTGTGTGTTATATTCCCAGAAAACTAACTTCGTTCTGATAAACATATGAAGGAATGACAAGCCGCTAACCATTGCAACAGTAGCTCAATTGATAATGTCTGATGTTAACATCGAAGAACGGGTAATCCTGCTAGTAGTGTATATAATACGCTTTGTTCATCCGACAAAATAGCTCCTGAACCAGAAGGAGTTTGAAGATGTGGTTTGTACCAAAATCTTCCTAATCATCTCAATAGTACAGGAAGAATCATGCATTTCTTGAAAAGTCAACGGAAATATATTCATTTGTTTAAAAAGTGTGTTCAAACAAATAAACAATAAGATAGCCCCTGGCAGAACTGTGTCGCATCCAGCCTGCAATCACTATAGCAGGGCGGGTAGTCTATACACATGGGGCGCACACAACCCATTGTGCATTGACAAGAATATTCAAACAGAATTATCCGCAGCAGTGACGAATTGCACTCTGATTTCATATCGAACAATTTGTTTAAGATGTTTGTTGAAATAAATAAACATATTTATAGAAGCCTGCATAACAGTAAAGGTGGGTGGGTGGTTGGTTATTGAACATGCGAGATTTCTCACACAGGTCCCTTAGTTGAGCCTAATTTTCTTAGAAATCAAGATTCAACATCTATTAATTAATTCAGAGGGCGTGATGCGCAGCGGTCAAGGTGGTCTGGGCTCGATTCCCGGTTTCTTTTATCGTGTGGCCTCCTGAGAGACCAAGTGCAGGCAGGTCCTTCTAGTCGACGCCCGTGGGTGACCTGCGAGCCGGGATGAGAGATTGGAGGGATGAAGATGAATGAAATTGGACATAGATGTGGAAGGAAGCGGCCGTGGCCTGTCAGAAGGAACCGTCCCAGTATTTGCCTGGTGTTGAAAATGGGAAACGACGGAAAACAATCTCAAAGACGGCCGACAGTGGAGCTCGAACCCACGCGTCTACTGAGTCAGCAGTGTGCTTGGCCCCATGAACTGACCTTAAAATGTGGTTTTCGGGGCCCGTAGGGCTCCTGAGTTTTGTTTCTCACATTGAGACGCAGAAAATGATCTTTTTCTCGTCTTTCTACGTCCATTTCAGCATGCATTTTAAGGGGGTAGGCCCTCTTTTATGAGAGGTATGGAGAAGAATTACATCAATGATTACTTTCGAGCCTCTGATGGACATCTGTACCAAATTTTACGTTGATCCACTCAGCCGTTCTCGAGTGATGCGGGTACATAGTTGTACACAGACACACAGGCAGACAATCAGACAGACAAATATTTTGTTTTTGCGCGAAACCGTCTTAAACCAGTCTGAAACGCGTTAATAACTCAAATTTCCGTGGAAATTCAGAAAAAACAGACAAACTTTCATTTTTATATATCGATAGATTACCACTATCTAGGAAATTAACCTTTAGACACAGTATTTTATGTGATATTTGAGTATTACTGCGCATATTTAAAATCATTTTCTTGCATAGATTCTGAAACTTTGACAGTCTAATATTCAAAAGTCCAACGAACCTTTACTTGGCAGACTTTATTACTTTGGAATTATTTGAAGCACACATTGCACATGACGAAGTTAGAATCCATTGACTGGTACGGATATGGTAGTCAAAATTGAACTTTCAAGTGTGTTCAGAATTATGTTACTAACACTAGCGTTGAATATTTTTCTCAAAATATGACGTAGCAGTGTGCACAGTTTGAAATTATTTACATGCATAAATAATGAGTTAATGGGCCTATTATTCACAGAAATCGAAAGTATTGATGGGTGGTAGGTAGATCTGTTAACTGGGAAAATTGCACAATCTAAGTTGACAGGGCAAATTAAGTTGGCAGAACGCAATGGATCATTCTAATTCGTTCATCGAAGCAGTTTACCCCAAACTAAGGGAATCTGGGTCTATGTACTGTATGTGCTTGCATTCTGGAGATGTGCACACATTATTGATGCGTAGCACGAGAACAATTAACCAAGCGCACCTGCTAACCAGCTGATTGAATGAAGTACTTCATTCTCATTTGTGTCACGTAGTGCCATTAATTCTGTCTCCGAACGGCACAAGGCGCAGAGTCGTCCCGGCAGGAATACTAGACGTCAATTCATAAAATAATTGGCGATGCTAATTTATTCAGGTTGTTCCAACTTCAAGGAAGTTCTTGTCGCGCTGTTCATTCAGAGAGTTTGTCACCACCATAATACTTCATCGAGAAAAGGGGTTTCTCTGCGGCGGATAGTTTTACGGCCGGATACACTTTCCGATGCGTAGCTCATGAGAAATGATGGTGGCGAATGAAACTTGGCTAGGCGATGGAAGGTAGAGCCTGTGGCCTCCATCCCGGTATTTGTTTGGTAGTAAAAATGGGAAATCTAGTTGAATTTGGGTGAATTTGGGGAATTTTAGGGAATTTGGGGAAAATCACTGAACCTTGCAGGCACCGTGGGACTGGTGAAGTGTGATGAGTCACCACCATTGACTAGCATCTACCGTTACACAACAGCAAGTTGGGAGTCCCGGACGCGGTTATAGCATTGATTACATATGCAGCTGTCTGTTGACACCTCATAAGGAATTTTAGGGAATTTGGGGGGAAATCTGAGGTGAATTTTAGGGAATTTGGGTGGAAAATCTGGGGAATTTGGTGGAAAATTTGGGTAATTTTAGGGGATTTTGTAGAAAATTTGCGGAATTTGAGGAAATCTGGGGAATTTTAGGGTCATTTAAAGAAATTATTGGGGACGGGGATGGGGGACGGGGGTGGGGTAGGGGTTAGAGGGGTGTAGGGGGTACGCCATCTTGAAAGCGCTGCAACGAAATCCGAGCAGTGCGGGGTTGCTCAGTATCATCCATCACCACCTCACTACTAACATATCAAAGGATTTGGACTTTCCGTCCTAGTTGTGGGCATAATTTCCAATATCATCATTGCTTTGAATGACTTAAATTAATTTATTTAATGTGCACCTTCCCTGTCTTCATGCCTGTGAAAGTCGTTTTTGAATATTTGTTGTTGTTTCATCTATATTTGCGGTGAAATGTTTAAGTGGACCACCCTGTTTATGAGTAATGTTTCCTACACATTTTGTTTTAATTTAATATGATTCAATTAAGTGGAAACCTGGTAAGCAGTCTGGCTTATACTGATGAACTGGTGGTGATCACAAGCCAACATGTTAGAAGTTGAACAGCAATGTAGGGAATGTGGTATGACAATTAGCATTTCAAAAACGACGGTTTTGTCTGTAGTGAAGAAACACAAGGAAATACGAGATTGGAGGAACTATATATAATGAGTGCGGCTGTAGAGGTTAAGAGAAGCAGATGTAGACCTAGAAGGCACTGGTTAAATTCAGTGTTGAACGGTTTTCAAGACGGCCACACTCTCCCGATACCAGCGAGGCAAGAGGTGGCGCGTTAGATCTCTCGGTCTATCCCATATGTTAGTTTAGGTATGATTTTAGATCTGAATAGCACCATTGCTGTCTTAAAGCTGAGGGTTCTGATGCAGCTGATTTCATGCATTGCCCGTACTGCTGGTGTTGTTTCCTCTGCCCCATGCTTTGTGAAGTATTTAGCTCTTGTTTGCAGCGTGATGCTCAGGTATTTACAATCCTTTACGATGGTTATTTTCTTCCTCCTGATGAAGATTTCTATATAACTGGTCGTAAAAGTGTAGATAGATTGTACTCAATAGCTGTTAGCTGCTTGAAGTTATTTTCACGTCGCTGTAATTTGTGTTTATTTGCTCACATCTATCATTTGTATTTTTTCAATTCCTTTGCTAGTATTTTTCGTTCCTGTTCCCTTCAATGCATTTTCTTACCAGACGCTCCCTTTTTCCGCCTACGTCCAACCCAATTCATCTTCCTCTTCCTTACCTCCACCTTGTCATGTCGTATTTTATGAGGCCACTTTATCTCTGTTCTTGCATTTCCACCGTACCCAAGTTCCAAGCTCTTTGAGTTCTTCCTAGCTCAAGATGTTATATCCTAATGTGCTCCACAACATTTGAAGCACTTTGTTTTCCTTTGAATCTTGACCAACTTAGAAAGAAATCAATAATATAGTTGAAGATAACTTCTGACATTTTCTAAGAAAGTTCTGCCCCTTCTTCAGCCACACATTTCAGGATTCCTGGTCGATTACTATTATAATGATTATCATTATTGTAATATTAATTATTGTACATACACTACATATTTTATTTACACGATCATGTTTAATTTACAACACGCTGACTTCAGTAAATGCCTCCTGTTCTTTGCTCTCGTTTGCCACCCATCCTGAAATCTTGCTTGTTGTAGACCAGGCGTTCTCAACCTGATGCTCATGAGCACCACGCAGTGATGTTTGAATCTTCAGTCTTTTGACTAGTATGACGCACCTCCCCATGCCTCCCTGTCCTGAACTAATCGTTACATCTCTACATAGCTACCACACCTTACATGCGAGGCAATCTGTTTAACATATTCTAATCTTGGTCTACCCCTAGCGTTCTTGTCCTCGACACTTCCTTCCAAAACTACTGTATGTTTGTTATTCCTGGGTGTCTTAGTATGTGTCTTACCAACCTATCTCTTGTCTTCATTAACAGTCACCAGAAACATCTGTCCTCTTTTACTCGACTTAATACTTGTTCATTAGTAACCCTATCTACCCAACTGATCTTCATCATTCTTCTGTAACACCACATTTCAAACGCTTCTATTCTCCTCTTTTCTGCTACACCAACAGTTCAAGATTCACTTCCATAGAGCGCCACTCTCCAGACAAAGGCTTTTATGGTGCTCTTTAAATGAAATTTGATGCTCTCGTCATACGAGCAAAATCGTGATTGTGAGCACAAGCTCCCTTGAGATCCATTCTTGAATTCAAATTCTGTTGCTCGAACCGGAATAATAGGGTTTTCATTACATGTTTTGACAGTCAGAAATTTTATCATATTGTGAAATAGTATTTTTTTTAAATCTACAGTACAAATAACTGGATGCTGATTCGACTCCATGTCTACACGTAAATGTATCTTATCTGCATGAGTCATGCAAACAATTGCAGCATGCCTGGTGAGCGTCAAATCCACATTTCGCCACTTCAGAGAGACAGAAAGATAGGAAAAGGAAAGAGAGGCGCATGCTTGTTATTATTATTATTTTCGTTTCAGTCGTCTAGGCCCCAAGAGCCAATTTCAATGTTTTGTCCTTTGCTGTTCCTTCTTCTTCCTCCAGTATACCTTCATCATCTCACGATGTTTCCTCTTCCTTTCCTCGTACCATTTTGAGCCGGTTTTCTTTCCCTTCCTCCTTTGCAATCATATCATTTTTAGTTTTTTTTTACTAAAGATCTCTCTCTGTGGTGTATCTTCTTCTCTGATATTGTTTCTTTCCAAATCCTTTTTGACTTCTTGTACCCAGGTTGTTGTTGACTTCTTGTTCCACAGGACTGTGAAGATCTGCTTGGTTAACTTATTGTACAAATGCCCAAAAAATAGCAATCTCCTCTTCCTTATTGTTTCTGATATGTTTTCTATTTTTCGATATATTTCATCATTACTTCTTAATTTCCAGATTTCTGAAGTTTTGTTTTGCGTATAATTCTTCTTTCTACTACTTTTAATTTATCCAATTTGTAGTTCAGTACGAGACATTCACTCGCATACAGGCATTCCGGTTTGACTGCGGTGTTGTAGTGCTGTTTTTAAGATCTGTAGATAAACACTTTTTGTTGTAGGTATTCCTAGTTAAGCCATACGCTCTTTCCATCTTTCGTATTCTTTCTTCTACAACGTACTTTTCCAAACCATTATTATTATTATTATTATTATTGTTATTATTACTTTCGATTCAATGGTGCTCGGGTATTTGGTAAGGCATGAGGGTGCTGCTCACAGTCTCAAAGATTGAGAACGCTTGCTGCATATCTCTCGATACATAGTTCATCCAACGTTTTATGGGTCTTCTTGTTTCTTCTTCGTATTTTAATTTTGGATGCTACGTTAGGCTGTGATTAGTTATTAGTCTGACTACTTCCGGATGTAGCGGCTATCATTCTTGGCTGTCGCTGCGTAGGTCTGGGTTCGATTCCCGGCTCTGGCAAGAAATGTAATTCTGCTCTGACGGCTGGAACGGGGTACATTTAGCCTTGTGGAGCAAAATTTCCATGGTTTTCTACTTCTACTTCAGGAAAATGACAGGATGGTTCCCAATTTAAGGCCTCGGATACTTCCTTCCCAATCATCATCTGATTTACACACATACACTAATACAGCCATCACTATATAGACCTATTAGGCTATCAGACCAATTCCACCCATGTTCACGGGGTTACATGGCCACGATGTCGCACTACCCCTAAATCGATCAACAACAACAAACGTTATTAGTCTGTTATTAGCCTATGTATTCTTATAACCAGTGAATCTTCTCCTTCAATAATAATTACTATTTTCGTTCTATTGAAAGTTTTCACTGGTCTCTTGATTCTTTTGCCAATCACCTCTGCAGTTAGTGGCAGATATTGAGAGTCTACTGTCTGATGTCTCCTAAAGTTGAAGGGAGCAGATTACCGCACTGTTACGCCCCTCACTTCTTCTTTTTCATCATCTTCATCATCATCATCATCATCATCATCACCACCACCATCATCAATATAATAATAATAATAATAATGATAATAATAATAATAATAATAATAATAATTTATAGCAGTTTATTTCAAGGCTCTTTTAAACTGTGAACCCCCCAAAGAACAACTCACCTTTGAAAAACCCTCACCCATCAAGATTCAGAACTCCCAACATTGGAAGAAGTCAAAGAAATAATCCATGTTCTAAAAAGTAACAGAGCCCCAGGGAAGATGGTATAATTGCCGAAATGCTGAATATTGGAGGTGAGAGCGTAGCTCGGACAATCCACTCGATTCTAAAGAACATCACTGAATCCCTGAAGATTTGAAATGTGCGGTAATCCATCCCCTACACAAGAAAGGGGATAAAACCAACATCAATAATTATAGAGGAATTAGCTTGATACCGGTTGCTTACAAATTTTTCCAAAGCCATGCCCACTAGACTTGAGAAACAAACAGACCACCGCATATAATTGATGAATACCAGGCAGGTTTCCGAAAAGGAACATCTTGTTGTGAACAAATCCTTAATCTCAAAACTATCCTACAAATGCGCAAAACCAGACAAACAGTCATTACTTTTGTAGATTTCAGAAAAGCATATGATTCTATAGACCGTCAAGCACTTTTCAATACTCTAGAAGAATTTCAATTGTATGAAAAAAAGAACAAGGGAATTAATCAGACAAACATTAACTGGCACTACTTCAAAAGTTAAGTTCCTAGGTGAAATATCTGAGCTTTTTACTATTAACGCCGGAGTCCGTCAAGAAGACGGATTATCTCCGGTACTGTTCAATCTCGTACTTGAGAAAGTAATCAGGACCTGGAAAAAGGAAAGTAAAGGAATAACCCTTGGCAGACTAATTAAAGATAGAATTCACTTGAAATGTCTGGCCTTTGCTGATGACATAGCAATCCTTTCCAATAATAGGCAAGAAGCAATTCATTCAATCGAAAAATTACATGAAATTGCCATCAAAACTGGACTTCAAATTTCGTATGAAAAAACTCAGTACATGGAAGGAGCCTCACGATACTTAGATGGACAACCTATGATAACTAAGTTAGGCAAAATCATTCAAGTGAACCAATTTAAATATTTAGGTGAAATTATTCAGCCCTCTGGTTTAAAGCGCGAAGCAAATAAAGAAAGAATTTCCAAATTACAGAAAGCTTACAGGAACACTTGGAACAGGTATAGAAAAATCAATTTCTCGGAAAGCAAAACTTGAACACTATAGTACATGAAACAAATCTGAAGCGTTATATGCTTCGGAGACTTTACTGGTGGTGCATCTTCAACCAAAGACATAGAGAAAGATGATAGGAAAATTTTACGAAAATTTTTGGGCCAGTTTGTATAAGTTAGAGGGAATATGGAGGAAAAAATCATCCCAGGAATTATATAGTAAAACTGAAAAAATCTTTCACACTTTCCGGAAAGTCGATTGAAATTTTACAGACATATTATTAGAATTGACAATAACAAACTAAAATAATTCTCAGCCTAGCCCTTTCAATAAAAACAAGAACAGCTGTCTTCGAGAAATGGAAACAGATCTCCGGGAAATCAACATCTCAGAAGACATTGTACAGGACAGATGTCATTTCAGAACCAAAATCGACAATCACCAATTTGGAGACAAACCCAACAACCAGAGCCACTATAACTCGCTTAGCGAGAGGATGAAGAGATTTTGGGAGGAAAATAAGACCAACACATCAGCTAAGCAGGTTCAATCGTGCTCCTGAGTAGGGCATGTTGTTGTTGTTGTTGTTTGAGTCTTCAGTCCTTTGACTGGTTTGATGCAGCAATCCATGCCTCCCTGTCATGAGCTAATAGTTTCATCTCTACATAGCTACCACACCCTACATCCGATACAATCTGTTTAACATATTCTAACCTTGGTCTACCCTTACAGTTCTTGTCCTCGACCCTTCCTTCCATAACTAACCTTGCTATTCCTGGGTGTTTTAGTATGTCCTACCAACCTATCTCTTCTTTTCATTAGCAGTCGCCAGAAACATCTCTCCTCTCCCACTCGTCTTAATACCTCTTTGTTCGTAACCCTATCTACCCATCTGATATTCATAATTCTTCTGTAACACCACATTTCAAACGCTTCAATTCTCCTCTTTTCTGCTGCACCAATAGTCCAAGTTTCACTTCCATAGAGCGCCACGCTCCAGACAAAGGCTTTCAAAAATGACTTCCTAATACCTAAATCTATATTCGATGTCAACTGATTCCATTTTTGTAGAAATAATTTCCTTGCCTGAGCCAACCTACTTTTTATATCCTCTTTGCTTCGTATATCACTGGTTATTTTGCTTCCTAAGTAACAGAAGTCTCCTACTTCCTTCAGCTTTTCACCTGCCAATTTGATATCCATAGAGGTTTCGGATTTTTTTCGGTTGCATTCCAATATTTTTTTTTTACATTTATTAATTTTCATCAGGAATTCTTTCCTCAAGACGGAGTCCATACCATTCAAAATCTCATTCAAATCCTCAGGCTGACGGCCAAGATGACGATGTCATCGGCAAATCTCACAGTTGAAATTATTTCTCCTTGAATCTTCACTCTACTTCAAATTTTTCTCCAATTTCCTTCATTGCTTGTTCAATGTAAAGATTGAAAAGTATGGGTGATAAGTTGCAGCCTTGCCTCACACCTTTCTGAATACCAGCTTCTCTCTCATGTCCATCAGCTCGAATGACTGCTGTCTGGATTCTGTAAAAATTGTAGATCACCTTCCTATGACTGTACCTTATTCCAATCGTTTTCAAAACGTCAAACAATTTAGTCCAATCAACGTTATCAAAAGCCTTTTCTAAGTCTACAAATGCCATGAACGTTCTCTTATCTTTCCTTATTCTACCTTCCTTTCTACGATGTAAAAAAAAAAACAAAAAAAAACGTAGAATTGAAGGGTGTAGTGCGTGTTGTACGTGACGTTTCGAATTGTTTAATCCAAACGTTCAAAAGCATTAGAAGTTAACACATATTCAAAATGTGTATTGTGTTTGAATCTTCAGTCTTTACACTGATTTGATGTAGCACTCCATGCTTTCCTATTCTGGGCTAATAGTTTCATCTCTGCGTTGCTATCAGGTCCTACATCCGAGGCAGTCTGCTTAACCTTGGCCTACCATTACAATTCTTGGCCTTGACCCTTCTTTCCATAACTATCTTTGTTTTCCTTAGTATACCTCAGTTTGTGCCCTTCCAACCTATCTCTTATCATCATTAGTACTCACCGGAGACAACTCTCGTCCCCCACTCGCCTTAACACCTCTTCGTTCGTTACTTATCTACCCATCCAATCATGATTATTCTCCTGTAATACCACATTTTAAATTCATCTATTCTTCACTTCTTTGCTGCAGTGGCAGTCAGAGTTACACTTCCTTAGAGCGTCACGCCATGGTAAGAAGTACCATTAATATTTTTAAAAAAAAGTCCTCTCGGCACGCCGGAAGGCGGAGGTAGATTTCACCGGACAAACTTGGGGATAGGCGAAAATAGGCAGAATATGCAGGCTTTCGTAGAAGGATCAGACATCATTTATTGCGAGAAGGTATTTTATAATTGGAGCTTAATTAACTTTGTTTTTCGTCATTTTATGCTTATTTTAAACATTTTATTGTCTTATGGGAACGGTAACCTTCTTGTCATTTGGGGTCCATTTTTATACTTGTGGTCACACTGTCCTTATGCAAGGTTTCGACACTTATGTGTAACTATGTAACGGTCTGTTACTACTTCACGCAAAATTATATCTCCCGCAGAGATTTTGGATGGTTCCTCAGTTTAGGGGCTGCGACAACGCGGTCATGTAACCCCGTGTACTTAGGGATGGCTGTATTAGTCTGTAATTCAGGTAAGAACTGCAGACGGTCAATTTCAAGCAGTAGTTCCTAATGTTGTTACCAGGTACTACCGTCAACGACACCTAGCTGTGAACTTGGCTACTAGATGCCACCGCAATCAGCAACTCGCAACGAACGTTGGAACTTCCCCTCCAAAGGAAAGCATACTGAGGGATTTTTAGGGCTCTTAGAAAATCTGACGACTTCGGCCGGCTTTGAACTCGCGACCTTGGGCTTAGACATTTAGCATGCTACCAGTTACGTCACCGAAGCCGCTTCACACTTAGTCAGATGGAAATCTGAATCTGATCTCGTGCAAGTGCGTTATCTTGGCAACGTCTGATGGCTCATCCCTCATCAATTTAGTAGTGTTGCCATGGCAACCACTGATAGCTCTTGGCATTTTCTTATAATTCCGAAATCATTTTTCTCATCCCTTGGCATCATGGTGGGTCATATCAAAAATTCTTTCAGACAAACGTTTTAGGTAATTATTAGGGGAATATTGTCCATTTTGTACGGTTTTGATATTGTGCCTATTAAGAGAGATATGATTAATGTTTCCCGAAAAAAACACTTTTTCCCACCCCTTTGGTCAATGGTTGGTGCTATAAAAACTCTTCAAACATAAATTTTTGGGCTTTATCCGACACATAGTATGAACGTTGAACGGATTCGATATTTCACATATTAAGAGAGTTATAGCAATATTTCACTTTTTCTAAAAAAAAAGCCCCCCATTTTCACCCCCTTCGACCGATTTAGCCCAGTAACGAACTTGATCGAGATTTTATAGGTATACATATTAGGAAAAAAATTCAAAGTGATTGGTGAAAAATTACGGCAGTTATCGTGTCCACAAGAAACTGATATCCATATAACTTATATACATATACATACATAAATTATATATAAACTTTTGAACTGACGGTGGTTTTGGGGTCTGGGGGATGTGATACGCGAAGATATGTAGAAATTTTTCGGAAGTCGAAACATGGTGCCAATTGCAATAGTTAGCTTTCTAATGAAATCTACCTCTGGTTGGTTCCTCAGTTTAGGGGCTGCGACAACGCGGTCATCTAACCCCGTGTACTTTGGGTGAGTGTAGAATCTGTCTGATAAACGGTGTGAATTGTAATGGCTGTAATTGTCTTAATCCAGGTAAGGACTGCAGACGGTCAATTTCAAGCAGTAGTTCCTAATGTTGCTACCAGGTATTACCGTCAACGACACCTAGCTGTGAACTTGGCTACTAGATGCCACCCCAACCATCAACTCGCAACGAACGTTGGAACTTCCCCTCCAAAGAAAAGCATACTGAGGGATTTTAGCGCTCTTAGAAAATCCGACGACTTCAGCCGGCTTTGAAACCGCGACCTTGGGCATAGACATTCAGCATGCTACCAGTTACGTCACCGAAGCCGCTTCCCACTTAGTCAGATGGAAATACTGAATCTGATCTCGTGCAAGTTCGTTGTCATGGCAACGTCTGATGGCTAATCCCTCATCAATTTAGTAGTGTTGCCATGGCAACCACTGATAGCTCTTGGCATTTTCTTATAATTCCGAAATCATTTTTCTCATCCCTTGGCGTAATGGTGGGTCATATCAAAAATTCTTTCAGACAAAAGTTTTAGGTAATTATTATGGGAATATTGTCCATTTTGTACGGTTTTGATATTGTGCCTATTAAGAGAGATATGATTAATGTTTCCCGAAAAACCCACTTTTTCCCACCCCTTTGGTCAATGGTTGGTGCTATAAAAAAAACTCTTCAAACATAAATTTTTTAGCTTTATCCGACACATAGTATGAACGTTGAACGGACTCGATATTTCACATATTAAGAGAGTTATAGCAAAATTTCACTTTTTCGAAAAAAGCCCCCCATTCTCACCCCCTTCGACCGATTTAGCCCAGTAACGAACTCGGCCGAGATTTTATAGATACACATATTCGGTAAAAAATTCAAAGTGATTGGTGCAAAATTACGGCAGTTATCGTGTCCACAAGAAACTGATATACATATATATATATACATATATATATATATAAACTTTTGAACTGACAGTGGTTTTGGGGTCTGGGGGATGTGAAACGCGAAGATATGTCGAAATTTTCCGGAAGTCGAAACATGGGACCCATTGCAATAGTTAGCTTTCTAATGAAATCTACCTAATTAAGCAAATGAAAGTGTACTTCTTAAAACTATATTTATATCGATGTACTTGAAACTAAAATCATCAAGGTATAGCCTTATACTTTATGTTCATGTCATATTTGCTGTATGTACCTGTAACATTAATGTTGTTTTCTCTTCTTTCTAGGTAAGTACCGGCTGTACATGACTCTGCATGAGGCGACAGGTGCCAGTGAGTTATCTAGACGTAGTATTGTACAAGGTGGCCACAAAGTCCCGTTACCCCCTCTTATAACCAATAGAAACCCCTAAACCTAGTTAAATAAGTTGTACACCATTTCTAAGAGAGGTTTTCTTGGGAATATACGGCATTACGAGTCCAAACCATCAGTCTGTGCACCATTATTTTCATGGCTAAGGATAATACGGCGCCAAGTTCTGTGCGACATTCTTATGAGCATTGCTGGTGTGACTTAAGTGAAAGTTTGTCTCACAGCATCTTTCAGTTCAACCGTGGTATTGTATCCGTTTTGTGAAACGATACCCTTTATGAACCCCCATAGCACATTATCACATCTGGTAAGGTCTGGGCTTCACCCTGGAAAAACGTCATTAAGATATTCGCGCAGTGCGATGGCAAAATGGACGGGTGCCCCATCATGCTGGAACCAACATGTTGAGGTAACTGTGCTGATTCACAGCACCGTCAAAAAAGAACGTCCCAAACAAGCGTGCTGCCGGCTCCACTTGCCTGGCCACCACGAAGCCAAGACCTTACCACATGTGATAATGCGCTAAGGGGGTTCATAAAGGGTATCGTTTCACAAAACGGATACAATACCACGGTTGAACTGAAAGATCTGTGAGACAAACTTTCACTAAAGTCACACCAGAAATGCTCCTAAGAATGTCGCACAGAACTTGGCGCCGTATTATCCTTAACCATGAAAATGATGGTGCACTGACTGATGTTTTGGACTCGTAATGCCGTATATTCCCAAGAAAACCTCTCTTAGAAATGGTGTACAACTTATTTAACTAGGTTTAGGGGTTTCTATTGGTTATAAGAGGGGGGTAACGGGACTTTGTGGCCACCCTGTATAGTACAACCCAACTAATGCTGTACTTGATTTTGATTAGGTATAATATTAGGCCATGTATTATACAGAAAGTACCAGCTATTTTGATGGAAGTCAGAGAATTAAAATTTCTGACCCATGAAGGACTCGAACCTGCGACCTGTAGCTTAACAAACAGTTGATCTGATCTGGAGGTGATTTCTGCGCATCCGGAATCGAAAAGTCGGTTGCCCGTTCCGAGAAATGTTTACAGTCTCTTTGGGACTATGTGGAAAAGTGAACTTACATTGCATGTTGTCATAGCTGTGTTGCCTAAGTGTAGGCCTATGTGGTTTAATAAAGGGTCATAACTTGGAAGTGTAACATACTTTTTGATTCGCCCTAGTATTAATAAATTTACTAGCACATGAAAGATTCCCCTTCTTGTTCAAATATCCAGAATCCCGGCTTATTTAATGCCACGGTAGCTAAAAGGGTCGTTAAAAGCACAATGTAATTGTATGTCTACCCCATTATTATTCCCGTTTTCCAACGAGGTCGAGGATGAGATGCGAGGAAAGTTTTTGCTGGATGGTTTTATGGCCAGATGCCCTTCCTGACACTAACCTGATGAGAGAAGTAAGTGAGAGATGAAATGAATGAAGATGAATGTAAGTGGACAAGGACGTGGAAGGAAGCGGCCGTGGCCTGTCAGAAAGTAGCGTCCCAGAATTTGCCTGGAGTTGAAAATGGGAAACTACGGAAAACCATTTCAAGGATAGCCGACGGTGGGGCTCGAACCCACGTCTACCGAGTCCGCAGAGAGCTTGCCCCCATTGCCTAGTGCTGCACGTTTGCAGGCGTAGCTACCGCTGTCAGTTAAGAGCATAATGTAATAATGATAATTATTATTTTAGCGCTTCGGTGGCGTAGTTGGTAGCATGCTGAACTGCCGTGCACAAGATAGCGGCTTCAACCCCGGCCGAAGTCGTCGGATTTTTTAAGAGCGTTAAAATCCTTCAGTATGCCTTCCTTTGGAGGGGAAGTAAAGCCGGCTGTCCCATGTCATAGATTTATGCCATGTAAAAGATCCTCCCAGAGACTAAACTTGTGTGAAGATAAATTTTTAGGTTAGGTTTCGTTGGAACGATCTATCAAAGTTCCAACGTTCACCACTAGGTATCAGTGACATCTGATAGCTAAAGTTGGAACTAATGGAAATTGAACGGAACTTGTAGCTCACCCTATGGCTGTCCACTTGAAGCAGCTGCAGCCTCTGGCGAGCCGAACATGTCCTTGGACACTCCCGGTACTAAAAGCCATACGATAAATAAATAATTTTAGTATCATTAGATACAAAGTTCAACTTTCGTGTTCCTCACTTTGGTTATACGAATCTAGACCGTGTTAATCATATACTCGTGAAGCCTCCCACCCAAGGTAATCTCGCTCCACAAGCTCAGTCTATCACATGATTCCCTATCTCAAAAGCCAAGCCGAAATGAATCCCCTTAATCAAACAAGGAGAAGTTCAACTAGATGGAATGTAAACTCAAGCGTTTAATTAAAGTTCTCCATTTTTCACTGGCTCGTCACTTGCCACATTACGAAGACAGCGCGCTGGCGTTCCTAACAATAGTTCTATGAATACATCACAAACTTCAACACGACTTCGCCAACTCGATTTCAGCTTTATGTAAATGTTCTCGTCAAAGAAAGGAGAGTCTATTATTGAATCCCACTTTGCAGGTAAAGAAGAAAATGACGATAACTTCAAACAGATGAGGAACTACGAGCGTTATGAGTTGCTGACGTACTGCGCGGCGGATAGGGTCGCACGGTATGAGGGAAAGGAAAACTGTTAGAAGCAGTACCGGTAGTCTATATACGGGGGCGGGGTTGATCACGGGATAAATCCTCCCCCTGAGTCAAATAATGAAATAGTACATTATGCAACGAGCCGATAATGGCTATAATTAAGACACGAGTATTTTTATAAAACGAGCGTATGTGAGTTTTATAATTTCCATACGAGTGTCTTAATTACCATTATAGGCGAGTTGCATACGACTGTTTATGTTCGACGATAATTATAACTTTATTATATGTTTTAACATAAATATTCATAAATATCTGTTGAGAGTCAGCTACTTGAATTTTGTGATCGCAGAGCGAGCGTTGGGTGTTATATATCTGTCTTCCAAGATCTCTGGACGACCGACGCATGCGCTCTGTGTGCTTGCAATGCCATATGCAGGCCATATGTTGACATCTGCCTCCCCTCAGTAATATTGTCACAGGAGTTGTTTGAAGACAATGAATGCGCTGTGTATAAATTATATTAAGGTACAGTGCTATTTGTTGTCTCATATTCGCCAGTTTATTTACGCGAACATATTGAACCCTTGCAAAGAAGCATATGAGACTCAGATTCGGGGCGTAACAGGTCATATTCGTAAGTTGCTGTCAGGGCGCTTCATTAACTTGCAGGGTAACATATAACAAAATAACATGCAGGAAAGAGTGAAGCCAGGGTTAAAACAACTGAATTTAATAACAAATCACCATATTTACATAAACAATTAACAACAAAAAAAAACTCCCAACTGACTCCCGCTTAATAAAAATGCCAAAAAAACTTAGGCGATATCTCTGGAGAGATTAATTACCTGGACCAAGTGTCCTTAAATAAAACGATATCAAAAGTGACCATATAAGTGCGTACGCCGTTCTACATGCACCACGATGTGTACTTTGAATGCGTGATTCGTTATCATCCAGAGTGACCCTTCAGACAACGAATCCGCATTTCCTAGAGCTAGACCGACACAAGGGAACACAACTACAATACTTAAATTAAACCGACACTTCCTAAATCTACTATAAACAAACACAAATTTCCGTGTGAAATTGGACTTAAATTGCCGTAGCAACATTTACTGCCTAAAATCTTAGGACTTCTCATACAAATCAACACAAGTACATTAACACGTGACCAATCGAAAAATACTCAAATGACCGCTGTCAAAATTTACAAATACTCAACCACTACACCACACGGGTGTGACAAACAAAAATTACATGAAATCGAGTCATCAACAAAGCAATAGGCAAACAGCCAACATTTACGTTAATCACAATATTCTTATCCATACAAGGTACAACAATCCGTTACACACATGGCGAACTCCCCAATTAATTATGGCTTAAAAATTAGCCATCACAATTAACAGGTTTGCTACATGAAAACTTACAGGGTTCAGTCGGACAAATAGGACTGCCTATCAAAAATAAGTCACAGGCAAAACGGGCGGTTTGTGGAACTCAGCATGTCTGTCAACCCACGTGTCAATAGCCTCGACCTCCCAGAGCATGGGGTCGAACCTCGAAGAAATGTGCCCCAAAGCACAATAATACGTGTGTGTCAGAAAAACATATGGACAAGAATCAGCAGTCTCCCAAGAGCACTCTGTCTTTCCATCTAAAATACAACAGCAGCAAAAAAATATAAGGGCGGTAGGACAACTACCCCCTCCTCACGTAGAATCAACACACACAAGACACATCAACACACACTGAATCACACGTATGGGTTGTGACAGACCCTGAAATAAAAGACACAAATAATATCCACATGCTGGCGCCATCGTTCTATGCCGTGACTAGTCACCTGAAAAGGACTCAAGAAAAATCTATCAAAATTAGAACGAAGGTGTTCTACAATTACTTTTAAGTTGGTGCACTCGGCTACCCTAACATGAATAATAACCTGTTCAGTAAAATGTTTTACAATCATTACCTCCCATTCCTATTTCAAAATATTAACGTTAACAAAGCACCATTTATCGAATGTATCGGGTTCCGCAATTGCAAGGATAAAAATCACGCACGCACGCCGCGTACATTACACATGACTCAAGAAAAATCAAAATATCAACAAACACTTTGGCCACGCGCCAACGGACATTTAAACATATAGTGTCGGTACAAGAAAAACAGCTAAAAAAACACAAGAAAGAAAAACATGACTATTTACAAAGTTCCCCGGCCAAATCTAACTACATAATTGAAATAATCCAATTTTAGTACATCACCGCTTCTGCATGTAGGACTAAGGACATCCTTCTCAACCCATTGCCCTATGGACAATTTAGCACTCCATAGTAGTCGTCTGCGTTGATTTCTTGAAGCTCATCCCAACTTCAAACCACGTGCTGATCATCTTGGTCTCGACTCCTTGGCAGAAAAGTTCAATGTTAAATATTTGCCTATCTATAATCGCTTGCAGGCTACTCAGTTCACCCACAATTGTCCTACTGCGATTAATAGCGAAGACTGGCCCTAATTATATCGCACATACGCACTATAAAAACACACATACAATACACACAATTTATACATAAAATATACATCTCGAGTCCGCGCCACTGGCTCGTTAACAAGTTCAAAATCCTGGCTGCACTCGCAGTCGCTATCTCGTCCGGTATTCCCGTCCCGTCTTACGGACTTCGGTTCTGGTAAGCGCTAATGAGGGTGATACGATACTTCCCCCTTAAAGTTGAACTCGTCGTCTTTAAAAGAATGTTACAGTTTATCACGCGCTGGCGTGAAATATTTAGATCACACAACTTAGTTGATTTTAGAACAAAATGTATTATAGCTTTTAAAATTCGAAACTGCAAACGCTGCGACTTTGGCTTCCCAGAGCTCAGAAAATAAATTAGCTTCACTGATTTTAGAGCGTAGAAATCACACTTCAAACTGGCGTGGAGTATACCTCTGAAGGCTTCACACAATAAGACTTAGATAAATTCGAGCGTCAAAATCACACTTCAAACTGGCGTGGAGTATGCCTCTGAAGGCTCCACAAGAATAGACTTAGATAAATTCGAGCGTCAAAATCACACTTCAAACTGGCGTGGAGTATGCCTCTGAAGGCTCCACAAGAATAGACTTAGATTAGCGTCAGGCCAAACTATTTATGAGAAACTGACAAGGGCGGTGGAGTGGGGCGGAGTCGGATAAAAACTTCCAGAGTTTTTGTCTCACAAAGATGGGGCTAGTGTCATTCTTCTCCAAATAAATCCAACGTCTCAAATTACTCGAGCGGAGATTAATCCGTTCGGCGGTTCCTTAGATACACACTTCCGCGCGCTTTTTACTACTGACGCCGTCCACCTCGTGGTCACGGCTTGGTCTCTTGCGATTGGCTGATTCAATCGTATGTTCGTTGAGAGGACCTCGTGATTCTTCCTTTATGTCTCCAATTTTGGTACAGTAGTTGCACAATTTGGCCTTGAACTCGACTAATTCTGGCCGTCCCCAGGAATAGCTACCAACTCAGCTTCTGTTGCAACCATTACGAAATGCTGGCCTCCCTAATATCCAAGTCGACTTCCTTATGTGCTGCCTGGGCCGTAGTAATAATAATAATAAATATGAATACTTATTTATCGAAGATCAATAAGGGTTCATTTATCCTCAGCAAGGTTTTGAAATTCGAAACAATTTATTGGTTTGGATTTCAAAAACAAAATCCACTGTAGTAACAACACATCTCTTTAAATATCACTCAGCTGCTCGAGTGTATGCCCCTCTGACTCAATTAGTGTGTTCCCTTCTTGCTGGAATGTCATTCATATTTTCATTAGGTCTCCCCCTTCTCCTCACGTAGTTGCCACTCCCGTCGTCTCAGCTGCTCGTTGTTTACAAACAAAGTGCGTACTCACGCGCTCCCCGTGGATTTGAGTGTTTGCTCTCAAAAAAAAAAAATTTTGGCAATACAAATTCTGCACATATCATCTTTCCTAATCATCAAATGGTTCCCTTCTGTAGTACGGTTTCAAATTGGCGCTATTAAAAACAGATTTTGCACCAGTGCTCACTTCTTCTAATCTGTAGGCATTGTTACCCAGATTCTTAATTACCCGGAACGGGCCAATGAATTTCGGACAGAACTTGGCGAAGACTTTGTTCTTAGGGTCGGAGATCGGTGGTCTACGAACCAGCACTAATTCTTGTTCTTGTAACTCTCGGTGAAACTTCTTTCCTCAGTACCGTCTCAGCCTTCGGTCCGCTTGGTTCCTCATGTGCTCCCTCGTTCGCTGGATTCGCAAATCATGCGCTAATAATGGATCCCTTGGGCAAGGAATGATCTTGTCCCAAGTTCTTTCCGGCAACCTGTTGTGGTGTACAATCAGTGGGACTTGACCCGTCGACTCGTGCTTAGTAGTGTTCATGCACATCTCAATTTCCCCTACTTTGTCGACCCATTTATTGTGTTCGTTAGGAATCATTACTCTGTAGTATTTAGCGACACAGCGAATTGTTCTTTCGCTCGGATTTCCACAAGGATGACGAATACTTGAAAATATGTGTTTTATTCCTAGGCTCTCCAAACCTTGCCTAAAAACATTGCTTGTGAAATAGGTACCGTGATCTGATAGAATGGATTCCGGCTTCCCAAGCATCGGAATGACTTTGTTCTTAATTCGGCTAAGGACTTGTCTTGATGTCGTCTTCTGTATAGGACATAGCACGACCATCTTCGAAAATACATCGACACATACCAAGAGGTGTCGGCATCCACGCTTTCCTTTTACTAAAGGACCAAAGCAATCAATCGCGAGCATCTCGCATGGTTTCTGTGGTAATAGTGGTCTTGGAGGTTGTTTCAGAATAAAGTTGTTCGGCTTTGTGCGCTGACAAGCGTCACACGTTCTAATTACTTCAACAATGGTGAATCTCATCTTGGGCCAAGTAAAGGTCTCCCCTATCGTAGCTTCAGTCTTATCCGTGCCGATATGTGCTAGGCTCTCGTGAACATGCCAAGTTAATCCCCTCTGTAGTGATGCTGGAACTAAGATCCGCAGTTTAGTATGATGCTCATCCACGTATTTATGTAACAAGTTATTCAAGTAGTGAAATCTCGCTTGTTTAGCACTGGCTTCCCGGTACTCCGGTGAATTTGGTTGTAACTCCTTCCTATAGAATTTTATCATCATCATCATCCATGGGTCAGCTTCTTGCTCCTTCCGAATATCCTTCAATCTTGCCAAAAACTCACGAGCCTTAGGTGTCAAGGTAATATTGTGAACTTCCGCTGTTACTTCGTTTCCGTCCTCAGGGTTTCTACTCAAGGCATCTGGTATGACGTTCAATTTCCCAGGACAATGCTCTATTGTGATGTCAAACTGCTGTATGTAGATGGACCAGCGCGTAACTCTCTCACTTGCTATTGTTGTCTTAAATAAAAATGTCAGTGCATGGTGGTCGGTTCTAACAATGATGGAATAACCGTAGATCATCTTGCGCCACTGTTGGAGAGAATATAGAATTGCTAGTAGCTCAAGTTCCGTAACTGTGTAGTTCCTCTCATGTTTCCGTAATTTACGACTCGTGAATGCCAAATAGGATTTCTTCTTGGGTTCTTCAGCGTCCTCTTGGTACAGCATAGCACCAATCCCAATTAACGAAGCATCTGCTTGAATGATAAATTGTTTTTCAAAATCCGGATATCCAAGTTTCACACAGTTTTCCAATAAATCCTTCGTTGCTTTAAAAGACCTGTCGCACTCCTCGTTCCACGACCATCGATTCGCTTTCTTCAACATCTCCTGCATGGGCGCTACTGTTTCTGTGTAACCAGGGCAATTTTCTTTGAAGAAACCTGTCACTCCCAAAAATGCTCTAACATGTTTGACTTTGGTAGGTGTGGGAAATTTCTTAATAGCATCAATCTTGGCTGGATTAGGCCGCACGCCCTCGACATCAATTATATGTCCCAAATATAAAATTTCGCTCTGGCAAAAATGTGACTTTTTTAAGTTGATCTTGAAGTTCATGGTTCTCAGGTTGTCCAGCAGTTTATTTAAATTTATCAAGTGTTCTTCCATTGTCTCAGAAGCGATTAATATGTCATCAACATATCTCGTGGTGAAGTTCTTGACCTCCTCAGTCAGATTTCTATCGAGTGCTCTAATGAGTGCACATCCCGCAGTTTTCACGCCAAAGGGCATTCGACACCAGATATAACTTTGATTATCGAATAAAAATCCCGTCAACAGTTGGGATTTTTCTTCGAGTTCAAGATGGTGGAAACTATTCGTCAAATCAACACTTGAGTATATCTTCTTCCCACGGAAGCCTTTCAAAACATCTTTGATCCTCGGTGCTTGGTCGTGCTCAACTAGCAGTTTGCTATTTAAAACTCGCGCGTCTAGGCATAGCCTAATTGATCCGTTTGGCTTGGTCACAGCCAATATTGCGTTCAGATAAGGAGTTGCAGCTTTCCTTATCATGCCAGAATCTAATAAGTTAGTAATAATGTCCTTCACCTGAGAAAAATGCTTCTCTGGGATCGGGTACAATTTACTTTTAAATGGGGTCCAATCTGTTACCTGCATCGCATATTGAAAATTTAAAACTTTTCCAGGTACGGTGTCAAAAGCTCCTTTATGTAATCTTAAAATTTCTTCCAATCTTCTTCTATCAGATTCCCCTACGATGGCTTCCTTAAGTCGCTCCTGAAGTCGAATTTCGAATTTGGTTCCGCCCATTTCTTCTTCCGCCAAATGCACCCAAAGTTCCTGCGAAATATCTCGGCTGTCCATTTCTAGCACTGCTGTCTGGTTGACTTGCTCTCCCCTCAAGATCTTATCTCCGGCCTCATTAGTGCATTCCTCAACAACCCAAGTATTGGCCTCTCTCTCCAGCGGATTCTCTTCCATATTTAAACCCACATGATCCAATCCTTCTACTTGTTTGAAGCTTACAGTGTTGTTATGTAAATCAATTACAGCATGAAAATCGCAGATGAAGTTGGCTCCTAAAATTATATTGTAGTTCATCTTTGGAATAACGATGAATGTTTGTGAAAAAGTATGGTTCAATATTTCCAGATCTAGAAATGCTTGCTGTTTACAATTCATAGTTTTGTCAGGAATGACACCTCTGACTTTCATTAGCGGTACCGGCATAATAGGAACAGTCTGTTTTCTTGCTATTTCTTTTATCAAAATTTCAGTGACTAAGCTCACCTGGCTACCTGTATCAATCAAACATCTCACCCTCATACCTCCAATATGCGCGTAAATAATTGCTAGCTGTCTGATAACATTTTCACGGTTCTTCACCACTTCCTCCAGGCAGTCGTCTGGGAATGCTACCCACTCTTCTATATTGGCCACTATCATCTCTTCTTGCTCCCTGGCGATCTCCGTTTCTAGCCTGTCTCCTTTCAGTTCATTTGGTTTTTTTTTTATCCCGGGCCCCATTAGATGTGTTTCGCCGGTTATCATTCTGTCGCTCCTGTTGCCTCAGTAAACTCTCTGCCCCCTCTCCTTGATGGTTGTCTGGGCTCTGTCTGTTCGCCATGGCACGCCCCCACTTCTCCTTCTCCGCTTCTTCATTACTTAATTGATCCAAGTATTTACGGGATTCAATATATCGTTCGTCCCAGTTATTCCTATAATCTCCTCTGTTTTCTTGGCGATAGTCCCTGCCGTTACTCCATCTACCATCTCCATTTCTTTGGTAAGGTCTACCTTGTCTCTGGTTTCCCCTCCAATTCGTGTATTCCCGCTGGTACGTCCACTGATTATTTTGATTTTGGTTATTCTGATGATATCTCCCGCGGTTATTCTGATAATTCTGATTGTTGTTATGGAACTGGTTTCGGCCGTCAAAATCTTGTCTTCTTGGCGTGAACTGTGTCCCTGTGGACTGTGTCTTACTTTGGTTTCCCTGGCCGTGGTTATTTTGGAGTCCCTGAACTACCTCTGCCGTGTTGACACATTCCAAATTCCTTCTTCCTGTCTGTGGGCTTACCATACTCGTCTCATCTAAGTGTCTGAGTAATTCTTCGGCTTGGACTGCGGTCTGAATATTTCCTGCGACTAATAATTGTTGGATATGCATTGGGAGTTGTTTTCCGATGGTTAGAACCATATTCGGCTCGCTAGGCGGGTCATCAAAATCCCTGAATTTTACCAATTGCTGACTGAAGAATTCTGAAAAACGGGTTGGATGTGTACTGTGGTATTTGCGCGTGTACAGGTCCATTCTTAACCCCTGCTGTAACGAAGGACTCCAAAACTTCTTCAAAAACGCCTCGCGGAATTGAGTCATGTCTGTAAACGTGTACTTGAAACTTAAAAACCAGGTCAGGCTAGGTCCTTCTAAAAATTTCTCCACCAGTCTTAATTGTTTCTCCGGGCCGATGTGTTGGTCATTAAAGTAGTCAGTTAATTGCCGTAGAAATGCTTTGGGAGTGGTTCCTGAATGTTCTTTAAACTTATCGGGCTTAAAATCATTACCCCGAATGACTTGGATGACTTGGGCTGGTGCCAAGTTCGGTTGCGGAGTTGAAGTCTCCCCCCTGTACTGCTGGAATGCATTAGTCGTTAGTCCGGGACTTTGACCCCGACTCGTGTCCTCAGCCAACTTCGAACCTGCCGGACTTCCAATACTTGTTTGCTTTTCCGGAATATTTTCGTTTGAAAATAATGTCGCATTCTCTAACGATCTAATCTCGTTTTTTATGATTAATTCTGAATGTTCCTGTAATTTCGACTTCATATTTTCCTCCAGTGCCTGCAATTCGCTTTAAAACTGCCAGCCTGTCTTCCTTATTCGCATGAGCCTGCTGGTCCCAATCTCGCCGGATCCTACTTTTTAAGCTATTTATTTTCTCCTCGTTCCTCTCCTGATTTTTCTCTAGCTCTTCACTTATCCGTTCCTGCGTTTTTACTAGTTGTTCTTCCAAATTATCCTGAGTTTTGACGAGCTGCTCCCCTACTTCTTGTCTTATGACCTCTTGTGTGTT
Source organism: Meconema thalassinum (assembly GCA_946902985.2). NCBI lineage: Eukaryota > Metazoa > Arthropoda > Insecta > Orthoptera > Tettigoniidae > Meconema > Meconema thalassinum. The sequence goes on from OX336391.1 coordinate 264,217,119, forward strand.
TATTAGCTGGCCTTCCATCTCTTTTCTTATGATCTCTTGTGTTCTGCCTAATTGCTCCTCTAAATTTTCCCGCAAGTGTATCCGCTCGGTTTCAGCCTTAACTTCGACTTTATCTATTTCCTTTATTAATTCCAGCACGTTGTTATCTACCGAATTAATTTGCTGCTGTAGTTTCTCTTGGGTTTTCTTCACTCCCGCGGTGTTACTGACACATGCTGCCTCTATCTGCTTGAGTTTATCTGCCACCATCTCGTCAAATTGTACTAATTTGTTATCAAATTTCGCCTCCAATTTCTTCATTTCGCCTAACTGTTTGATGTTGTTTTCCGCAACCTCGCCTGCCAGTTTCTCTACTTTTTGAACGCTCTGATTAATATCATTCGTGATTTTTCCTAACTGTTCTGTTTGTGTTACCGCCTGTTGTGACAATTTGTGGTTTAGTTCATTGAATTGTTTGTCAGTGTCTAATTTCTGGACTTCTAACTGGACCGAAATGTTACCGCTCATATCAAGTAATTGTTTTTCACTATGCTCACGCTGAGCTTCTAATTGTTCTTTTAATTGTTCTTCCGTCTTTACGGACATCTGCACTAATTGTTCTTCCGTTTTCGCGGACATTTGTTCTAATTGTTTTTCACTATGCTCACGCTGAGCTTCTAATTGTTCTTTTAATTGTTCTTCCGTCTTTACGGACATCTGCACTAATTGTTCTTCCGTTTTCGCGGACATTTGGATCGACATCTGTTCTAACAATGCCTTTATCTCATCAACACTCGCCATATCACACACAAAATATATTCAGAGAAAAACAGGGTTATGGGCTAAGGTTTCAGCCCTATACGCACATACATGTCACACATTTAAATATTACTGGCTCTAATTTAATGAAAATTTCAGTAACAAAATTTACTGAATACAATGACATTTATTCCCAAACAACAAAATAACCCCTAGTGATCTGCTTTTAAATTCCTAACCAACAGAATTTACGAAACACCAATTAACCGAAGTCAATTAAATGTCAAATATAAGGCAACATCTTCCTGCTTTGACTGAGTTCATTAATAATGCAAATTTCTAATTTTAATGTGGGCGCCAGAACAAGTTTATAACAAATACCAAATCAAATTTTAACCTTGTTCAATATTTCTAACTTTAGGAACTCAGTGATTTTACTAATGCACATGGCGGTACAACATCGCCTCCATTTACTGAATTTACATGTCCGCTTGACCTGGCATCATTTCTCAACGAAATAAATATGAGATCAGCGAAGCAACAACAACAACAATCCCCACTTGGGCAGCCATTTTTGTTTTATGAACCCTTGCAAAGAAGCATATGAGACTCAGATTCGGGGCGTAACAGGTCATATTCGTAAGTTGCTGTCAGGGCGCTTCATTAACTTGCAGGGTAACATATAACAAAATAACATGCAGGAAAGAGTGAAGCCAGGGTTAAAACAACTGAATTTAATAACAAATCACCATATTTACATAAACAATTAACAACAAAAAAAAACTCCCAACTGACTCCCGCTTAATAAAAATGCCAAAAAAACTTAGGCGATATCTCTGGAGAGATTAATTACCTGGACCAAGTGTCCTTAAATAAAACGATATCAAAAGTGACCATATAAGTGCGTACGCCGTTCTACATGCACCACGATGTGTACTTTGAATGCGTGATTCGTTATCATCCAGAGTGACCCTTCAGACAACGAATCCGCATTTCCTAGAGCTAGACCGACACAAGGGAACACAACTACAATACTTAAATTAAACCGACACTTCCTAAATCTACTATAAACAAACACAAATTTCCGTGTGAAATTGGACTTAAATTGCCGTAGCAACATTTACTGCCTAAAATCTTAGGACTTCTCATACAAATCAACACAAGTACATTAACACGTGACCAATCGAAAAATACTCAAATGACCGCTGTCAAAATTTACAAATACTCAACCACTACACCACACGGGTGTGACAAACAAAAATTACATGAAATCGAGTCATCAACAAAGCAATAGGCAAACAGCCAACATTTACGTTAATCACAATATTCTTATCCATACAAGGTACAACAATCCGTTACACACATGGCGAACTCCCCAATTAATTATGGCTTAAAAATTAGCCATCACAATGAACAGGTTTGCTACATGAAAACTTACAGGGTTCAGTCGGACAAATAGGACTGCCTATCAAAAATAAGTCACAGGCAAAACGGGCGGTTTGTGGAACTCAGCATGTCTGTCAACCCACGTGTCAATAGCCTCGACCTCCCAGAGCATGGGGTCGAACCTCGAAGAAATGTGCCCCAAAGCACAATAATACGTGTGTGTCAGAAAAACATATGGACAAGAATCAGCAGTCTCCCAAGAGCACTCTGTCTTTCCATCTAAAATACAACAGCAGCAAAAAAATATAAGGGCGGTAGGACAACTACCCCCTCCTCACGTAGAATCAACACACACAAGACACATCAACACACACTGAATCACACGTATGGGTTGTGACAGACCCTGAAATAAAAGACACAAATAATATCCACATGCTGGCGCCATCGTTCTATGCCGTGACTAGTCACCTGAAAAGGACTCAAGAAAAATCTATCAAAATTAGAACGAAGGTGTTCTACAATTACTTTTAAGTTGGTGCACTCGGCTACCCTAACATGAATAATAACCTGTTCAGTAAAATGTTTTACAATCATTACCTCCCATTCCTATTTCAAAATATTAACGTTAACAAAGCACCATTTATCGAATGTATCGGGTTCCGCAATTGCAAGGATAAAAATCACGCACGCACGCCGCGTACATTACACATGACTCAAGAAAAATCAAAATATCAACAAACACTTTGGCCACGCGCCAACGGACATTTAAACATATAGTGTCGGTACAAGAAAAACAGCTAAAAAAACACAAGAAAGAAAAACATGACTATTTACAAAGTTCCCCGGCCAAATCTAACTACATAATTGAAATAATCCAATTTTAGTACATCACCGCTTCTGCATGTAGGACTAAGGACATCCTTCTCAACCCATTGCCCTATGGACAATTTAGCACTCCATAGTAGTCGTCTGCGTTGATTTCTTGAAGCTCATCCCAACTTCAAACCACGTGCTGATCATCTTGGTCTCGACTCCTTGGCAGAAAAGTTCAATGTTAAATATTTGCCTATCTATAATCGCTTGCAGGCTACTCAGTTCACCCACAATTGTCCTACTGCGATTAATAGCGAAGACTGGCCCTAATTATATCGCACATACGCACTATAAAAACACACATACAATACACACAATTTATACATAAAATATACATCTCGAGTCCGCGCCACTGGCTCGTTAACAAGTTCAAAATCCTGGCTGCACTCGCAGTCGCTATCTCGTCCGGTATTCCCGTCCCGTCTTACGGACTTCGGTTCTGGTAAGCGCTAATGAGGGTGATACGATACTTCCCCCTTAAAGTTGAACTCGTCGTCTTTAAAAGAATGTTACAGTTTATCACGCGCTGGCGTGAAATATTTAGATCACACAACTTAGTTGATTTTAGAACAAAATGTATTATAGCTTTTAAAATTCGAAACTGCAAACGCTGCGACTTTGGCTTCCCAGAGCTCAGAAAATAAATTAGCTTCACTGATTTTAGAGCGTAGAAATCACACTTCAAACTGGCGTGGAGTATACCTCTGAAGGCTTCACACAATAAGACTTAGATAAATTCGAGCGTCAAAATCACACTTCAAACTGGCGTGGAGTATGCCTCTGAAGGCTCCACAAGAATAGACTTAGATAAATTCGAGCGTCAAAATCACACTTCAAACTGGCGTGGAGTATGCCTCTGAAGGCTCCACAAGAATAGACTTAGATTAGCGTCAGGCCAAACTATTTATGAGAAACTGACAAGGGCGGTGGAGTGGGGCGGAGTCGGATAAAAACTTCCAGAGTTTTTGTCTCACAAAGATGGGGCTAGTGTCATTCTTCTCCAAATAAATCCAACGTCTCAAATTACTCGAGCGGAGATTAATCCGTTCGGCGGTTCCTTAGATACACACTTCCGCGCGCTTTTTACTACTGACGCCGTCCATCTCGTGGTCACGGCTTGGTCTCTTGCGATTGGCTGATTCAATCGTATGTTCGTTGAGAGGACCTCGTGATTCTTCCTTTATGTCTCCAATTTTGGTACAGTAGTTGCACAATTTGGCCTTGAACTCGACTAATTCTGGCCGTCCCCAGGAATAGCTACCAACTCAGCTTCTGTTGCAACCATTACGAAATGCTGGCCTCCCTAATATCCAAGTCGACTTCCTTATGTGCTGCCTGGGCCGTAGTAATAATAATAATAAATATGAATACTTATTTATCGAAGATCAATAAGGGTTCAATATGGACGGTGCGTATTCCATGTCGGTAATTTATTATAGTTCGATGTTGTGTTTATGTCCGACATGTTGGATTTTGAGCGCACGCGTGAAGGTGTCGTTACCTAATTGGTCAATGAACGAGCTCTGATTGGCTGGAGAAACTGTATCATAATGAAAAAGAGTGTTATAATGACCATCATTATGATACAGTTTTCTGACACATAATAGTGAGGGTCGAACATAAATGAAGTTTTTAATTCTGAATGAAACCAATCTTCGGATTGTTGACAACTGATTGGATTGTGATCGAATACATTTCTTTTTATTCCTGTAACTTATTTAGTGTTCAACGCTTACTGAATACGCAAAATGGTCAGCTGCTCAGGTAGCCAGAGGGGTGGCCAAAATACGCCAATTATTAGTTGACATTCTGTTAGTATCCGAGTGTAAGTGTTGGTTGGTTCCTCAGTTGAAGGGCTGCGACAACGTGGTCATGTAGCCCCGTGTACATTGGGTGTGTGTAGAATCAGTCTGATAACCGGTGTTAATTGTGATGGCTGTATTTGTGTGTGTTATCTATTCAGGTGAGGACTGCAGACATTCAATTTTCAAGTAGTTCCTACTTGTGCTACCAAATGCTACCGTCAACGACAACCAGTTCTGAACTTGGTTACTAGATGCCACCGCAGTCGGCTCTTGGTGACGAACGTTGGAACATAAGAGCGATAGTAAAATCTAACCTATAATTTAGCTTCACACAAGTGTAATTAGTGGAAGGTCCTTTTACGTACCACAAATCTATGACATGGGCCCGCCGGCTTTATTTCCCCTCGGTAGGAAGGCATACTAAGGGATGTTTAACGCTCTTAAAAATCCGACGACTTCGGCCGGGTTTGAACCCACAACCTTTGGCATAGAAGCTCAACATATACCGACTACGCCATCGAAGCCGCCCGAGTGTAAGTGTCATTTTGGAAAGTGAACTTACATTGTTGTTTTATGTTCAACTCTAGTTTATTAATATTTATGTTCGACCCTCACTATTATGTGTCAGGAAACTGTATCATAATGATGGTCATTATAACACTGTTTTTCATTATGATATAGTTTCTCCAGCCAATCAGAGCTCGTTCATTGACGAATTAGGTAACGATACCTTCACGCGTGCGCTCAAAATCCAACATGTCGGACATAAACACAACATCGAACTATAATAAATTACCGACATGGAATACGCACCGTCCATATGTTCGCGTAAATAAACTGGCGAATATGAGACAACAAATAGCACTGTACCTTAATATAATTTATGTTCGACCCCCACTATTATGTGTCAAGAAACTGTATCATAATGATGGTCATTATAACACTCTTTTTCATTATGATACAGTTTCTCCAGCCAATCAGAGCTCGTTCATTGACCAATTAACCAATTAGGTAACGATACCTTAACGCGTGCGCTCAAAATCCAACATGTCTATATAAATTACCGAAAGTGCACCGTCCATAATGTTCTCGTAAATAAACTGGTGAATATGAGACACTGTACCTTAATATCCTTAAATCCAATTTCTATACAGCGGGTTGTTTTCAAACGATTTCGGTGACATTTTTACTGAATACTGATGCTCAATCTGCACATACGGCATTGAAGCTCACAGAGCGCATGCGTCGGTTGGTCAGTGAGCTTGGACATCAGAGATATCCTACCCTGCGCAGCACCCGATCACAAAATTCTAGTGACAATCTCAACAGATATTTATGAATATTTATGTTAAAACATATAATAAAGTTGTAATTATCGTCGAACATAAACAGTCGTATGCAACTCGCCTATAATGGTAATTAAGACACTCGTATGGAAATTATAAAACTCGCATACGCTCGTTTTATAAAAAATACTCGTGTCTTAATTATAGCCATTATAGGCTCGTTGCATAATGTACTATTATACACAGCGCATTGTCTTGAAACAACTCCAGGGACAATATTACTGAGGGGCGGCAGATGTAAACATATGGCCTGCATATGGCATTGCAAGCACACAGAGCACATGCATCGGTCGTCCAGAGATCTTTAAAGACAGAGATATAACACCCAACGCTCGCTCTGCGATCACAAAATTCAAGTAGCTGACTCTCAACAGATATTTATGAATATTTATGTTAAAACATGTAATAAAGTTATAATTATCGTCGAACATAAACAGTCGTATGCAACTCGCCTATAATGGCAATTAAGACACTCGTATGGAAATTATAAAACACGCATACGCTCGTTTTATAAATATAGTAGTGTTTTAATTATAGCCATTATAGGCTCGTTGCATAATGTACTATTATACAATGTCGGGGAATATAAAGAGTCAGATGATTTCGCGAAGAAATCAGGGCTTTATATAATTTAATATCAACACAATTATTGTTAATTTGCGCACATTTTCACCTTGATAAGCATATACGAAGGTGGATCAAAAAGTTGGTTGCACTAACGCGCTGCAGCAGCGCGCTGTGTGTAGCAAACGTGGACTTAGCGGAGAAAGGGACAGACACTGCCCACACGTCTCTTAGGCAGATCGCTGTGGTGTCTCGTCTTGTATGGTGTGAATAGCGGCCAAATGCAATGGCGCGTCGACTGGACGTTCACTCCAAATATGAGGTGCGTGCGACAATCCGATTCCTATGGGCCAAAAGGAAGAATTGCACGGACATTCGTCTTGAAATTAGTGCTGTGTATGGGGAGCGGGCCATTTCCCCGCAAGGGATCGTAAAGTGGTGTCAGCAATTCGAAGCTGGGCGCACGGATATCACGAGGACAGGCCAGTAACGTCCAGGACCCGTGCCAATGTCAACAGTGTGAATGCGATCATTAGACAGGTGATCGACGTTTCCAGACCGATGAGGAGGTGAAGGCCGCTGTCTCCGTGTAGTTGCAGAACGCTGGAGGAACTTTCCATGCATCCGGCATCGACAAGTTGGTTGTGCGTTCGCAGAATTGTTTGGAGTCTCTTGGAAACTATGTGGAAAAGTGACGTTACATTGTATGTCGTTATAGGCGTGTTGCTGTTGTATAGGTGGTGTAATAAATGGCCATAACTGGGAAGTGCAACTTATTTTTTGATCAGCCCTCGTATACAACATATCAAACGCTAATGAAAACAAACACGAACAAATATAGGCTTTTTTAACTTCAGGATCGTATATTAATTTTCAGACCGAGCTTTCACCCAGGTGATTTGATAGTCTATGTCAGAGGGAAGCAGAGTCACCGTCATCTATAACTTGCTGGGGACCGACATTGGGAAATATAAATACATACAAAACATGTTTACTTTTAGGACGTATGTTTTGTATGACTGTTTGGAATTTATGTTTTGGTTGTTGTTGTTTTTGTTCATCGATACATATTGTTGATGAGATCCGTTCGCTTGTGTGTGAATTGAATTCGCTGGACAATTTCTAAACTTCGAGCTTCACCTTGCATGCGGTTGGATACATCTTACCCCCATGGATACATCTTACCCCCATGGAGACATCTTACCCCCACGTAGAAATGAACTAGCAAGGTGATTCCAAGAGACTTTAATGCGCAGTATGATACAGTCATACCCATCGTTGAATGTTTAATTATGAATTCTTAATAGTAGTCATCACCTCCACTGCTCGTGATAGCCAAAAATTAGGGTATTTGTAGGGTTTAATCCAAGCGGAGTGCAATGTAAGGGCCTAACCGCGGAGGAACCACCTTAAAGATCATGGTAGTCCCTACATAAGGTAAGTAAGCGTGAACATCCGGTCTTACAGCCGATATAGCCCAATCGTGTGTGGGTTAGTATGGGATGTTCTGCTCCTTCCGGTATCATACTCGAGTCTACCGCACAGTGAGTTCCAGTGAGCACGAAAACTGCGAGTAGCTGTTGTACGGAAGACAATCAGATAAGTAGTTAGCCTAAAATTTTATAGTTTAACCATAGTTTACAACCATATAATCTCTCTAAAGTACAATCTACGGATAGCTATCACCATTTAACATTTCACCTAACATATATACTGCATTTAGCATACACTGACAGTTGCAGTACCAATACTGCAACTAAATAATTGTACATATTGTTAATATTTTCACCTGTATTTCAAACATAGATTTTGTTGCCTAAGTGTAATGGATCTGATGATGATCGCTTGACGATCGAAACTGGTCATCCTAGTGTTTTATTAATCTCATGTAATTTATTTCAGGATTAGGGCATAACCCATCTCTTTTGGGTACATTCGTGTTGAACGACTGAAAAGCACTAAACTCTTATCATACAATCTATTTCTACCTTACCTTCCATCATTCCTGCAGAACTCTATGAGTCCTCGGAAAAGCTCGCCGTGTTTTGTAAGCAGTGCCTCTTTTCAATCCTCGTTGCCTGCCAGCAAACAAGCTGTGCTGCTAGTCGGACAGTTCGGCTCGAGCGCTTATGCCGCACTGCCAGTGGAGGGCTACGCCTTGCTTTCTTCGGCGTTTCACAAAATGCTATAGCTGTGCCGGTCCACGGCTGCTAACCGAACAGCCAGGTTCTGGGGCTTATGACGCACTTGCATATAGGACTACGGCTTGCTCTCTTCAACTTTTCATAAAATGCTATGGCCGTGTCGGACAACGACTACTAATCAAACTGCCTGGTCAAGTGTTGCCACCCTTTCAATAGAGGACTCCACCTGGCTCTCTTTGATGTTTCACGAAATGTAGTGGCTGATCCTTACCCGACAGCTCGTCCAAATAGAACACAAAATATTTAAAATCTTACTTCCAACAATGTTGTGATTTCCAAAGTCCATATAACTAAATGTCACGGAGATAAAGTTGAAAAACTAAATTCAGTATCCCCTACACCCCGACTCCTTCGCAGATGTTATATACAATTATTTGTATCGTAGATTCAAGTCCTAATGGACTTGGACCTAAATCTTCATGAAATTGTGTGCAGTCGTTCATGCCTACAGACATACAGACTAATATACAGATATTGAATCAACGCTAACTGTTCCCCTTGAAGAGTGTACAAGTAAAATTCAACTTTGTACCTTACTTCTGAGAGACATAAAATGTTACTGCACGTGAAGTACGTTAAGGACTATGGGAGTCGAATGTGGAGAACGAATCACTAAGAGCGGTGAAAGAGGATTGGAACGGGGAACACTCGGCCTCGTGAGGAAAACCTGAGAAAAGGCGGGCTCGATTCTTACCTCAGCCATCCACTTCTACTCCAGGCAAATGCCGGTGACGGCCACTTCCTACCCAAATCCTACCTCAATTACAAAACCTCACACTGGTACAGAGATCAGCGTGACACAGGTTAATACCCCACCATCTAAGTCGGCTCATACGAACAGCCTCATCTAACGTGTATATTTCTAACTGGGCCTTTATAACTTCATTACGAGTGTTCATAAAGTTAAACAAGTAGTTCCGCGAAGAACTAAACAGGCTATTTTCATATATCCTACTTATGTAAATTGCCACTATCAACATACAAAATTTCAGTTTGATTGCTGTAATAGATTCGTAGATATTGAGAACCGACTAAATATTTCGGATGGTCGCCATGTTGGATTTTTTATATATGTAGGTCTTAGAGTTATGTACTGTTACATGAAGATTATTGTGTATGTGTAGTATTCGAACTTCAATCACATGATTAGGACACAAGAAGTAAAAACGACATTTGAAAAATTTCTCACAGCTGCCATCTTGTGGTTATGGAATAAATCGAAATTATTTAGATGCCAGTGGATTAACATTTGTATAAGGATTTACTGTACCAAGTTTCACTGCACTCGGATGGTTAAATTGCGAGAAACGTCCATGTGAATATTTATACTTCGCGTCGCTGCCCTGTTGGATTTGTGATCACTAGGTTTTTGAAAGTCCTATAGGTGAACTTATGTTCATAGCTCCTATCAACATTAAAAAAATGTCCTCTCGGCACGCCGGAAGGCGGAGGTAGATTTCACCGGGCAAACTTGGGGATAGGCGAAAATAGGCAGAATATGCAGGTTTTCGTAGAAGGATCAGACCTCATTTATTGCGAGAAAGTATTTTAAATTGGAGCTTAATTAACTTTTTTTCGTCGTTTTATGCATATTTTAAACATTTTATTGTCTTATGGGGACGGTAACCTTCTTATCATTTGGGGCCAATCTTTATACTTGTGGTCACACTGTCTTTATGCAAGGTTTCGACACTGATGTGTAACTATCTAACGGTCTGTTACTTCTTCACGCAAAATTTTATCTCCCGCAGAGATTTTAGTTGGTTCCTCTGTTTAGGGGCTGCGACAACGCGGTCATGTAACCCCGTGTACATTGGGTGAGTGTAGAATCTGTCTGATAAATGGTGTGAATTGTGATGGCTGTATTAGTCTGTAATTCAGGTAAGGACTGCCGACGGTCAATTTCAAGCAGTAGTTCCTAATGTTGCTACCACATACTACCTTCAACGATATCTAGCTGTGTTCTTGGCTACTAGATGCCACTGCAACCAGCAACTTGCTACGACCGTTGGAACTTCCCCTCCAAAGGAAAGCATATTGAGGGATTTTTAGAGCTCTTAGAAATTGCGACGACTTCGGCCGGCTTTGAACCCGCGACCTTGGGCATAGAAGTTCAGCTTGCTACCAGTTATGTCACCGAAGCCGCTTCACACTTAGTCGGATGGAGAACTGAATGTGATCTCGTGCAAGTGCGTTGTCATGGCAACGTCTGACGGCTCATCCCTCATCAATTTAGTAGTGTTGTCATGGCAACCTCTGATAGCTCTTGGCATTTTCTTATAATTCCGAAATCATTTTTCTCATCCCTTGGCGTAATGGTGGGTCATATCAAAAATTCTTTCAGACAAACGTTTTAGGTAATTATTAGGGGAATATTGTCCATTTTGTACGGTTTTGATATTGTGCCCATTAAGAGAGATATGATTAATGATTCCCGAAAACCCACTTTTTCCCACCCCTTTGGTGAATGGTTGGTGCTATCAAAAAACGTTTCAATCATAAATTTTTGGGCCTTATCCGACACATAGTATGAACTTTGAATGGATTCGATATTTCAAATATTACGAGAGTTATAGTGATATTTCACTTTTTCAGAAAAAAAAGCCCTCCATTTTCACCCCCGTCGACCGATTGTGCCCATTAATAAACTCGACCGAGATTTTATAGGGATACATATTCTGTAAAAATTTCAAAGTGATTGGTGCAAAATTGCGGTATTTATCGTGTCCACAAGAAAGTGATATATATATATACTTTATATATATAATTCTTCGACAAGTGTGTATGTGACTGAACTCCTCCTAAACGACTGAACAGATTTTGATGGAATTTGGTATGTATATTATGGTGGGTCCATGTATGGTTTAGATTCACAATCTGACCCGGTAGGTGGAATGAACACAATTTTAGAACCACAATTTACACACAATTTAAGAACCACAATATACAGTCAAAAACAGTCGTCATGGAAACCACTAGCCTTGGCCTTCGTGAAAGCTGATGTCTTTGGACGGTTTGTCTCTGCACGTTAGAGCCACCTGGTCGAAACCTGATCATCTACCGCCATTACATACATTCCGCCCGTGGCGAAAAGTTGTGTTTTATACCAAAGGTGGCAGTGATGTCGAATTCTACTGTTTGTCTCTGCACGTTAGAGCGTTTCAAAGTCCCGTATGCGTTCATATACCATTCATCCGACTGCCATGAAACTTGGGTGATATGTTGAGTGAGCTCTAGGGAAGGTGTTTGGCTTAGTAAATCCATTTTACAATAGATAGCGCACGAATAAATTCAACGAATGAGCGACGACGCGCGATGCGTTTCAAAAAGGTCCCGTATGCGTTCAAATACCATTCGTCCGATAGCTATGAAACTTGGGTGAGATGTTGTGTACACTCCAGGAAAGGCTTCTGGCTTAGTAAATCAATTTCACATTAGGTAGCGCACGACTAGATTCAACAAATGAGTGACGACGCGCGAAGCGTTTCAACAAAATCCCGTATAAGTTTATATTTCATTCATAGATTGAGATGAAACTTTGATGAGTTGTTGTGTACACTTAAGTGAAGGCTTCTAACTTAGTAATCCATTTCACAGGAGGTTGCGCACGAGTAGATTCAAGAAATGAGCGGCGACGTGCGAAGCGTTTCAACGAAGTCCCGTATGCGTTCAAATACCATTCGTCCGATAGCGATGAAATTTGGGTGAGATGTTGTGTACACTTACGTGAGGGTTTCTAACTTAGTAAATCCATTTTACAATAGGTAGCTCACGAGTAGATTCAACAAATGAGCAACGACGCGCGAATTTTTAATCAAAGTCCCGAATGCGTTCATATACCATTCATCCGATTGCACTGAAACTTGGGTGAGATGTTGTGTACACTTACGTGAGGGTCTCTAACTTAGTAAATACTGAACCCTTGCAAAGAAGCATATGAGACTCAGTTTCGGGGGGTGTAACAGTCCATTTCGTAAAGTTGTCGTTAAGCGCTTCTTATAACATGCAGGGTAACATATAACAAAATAACAAGCAGGAAAAGGTGAATACCAGGATTAAAACATATGAATTTAATAACAGATCAACAAATTTACACTATTTACAAAAAAAAAAAAACGAGGTCTCACAAATGACTCCCACTTGAATTAAATAAAATGCCAAACTAGGCTCGAACTCAGGAGAGATCATAAACATCTGGACCAACTGTCCCAAATTACTACAATGACATGTGCGTGTGCGGCTTTTCTACACGCGATACGATGTGTACAAATTAATGCGAGATTCGTTACCATCCAGTAAACCTTCAGGGGACGAATCTGCATTGTCTTAGAGCTAGACAGACACGAGGAACCAACTAAAAACTAATTAAACTTATCCGACACTTCCTACATTAAATAAAACAAAAATAATTTCCGCGTGAAATTGGAATCAAAGAACTGCCGAAGCAAATAACATTAACGCCTAAAACTAGGACTTTTCAAATCAACACAAGTAAATTAACACGTGACCAATCAAGAAAAATACACATATGGCCGCTTGCCATTTTTACAAGGGAAATACAAAATACACCCAACGGTGTCACAACAGACAAATCTAACAATGAAATGAGTCATAGAAATCACTAGGCTCAAAGCCAACATTTACATCATAAAACAAATATTTCATTTCATAAGATATGCGGTAATTCGTAACGGACATGGCGAACTCCCAATTTAAATTATGATCCAATGACCATTAATAGAACAGGTTTGCTACAGATAGCTTACAGGGGTCAGTCGGTCAGCTGGACTGCCTAAACGATAAATCACCAGACATAGACGGGCGCAAAGTGGAATCTGCACATCTGTCAACCCAAGTGTCAATAACCTCGACCTGCCGTGGCACTGGTTCGAGTCTCGAAGAAGTGTGCTCCCAAAAGCACATAATATACGCGTGTGTGCCAAAATAAAACATCTTAGCATTTCCCACGGAAATCCAAGAATCAGCATAGGACAAGGTACAGTAGCCTCTGAGAGCACTCTGCCTTTCCATAAACATATACAACCACAATATTTGAGGGCGGTAGGCACATACTACCCCCCATCACGAAGAATCAATACACACACCTTGACACAATACACACACAGAATCACACGTATGGGTTTGACAGAAACCTGAAATCAAGGACATAAAATATTTTCCACCGACTTGCGCTCCCAATCTAGTCCGTGACTAAAGAACCTGAAAAGGACTAAAATAAAACTCAAAAATATAGAACTAAGGTGTTCTACAGTGACATCTTAATTTGTTGCGCTCGTCAACCCTAGTATGAATAAAAACCTGTTCGTAAAACATCTAACAACTCTTACCCCACCCCCCTCCCCTACTAAAATGAATTTGAATAAAGCACCACTTATCGACCGTGACGAGTTTCGCATTCGCTTGGATAAAATCAAAATACACACGCTGTGCATACTAAATATGACTCATAAGAAAAATATACAATCAAACAAACACTTTGGCCACGTGCCAACGTACATTTAAATATAACAGTGTCGGCGCACAAAAATCTAAATACAAGAAAAACAAATGAATAAAATATTTACAACGTTCCCGCGTCTAATCTAGCAACATATTGAATAAATCAATGGTTTGTAAATCACAGTGCAGCTTGTAGAACTCAACCTCCATCCCAAGGCATTTCCCTACGGGAAATCTACTCGTCCATCGTTGACGTATTGGTAGAGGCGTATCACTTCATTCCACCAATCGACCTTCCAGGAGACATCTTGGCGTTGCTTCTGGGAAAGAAATGTTCAAAGTTATTAGTTTGCCTAGCTAGAATCGCTATGAGCTACTGACTTTCACTCACAATAAAGTCCTAGGCGATTACTCAACGTAGAACTGGCCCTATCTCAGCATTTTCTTATATCACACGCACATAAACGTCACACAAAATTATAACACAATATTTACCGAAAATTACACTCTTCGTTCACCGCGCAACTGGCTTTTAACAAGTCTCAAATTATGTCTACCGCGTAGCGCTTATCTCGACTAGAGATCTCCTCCGCTAAGCGTGCACTCTGCTCCCTTGAGCACAAAATAAAATGTTTGTCCAAACAGACGTGAAGTATGCTCACTAGAGATTGATAAATCGTGACTCAAACTGGCGTGAACGTTGCTCACCAGAGCTCGATAAAGTTGTGTCTCAAACAGCTCATCACCGATCAATTTATTAGAAACTGACAGAACGGGGTGGAGTGGGGGCAATCTGTGAAAATAATCTGTAGTTTTCACCTCAAAAACTTGGGACTAGTATCAATCTTCTTCTTTTCATCCAAACGTCTCAATGGACTTATGCGGAATTATATCGCATCGGCGGTTTTTCAGACACGTGTTTTAGCGCCCTTTTTTAAGGTACGCGACCCATCACGTGGTTGAGGCGTCCTCTCTCCTGATTTGCTGATTCAATCGTGTATCGGTTGGAACTTCTCTACTGGCACGCCCATAATGACGCCGACTCGGATGCGCGTTCATACTGAATTTGTCCTTGAAGTCGGCTTACCCGGTCATCGTCAGGAATAACTACCACGCTACCTCTGTTGTAATCGTTGCGACACACTACCTGTCTCCCCTTTGTCAATTTCCAACATGTTCTGCCTGGGCATCAGTAATAATAATAATAAAAATCATGAAGACTTATTGATCGGCAAATCAATAAGGGTTCATTTATCCTCAGCAAGGTTTTGAAATTCGAACCAAGTGATTGATTTGGATTTTAAAAACAATATCCACAGTAGTATAGATAACATCACTTAAGTACCTCACTCGACTGCCTGAGTGTGCATTCCGCAGTCCCAATTAGTGTGCGCGCTTCTCGCTGCAATGTCATTCACACGTCTCGCTAGACCTTCCCCCTCTCTCTCACACAATTACAACATCTGCCAGACCTGCTGTCTTGTTTACAAACGAAGCTCGCTCTCCCAGGTACCACGTAGCCACGTACATTTGAGTGTGGGTTCTCAAATTAAATTTTGCAATAATGATTCTGCATTCATAGTCCTTATTAGCCTACTTTCGATTTTTGCAAAAAATGAAAGTAGACTTATGAGATCAACACAGGGCGAAAAAAGTGTGTCTGTCTGTGTGTGTGTATGTGTGTGTGTGAGTCTATGTGTGTGTGTGTGAGTGTGTGTACTCTGAATGTCTGTCCCCCCTATCAATTCGAACACGGTGAATGCGAATTGAACGAAATTTGGTACAAAGGTAGCACTAGCAAAGGACACCTCAGTGTCATGTTTTATATCGCCGCCATCTTTACTAAAACTGAATGGCGGCCACTCAAACGTTCAAAACGTAAAATCAAATAACGACTCACCAAATCATCCGATCTCTACCAAATTTGGTAACAACATACCTTCGTATAGGATGCGTCTTGTGACCAAACTACAAGGTCGTCCGCCATACCATTTCAGGATGGCGGCCGTGCGAATTATGCAAACTTTATAATCCATATCATGGGACCCACCAGTTCCGATTATCGAGCCGAGAATCGTTTTAACTGTTCCAAAGGAAGAGGCACGTTCGAAATTAAAAGTTTATTTTGTAATACTATAGTGCAGACGTGATTTTAAAAAGCTGAGCTGATTTAGTAATAAGACAAGATGGCAGCGGATATCTTGTGCCTGACTTATATTTCACTAATTTGAGTATTGCATGCAATATAGCGTACTGATATAAAATAAATAAACTTTGTATGAAATGCTTTATATATAAATAATATACTCCAGTGATGAAATCGTTTAGTCACTATTTGCTAACAAGTTCTATGTAAGTCATTTTATATAGAACGATATTCGTTGACACAATTAGCTCAGTGGTAGAGCGTTAGCCTATCGCTCAAATGCCTATGGTTCAAACCCGATCAGAGCTAGTTTTTTTGCTTGAAATTTTATATGTTTATTGTTTTGTAATGACTCAGATGTTTTAAAATTGATAATACGGACGTATTTTGGACAGAATTTGGTAAATACTTTGTTCTTAGGATCTGATATCGGTGGTCTCCGAACAAGCACTAGTTCCTGTTCCTGAAGTTCACGTTGAAATTTCTTCCCTCTGTATCTCCTCAATCTTCGGTCTGCTTGGCTCCTCATGTGTTCTCTGGTCCTCTGAATTCACAGCTCATGTGCTAATAACGGGTCCCTTGGGCATGGAATAATCTTATCCCAAGATCTTTCAGGCGTCCTGTTGTGGTGTACAACTAGTGGGACTTGACCTGTCGACTCGTGCTTCGTAGTTTTCATGCACATCTCAATATCTCCTACTCTGTCGACCCACTTATTATGATCATTTGGAATCATGACGCGGTAATATTTTGCAACACAGCGAATCGTTCTTTCGCTTGTATTTCCACAAGGATGGCGAATGCTAGATAGAACATGCTTTATTCCTAAGCTCTCTAGACCTTGTCTAAAAACATTGCTTGTAAAATATGTCCCATGGTCCGATAAGATGAATTCCGGCTTCCCAAGCGTCGGAATGACTTTGTTCTGGATTATGCTGAAGACTTGCTTTGATGTCGTCTTCTGAATTGGACATAATACCACCATCTTGGAAAATACATCGACACATACAAGAAGGTGTCGGCATCCTCTTTTTCCTTTAACTAGAGGACCAAAACAGTCAATAGCGACCAGTTCGCACGGTTTCTGTGGTAATAAAAGTTTTGGAAGCTGTTTCAGTATGAAATTATTGGGCTTAGTACGCTGACACGCGTCACAAGTTCTAATTACTTCAACAATGGTGTATCGCATCTTTGGCCAAGTAAAAGTTTCTCCTATTGTTGCTTCAGTTTTGTCAGTGCCGATATGTGCTAAGCTTTCATGGACATGCCACGTCAGTCCTCTCTGTAACGATGCTGGAACTAGAATTCGAAGTTTGGTGTGATCATCATCCACAAACTTGTGAAGAAGATTATTGAGGTAATGGAATTTCGCTTCCTTTGCACGGGCTTCTCGATATTCAGGTGAATCTGGCTGTAGTTCCTTCTTGTAAAACTTGATCATCATCATCATCCATGGGTCCTTTTCTTGTTCCTTCTGAATTTCTTTCAACTTATCCAAAAATTCGCGAGCCTTAGGTGTTAATGCTATGTGTTGTACATCTACTGCTGTCTCGTTCTCATCTTCAGGGTTCCTGCTTAAAGCATCTGGTATGATGTTCATCCTTCCAGGGCAATGTTCTATGGTGATATCGAACTGCTGTATATAAATGGACCAACGCGTAACTCTTTCGCTTGCCATCGTTGTTTTGAATAAGAAGGTCAGTGCATGGTGGTCAGTTCTGACAACAATGGAGTACCCGAAGACCATCTTGCGCCATTGTTGTAACGAGTACAAAATCGCTAACAACTCAAGTTCTGTAACAGTGTAGTTTCTCTCGTGCTTCCTTAGTTTACGACTAGTAAATGCCAAATATGATCGATTCTTGGGTTCATCAGCGTCCTCTTGGTAAAGCATGGCGCCGATCCCAATCAACGAAGCGTCTGCTTGGATCACAAATTTCTTTGCGAAGTATGGGTATCCTATCTTCACACAATTCTCCAGTAGGTCTTTCGTTGCTCTAAAGGACCTGTCGCACTCCTCATTCCATGACCATCTATTAGATTTCTTCAGCATATCTTGCATCGCTGCTACTGTTTCCGTGTACCCAGGACAATTCTCCTTAAAGAAACCTGTCACTCCCAAAAATGCTCTAACATGTTTCACTTTAGTTGGTGTAGGGAATTTCTTAATTGCGTCTATTTTAGCCGGATTTGGTCTCACGCCTTCAACATCAATTATGTGACCCAAATACAGAATCTCGCCCTGGCAAAAGTGCGATTTCTTCAAATTAATTTTGAAATTCATGGTTCTCAAATTATCCAAAAGTTTGTTTAGGTTTTCCAAATGTTCCTCCATTGTTTCCGATGCTATGAGTATGTCATCAACATATCTTGTAGTGAAGTTCTTGACCTCTTCAGTTAGATTCCTGTCTAGTGCTCTTATCAGTGCACATCCTGCTGTTTTTACACCAAAGGGCATGCGAGACCAGATATAGCTTTGGTTATCAAATAAAAACCCCGTCAATAACTGGGATTTTTCCTCAAGTTCCAGGTGGTGGAAACTATTCGTTAAATCGACGCTAGAATATATCTTCTTTCCACGGAAGCTCTTCAATACATCCTTGATCCTTGGTGCTTGGTCGTGCTCGACTAACAGTTTGCTATTTAAAACCCGTGCCTCTAGGCATAATCTGATTGATCCATTGGGCTTGGCCACAGCCAATATTGCATTTAAATATGGGATAGCTGCTTTTCTAATCATGCCAGAATCTACTAGGTTAGTAATAATGTCCTTGACCTGATCAAAATGTTTCTCTGGGATCGGGTACAATTTACTCTTAAATGGGGTCCAATCGGTAATTTGCATGGCATACTGAAAATTTAATACTTTTCCAGGGATCGTGTCGAAAACTCCCTTATGATGTCTCAAAATCTCTTCTAATTTGCTTCTGTCAGGTTCCCTACTATTGCCTCCTTAAGTCGCTCCTGAAGTAAAATTTCGAATTTGGACCCGCTGATTTCTTCCTCCGCCAAATGTATCCACAGTTCCTGCGAAATATCTTGACCGTCAATTTCAATAACAGCTGTCTCGCTTACTCGTCCCTCCGTCGAGTTCTTATCTTCAACCGCCTCATTAGTGCATTCTTCAATGACCCAAGCATTCGCCTCTCTCTCTAGTGAACTCTCTTCCATGTTCAGACCAACGTGACTCAAGCCTTCAACTTGTTTAAAACTCACAGTGTTATTATGTAGGTCAATTATAGCGTGGAAATCACAAATGAAGTTGGCTCCCAGAATAACATTACAATTCATCTTTGGTATCACGATAAAAGTTTGTGAAAATAAATAGTTTAATATCTCCAGATCTAAATATGCTTGGTGCTTGCAAACTATGGTCTTGTCAGGAATGACCCCTCGGACTTTCGTTAATGGTACAGGCATAATTGGAATGGTTTGTTTATTTCCAATTTCTTTCAACAATGCTTCCGTGACTAAACTCACTTGTCTACCCGTATCGATAAGGCACCTCACTCTAAGACCTCCAATATGAGCATAAATAATTGGTAATTGTCTAATTACATTCTCTCGGTCCTTCACCACTTCCTCCAGGCAATCGTCCGAGAATGCTTCCCACTCTTCAATATTCGCAACAATCAGCTCCTCCCGTTCCCTGGTTTCTTCCGTTCTCAGGCTATCTGGTTTTGATGTAATCGTGTTTTTAGCCTACTTTCGATTTTTGCAAAAAATGAAAGTAGACTTATGAGATCAACACAGGGCGAAAAAAGTGTGTCTGTCTGTGTGTGTGTATGTGTGTGTGTGAGTCTGTGTGTGTGTGTGTGTGTGTGTCTGTGTGTGTGTGAGTGTGTGTACTCTGAATGTCTGTCCCCCCTATCAATTCGAACACGGTGAATGCGAATTGAACGAAATTTAGTACAAAGGTAGCACTAGCAAAGGACACCTCAGTGTCATGTTTTATATCGCCGCCATCTTGACGGAAACGTAATGGCGGCCACACAAATGTTCAAGGCTTAAATCAAATTACGACTAACCTAATCATCCGATCTCTACCAAATTTTGCAACAACATACCTTTATGGAGGGAGCATCCCTTGACCAAACTAATAAGTCATCAGCGTAATAGTTTGCGGATGGCGGCCATCTTTGTGTGAAAATCGATTCCCCCTATTAATTCGAACACGGTACAACCGAATGGAACGAAATTTGGTACATAGGTAGTACCAACAAAAGGCACCTCAGTGTCATGTTTTATATCGCCGCCATCTTGACGGAAACGTAATGACGGCCACACAAATGTTCAAAGCTTAAATCAAATTACGATTAACCTAATCATCCGATCTCTACCAAATTTTGCAACAACATACCTTTATAGAGGAAGTATCCTTTGACCAAATAACTAGGTCATTAGCCTAACAGTTTGCGGATGGCGGCCATCTTTGTGTGAAAATCAATTCCCCCTATTAATTCAAACACGGTGAAATCAAATGGAACGAAATTTGGTACAGAGGTAGCACTAGCAAAGGGCACCTCAGTGTCATGTTTTATATCGCCGCCATATTGACAGAAACGTAATGGCGGCCACACGAATGTTCAAAGCTTAAATCAAATTACGATTAACCTAATCATCCGATCTCTACCAAATTTTGCAACTACATACCTTTATGGAGGGAGCATCCTTTGACCAATCTAATAGGTCATTAGCCTAATAGTTTGCGGGTGGCGGCCATCTTTATGTCAAAATTGATTCCCCCTATTAATTCGAACACGGTGGAACCGAATGGAACGAAATTTGGTACAGAGGTAGCACTAGCAAAGGGCACCTCAATGTCATATTTTATATCGCCACCATCTTGACTGAAACGTAATGGCGGCCACACGAATGTTCAAAGCTTAAATCAAATTACGATTAACCTAATCATCCGATCTCTACCAAATTTTACAACAACATACCCTTATAGAGGAAGCATCCTTTGACCAAATGAATAGGTCATTAGCCTAATAGTTTGCGGATGGCGGCCATCTTTGTGTCAAAATCGATTCTCCCTATTAATTCAAACACGGTGAAACCGAATGGAACGAAATTTGGTACAGAGATAGCACTAGCAAAGGGCATCTCAGTGTCATGATTTATATCGCCGCCATATTGACAGAAACATAATGGCGGCCACACAAATGTTCAAAGCTTAAATCAAATTACGATTAGCCTAATCATCCGATCTCTAGCAAATTTAGCAACAACATACCTTTATGGAGGGAGCATCCTTTGACCAAACTAATAGGTCATCAGCCTAATATTTTGCGGATGGCGGTCATCTTTGTGTGAAAATCGATTCCCCTTATCAATTCGAACACGGTGAAACCGAATGGAACGAAATTTGGTACAGAGGTAGCACTAGCAAAGGGCACCTCAGTGTCATGTTTTATATCACCGCTATCTTGACGGAAACGTAATTGCGGCCACCCAAATGTTAAAAGCTAAAATGTAATTACGACCAACCTAATAATCTAGTCTCTACCAAATTTTGCAACACCATATCTTTATGTGGGAAACATATTCAGACCAAACTGCAAGAACATCAGCCCAATAGTTTGCAGATGGTGGCCAAGTATGTGTGCAAATCGATTCCCCCTATCAATTCAAACACGGTGAAACCGAATTGAACGAAATTTGGTACAGATGTAGCACTAGCAATGGGCACCTCATATTCATGTTTAATATCCCTATAGCACTTTGTATTTCAACAAGCTACTACAACCAACATTCAATCATACTCCTTGAAAAGGACAAAGAGTTATAACAATACCCATGCATTTAGGAGAAAGTAGGCTATATGTTCTTTACTGAACATCTTGTTTTAAATCCTGCGACCCATTTGTTGAGTTTCGCCGGTTGTCAACGTGTCTCTCCTGCTGACGTAATAAACTTTCCACCCCCGCATCCTGGTGATTATCTGGACTTTTTCTATTTGCCATCGCACGCCCCCACTTCTCTTTCTCTGTCTCTTCTTCTGCATTTAATTCATCCAAATATTTTTGCGACTCGGCGTAACGCTCGTTCCAGTCATTACGATAATCTCCCTGGTTATCTTGCCGATAATTCCTCTGATTATTCCATCTGCCGTCCCCGTTCCTTTGGTATGGTCTACCCTGCCTTTGGTTTCCCCTCCAGTTAGTATATTCTCGCTGGTACGTCCTCTGATTGTGATTGTTGTTCTGATTATTGTTATAATTATCACGGCGATTTTGGAAGTTCCTATCGTTATTATTATATTGGTTTCGACCGTCGAACTCCTGCCGTCTGGGCGTAAATTGTGTGCTGGTGGATTGTGTCTTCGTCTGATTGTTCTGACTTTGACCGTTTTGCTGCCCTTGAACTACTTCTGCAGTGTTCACGCACTCCATATTCCGACTCCCGGTTTGCGGACTAACCATACTCGTTTCATCCAAGTGGCGGAGTATCTCCTCGGCCTGAACTGCGGTCTTGATATTTCCTGCCACTAAAAATTGCTGAATGTTCATCGGAAGCTGCTTGCCGATAGTTAAAACCATGTTTTCTTCAGAAGGCGGCTCGTCAAAATCGCGGAATTTTACTAGCTGTTGACTAAAGAACTCATAAAACCCTGTAGGGTGTGTGCTATGGTATTTCCTGGTATATAAGTCCATCCTCAACCCCTGCTGCAGTGAAGGACTCCAGAACTTCCTCAGAAATGCCTCTTTAAACTGGGCCATGTCATTAAACGTATACTTGAAGCTTTGAAACCAGATTAAACTTGGGCCCTCTAAAAATTTCTCCACCAGACGAAGCTGATATGCGGGACTGACGTGTTGGTCATTAAAGTAATCATCCAGCTGGCACAAAAATGCTTTTGGAGTAGATCCAGAATTTTCCCTGAATTAGTCGGGTTTAAAATCATTTCCCCTAATTACTTGTATGACTTGGGCAGGTGCCAGACCAGGTTGTGGAGTTGAAGTCTCCCCTCTGTAATTTTGGAATGTGTCTCAAGTTATCTTTGTACTCTGACCTCGGCTCGTATCCTCAGCTAGCTTCATCCCCTACGGACTTCCAATACTTCCATGTTTCCCTACTGAATTTTCTGAAGAGAATAAAGTGGCATTCTCTAAAGATCTTATCTCATTCTTAACGATGAGGTCTGCATGTTCTTGGAACTTGGACTTGATGCTTTCCTCCAGAACCTGCATTCTAGAGTTATTCTCGCCTAGCCTCTTTAATATCGTCAGCCTATCTCCTTTAGTCTCATTCACCTGCTGTTCCCAATCTTTCCGGATCCTACTCTTCAAATTGTTAATTTTTTCTTCGTTGCTTTCCTGATTCTTCTCAAGCTGTTCCCCTATTTGCTCTTGTATCAGCTGCTGAGTTTTAATTAATTGTTCTCCCATTTCTTTCTGATTCTTATTTAACTGTTCTCCTATTTCTTCTCGTATTTGCTCTTGGTTTTTAGTTAACTGGTCTTCCAGGTTTTCGCGCAAGTGCATCCGTTCTTTCTCCGTTTTTATCTCCAGTTTGTCAAGTTCTTTTATCAATCCTAACACATTGTTGTCGACTGAATTATTCTGTTCTTGTATGTTTACATTTTTCGCCTCTATTCTGTTGTATTGCCTCTGTAATTCATCCTGCGTGCTTTTGATCCCTGCCGTGTTGTTCACGCATGCTGTCTCGATTTGTTTCAGTTTGGCGGCTACCATTCCATCTAACTGTACTAGTATATCGTCGAATTTAGATTCTAGCTTCTTAATTTCTCCTAATTGCCTCGAATTATTCTCTGCCACCTCTCCTGCCAGTTTCTCTAGTTCTACTTTAGTACTCAGATTTATTTCAAGTGTGATCCTCTCTAATTGAACTGTTTGTAAGGTTGCCTGCTCCGATAACTTGTGGTTTAGTTCAACTAACTTTTTATCATTCTGTTCACGTAATTGAGTAGTTATGTTATTTAATTGTTTATCGTTGTGCTCACGCAACTCGTGTAATTGTTCATCATTCTGTTCACGCAACTCGTGTAAATGTTTGTCACTATCCAATTTCTGAATTTTCAGTTGGACCGTAATGTTACTGTTCACGTCCTGTAATTGTTTATCACTGTGTTCACGCAACTCGTGTAATTGTTTATCACTCTGTTCACTCATGCCTTTTAACTGTTCTTCCGTCTTTGCAGACAATTGCACAGTCAACTGCGCGGACATCTGCTCCATCAACGCTTTAATCTCCTCGATGCTAGCCATCGCAAAACACACAAATATATTCTGAGAAAATAGGGTCATGCAATGGGATTTCAGTCGTACTCACCCACATATCTTGATATTTAAATTTACATTGATTCTAATTTAAATAAATTTTCAGTAATCAAAATCTTACTGAATAATGACTCTTATTTCCAACCAACAAAATAACTCCCTTGTGATCTGCTTTTAAATTCCTAACTAACAGAATTTACGAAAGACACTTTAATTAACCGAAGTTAATTAAATGTAAAGTAAGCCAACCTTCCTGCTTTTGACTGAGTTCACTAAATATGCAAATTTTCTAATTTTGAGCCAGGCGCCAGAACAAGTTAACAACAAATACAATATCAACTTCTAACCATGTTCAACATTTCTAACTTTAAGAACTCAGTGATTTTACTAATACACATGGCGGTACAACTTCGCCTCAATTTACAGAATTTACTCTTGTCCTGCTGACCTGGCATCATTTCTCAGCGAAATAAGTATGAGGTCAACAAAGCAACAACAACAACAATCCCCACTTGGGCAGCCATTTCTGATATATGAACCCTTGCAAAGAAGCATATGAGACTCAGTTTCGGGGGGTGTAACAGTCCATTTCGTAGAGTTGTTGTTAAGCGCTTCTTATAACATGCAGGGTAACATATAACAAAATAACATGCAGGAAAAAGGGAATACTAGGATTAAAACATATGAATTTAATAACAGATCAACAAATTTTCACTATTTACAAGAAAAACAAAACAAAACGATGTCTCCCAAATGACTCCCACTTGAATTAAATAAAATGCCAAACTAGGCCCGATCTCAGGAGAGATCCTAAACATCTGGACAAAATGTCCCAAATTACTACAATGACATGTGCGTGTGCGGCTTTTCTACATGCGATACGATGTGTACAAATTAATGCAATTCGTTACCATCCAGTAATCCTTCAGGGGACGAATCTGCATTGTCTTAGAGCTAGACAGACACGAGGAACCAACTAAAAACTAATTAAACTAATCCGACACTTCGTACATTAGATAAAACATAAATAATTTCCGCGTGAAATTGGAATCAAAGAACTGCCGAAGCAAACAACATTAACGCCTAAAACTACGACTTTTCAAATCAACACAAGTAAATTAACACGTGACCAATCAAGAAAAATACACATATGGCCGCTTGCCATTTTTACAAGGGAAATACAAAATACACCCAACGGTGTCACAACAGACAAATCTAACAATGAAATGAGTCATAGAAATCACTAGGCTCAAAGCCAACATTTACATCATAAAACAAATATTTCATTTCATACGATATGCGGTAATTCGTAACGGACATGGCGAACTCCCAATTTAAATTATGATCCAATGACCATTAATAGAACAGGTTTGCTACAGATAGCTTACAGGGGTCAGTCGGTCAGCTGGACTGCCTAAACGATGAATCACCAGACATAGACGGGCGCAAAGTGGAATCTGCACATCTGTCAACCCAAGTGTCAATAACCTCGACCTGCCGTGGCACTGGTTCGAGTCTCGAAGAAGTGTGCTCCCAAAAGCACATAATATACGTGTGTGTGTCAAAATAAAATATCTTAGCATTTCCCACGGAAATCCAAGAATCAGCATAGGACAAGGTACAGTAGCCTCTGAGAGCGCTCTACCTTTCCATAAAAAATACAACCACAATATTTGAGGGCGGTAGGCACATTCTACCCCTCATCACGAAGAATCAATACACACACTTTGACACAATACACACACAGAATCACACGTATGGGTTTGACAGAAACCTGAAATAAAGGACATAAAATATAACACAATATTTACAGAAAATTACACTCTTCGTTCACCGCGCAACTGGCTTTTAACAAGTCTCAAATTATGTCTACCGCGTAGCGCTTATCTCGACTAGAGATCTCCTCCGCTAAGCGTGCACTCTGCTCCCTTGAGCACAAAATAAAATGTTTGTCCAAACAGACGTGAAGTATGCTCACTAGAGATTGATAAATCGTGACAAACTGGCGTGAACGTTGCTCACCAGAGCTCGATAAGGTTGTGTCTCAAACAGCTCATCACCGATCAATTTATTAGAAACTGACAGAACGGGGTGGAGTAGGGACAATCTGTGAAAATAATCTGTAGTTTTCACCTCACAAACTTGGGACTAGTATCAATCTTCTTCTTTTCATCCAAACGTCTCAATGGACTTATGCGGAATTATATCGCATCGGCGGTTCTTCAGACACGTGTTTTAGCGCCCTTTTTTAAGGTACACGACCCATCGCGTGGTTGAGGCGTCCTCTCTCCTGATTTGCTGATTCAATCGTGTATCGGTTGGAACTTCACTACTGGCACGCCCATAATGAAGCCGACTCGGATGCGCATTCATACTGAATTTGTCCTTGATCTCGGCTAAGCTGGTCATCGTCAGGAATAACTACCACGCTACTTCTGTTGTAATCGTTGCGACACACTACCTGTCTCCCCTTTGTCAATTTCCAACATGTTCTGCCTGGGCATCAGTAATAATAATAATAAAAATCATGAAGACTTATTGATCGGCAAATCAATAAGGGTTCAATACCTTTCACAGGAGGTTTCACGCGAGTAGATTCAACAAATGAGTGACGACGCACGAAGCGTTTCAATAAGGTCCCGTATGCGTTCAAATACCATTCGTCCGATTACGATGAAACTTGGGTGAGATGTTGTGTACACCCTACGGAAAGTTTGTGGCTTAATAAATCCATTTTACAATAGGTAGCGCACGAGTAGATTCAACAAATGTGTGACGGCACGCGAATCATTTCAACAAAGTACCGTATGCGTCCATATACCATTTATCAGATTGCGATGAAACTTTGGTGAATTGTTGTGTACACTCCAGGAAATGTTTCTGTCTTAGTAAATCCAGTTTTTAATAAGTAGCGCACGAGTAGATTCAACAAATGGGCGATGGCGCGCGAATCGTTCCACAATGTCTCGTATGCGGTCATATATCATTCATCCGATTGCGATCAAACCTTGGTGAATCATTGAGTACACGCCAGAGAAGGTTTCAGGTTTGGTAAATATATTTTACAATAGGTAGCGCATGAGTAGATTCAACAAATGAGTGATGGCACGCGAATCGTTTAAAGAAAATCACTCATGCGTTCATATGTCATTCATCCGATTCCGATGAAACATTGATGAGTTGTTGTGTACACGCCAGGGTAGGTGTTCAACTTGGTAAATCCATTTTACAATATTGGTATCGCACGAATAGATGTAACAAATGAGTGACGACGCGCGAAGCGTTCCAACAAAATCCTGTATGCGTTCATATACTATTCATCGATTGCGATGAAACTTTGATGAGTTGTTGTGTACACTTCCGTGAAGCTTTCTAACTTAGTAAATCCATTTCACAGTTGGTAGAGCACGAGTAGATTCAACAAATGAGTGACAGCGCACGAATCATTTAAACCAAATCCCGTATGCGTTAAATGCCATTTATCCGTTTGCGATGAAACTTTGAAGAGTTGTTGTGCACGCTCCAACGAATGTTTCTAAATTAGTTAATTCATTTCACGATAGTTTAGAGGCAGTTAACAGAAATTGAAAAAAATATTGTGTATCCAAAAGCACTTCAAGGAACAAAGTTACAACACTTTCTTTGATTGGCAGGACAACGTCTGCCGGGTCAGCTTGTGTATATATATATACATACATATGTACATATATACATAAATTATATACATACTTTTGAACTGACGGTGGTTTTGGGGTGTAGGGGATGTGAAACGCGAAGATATGTCAAAATTTTCCGGAAGTCGAAACATGGTACCCATTGCAATAGTTAGCTTTCTAATGAAATCTACCTAAAAAGTTTGATTGCTGTAATAGATTCGTAGATATTGAGAACCGACCAAATATTTCGGATGGTCGCCAGGTTGGATTGTTATATGTATAGGCCATAGGGTCATGTACCATTAAAGGAAAATTATTGCGTAGCTTCATTATTCAAACTTTCACTTCGATCGCATGATTACGACACAAGAAATAAAAACTTAATTTTAAAATTCGCACAGCCACCACCTTGAGGTTATGAAAACAATTGAACTAAATTCGATACCAGTGCATTATAATGTGTATAAACATTTGCTGTACCAAGTTTCATTGCGTTTGGATCATTAAATCGCGAGTAAAAGTCTATTTGAAACTTTCAACTTCGCTTGGCCACCATGTTTGTTTTGTAGTTAACCGGTTCTTGAAAGTCACATAGATGAACTTCCAGTAGTGCCTTTTATCTCCGTACAAAATTTCAGGTTGATACCGCTAATAGTTTCAGAGATATAGAATGCCGGAGAAATATTTCGCACAGCCGCCATCTTGAGGTTATGTAAACAGTTGAACGAAGTTAGATGTTGGTGCATTACAATGTATATAAACATATACTGTAACAAGTTTCATTCCGTTTGGTTGGCTAAATCGTGAGAAACGTCTATTTAAATTTCACAACTTCGCTTGGCTGCCATGTTGGTTTGTTGTTACCAGGATTTCAAAGGTCACATAGGTGAACTTTTAGTAGTTGCCTTTATCACCGTACGAAATTTCAGGGTGATATCGGCAATAGTTTCGGAGATATTGTATGCTGGTGAAATATTTCGCACAGCCGCCATGTTGGATTGGTGAAACGTAACAAAATTTGAAGGGCGCGGTCGGGGTCGTCCGTAATAGTGCTATAAACTTACCAAGTTTCATTGACATCTCTCCAGCCGTTTAGATTTTATTAGGGGGGAACACACACACAGACACACGGACAAAAGGTGATCTCATAAGCCTATGTTTTTCATAAATGAAAATAGGCTAAAAATTGATCTATGAACCTAAATAATAACAGCGAAGGTAAGTATTACAGACTAACTGATACATTACTATGCAGAAATACTCTTATCGTTGTATTGTCCACTGGTGTAGCGGATAGCATTCTTGGCTGTCGCGCTGGAGGTCTGGGTTCGATTCCTAGCTCTGCCATGACATTTCAATTCTGATTTGAGTGTTGAAACGGAGTACGCTCAGCCTCGTGAGGCCGAACTGAGAAGAGATGGGTTCGATTCCTATCTCAGTGATCCTGGAGGTGGTTTTCCGTGGTTTCCCACTTCTACTCCATCTAAATGCCAGGATGGTTTCTAACTTAAGACCACGGTCACCTCCTTTCCAATCTTCCCCTGCATTACATATACAAACGCTACTGTTACTACTACTACTACAACTACTACAGACACCACAATAACACAGATTATCAGACAAATTTTATACACACACCACATTTAAGTACGCAGGGTAAATGACCCGGATGTCGCAAAGCTCCTAAATGAATTAACAACAACAAAAGTTAATCTTATCATTGTCGCGGTCATTATTTCAGCGTTGTAGTTGGCGACGTTCGAGGCTAGGCTGTTTGATAACACAGAGGTATTTCCAATAATATATCCCAGTAGATGAACAGTGTTACCACCAGTGATGAGAGGAAAATTAAATTGACCTATCCGCGTACTAATGAAATGCATTCTTAATAGTTTGGTGCCTTTCGTTTCAAATTCTGTTCTGTCTCTTAGGCAGTCAGTTCGGAGGCTGGTTGGATCCTCAAAATGTGCCACCATTGGTTATGTGGGCTGAAACCCACAAAAACAAAGGTGGCATTATAATGAGGCGTACTCACTGAGTCAGTTCGGCAGTACCAACCCTATGAGTAGAACTTTTCACAGTACACACGGGCTGTGCCCTGAAGACCATTACTCAGCACCAGCCATACCTCAGTAGCTTCCATACAATCAAAGTCGTGAATGAGACTGAGACATCGGTGAAAAGTCACATTTTATTGTAGCTTAAAATGAAACATTTTTTAAATTTATTTTTAGCCTATTTTCATTTTTGAGATCACCTTTTGTCCGTGTGTCTGTCTGTGTGTGCGCGCGCGCGTGTGTGTGTGTGTGTGTGAGAGAGGATAACTTCTAAACGGCTGGAGCGGTTTCAATGAAACTCGGTAAGTTCATAGTACTAATCTACGCGACCCCGACCGTGCCCTTCAAATTTTGTTACGTTTCACCAATCCAACATGGCGGCTGTGCAAAATATTTCATCAGCATTCAATATCTCCGAAACTATTACCGATATCACCCTGGAATTCTGTACGGTAATAAAGGTAACTACTAGAAGTTCACCAATGTGACCTTTGAAACCCTGTAGCTACAAAACCAACATGGCGGCCAAGCGAATTTGCAACTTTTAAATAGACGTTTCTCGCCATTCAACCAACCAAACGCAATAAAACTTGGTACAGTATTTTTTAATGCACCGACATCTAACTTTGTACAATTGTTTACATAACCTCAAGATGGTGGCTGTGCGAAATATTTCTCCGGCATTTTATATCTCTTAAACTATTACCGGTTTCACCATGAAATTTTGTTCGGAGATAATGGGCACTACTGGAAGTTCATCTATGGGTCTTTCAAAATCCGATTAACTACAAAACGAACATGGCGGCCAAGCGAATTTGAATGTTTTAAAGAGACTTTTCTCGCGATTTAATGTTCCAAACGCAATGAAATTTCGTACAGCAAATGTTTATACACATTGTAATGCACTGGTATCTAATTTAGTTCAATTGTTTATATAACCTCAATATGCCGTCTGTGCAAATTTCGAAAATTAGGTTTTTATTTTTTGTTTTCTAATCATGCTATCGAAATCAACATTTGCATAATGAACGTACACAATAACCATCATCCAATAGTACATATTCCTATGGCCTACATATATTAAAATCCAACATGGCGACCATACGAAATATTTAGACGGTTCTCAATATCTATTAATCTACTACAGCAATCAAACTGAAATTTTGTAAGTGTATAGATGCTATAAGCATAAGTTCACCTATGGGACGTCCAATAACCAGGCGAGCACAAATCCAACATGGCGGCGACGCAAAATTTAAATATTCAAATGGACGTTTCTTGCGTCTTAACCATCCGAGCGCAGTGAAACTTGATACGGTATATGCTTATACAATTTTTTATCGACCGGCATCTAATTCATTAAATTATTTTCATAACCACAAGATGGCGGCTGAGCGAAATTTTAAAATCCCGCTTTTATTTCTTGTCTCCTAATCATGCGATTGAAGTTTGAATAAAATACCTACACAATAATCTTCATGTAATAGTAGATAAATCTAAGGCCTATAATATAAAAATCCAAAATGGTGACCATCCAGAATATTTAGACGGTTCTCAATATCTACGAATCTATTACAGCAATCAATCTGACAATTTGTATGTTGATAGAGGCAATTAATATTAGTAGGATATATGAAAATAGGCTGTATAGTTCTTCACCGAACTACGTGTTATTTATTTTATGTCGTTAGTAGTGGCAAAGTTAGAGCTCATGGACCTCTCTTACACTTAACTACTGAATATGGTACCAGTACATATGAAACAATTTCTGAAATACAAAAAATATCTTTCTACTTCATTATGGTGATCAATAAAGAGTAAATTAATCGCCTCCGTAGCGTAGCGGTCAGCAGGGTTAGCTGCCGCCCCAGAGATCCTGGGTTCGATTCCCGGCTCTGCCACGAAATTTGAAAAGTTGTATGAGGACTGGAACGGGGTCTACTCAGCCTCGGGTGGCCAAAATGAGTAGAGGGGGTTCGATTCCCACCTCAGCCATCCTCGAAGTGGTTTTACGTGGTTTCCCACTTAGTCTTCGGGCAAATGCAAGGATGGTTCCTACTGTAAGGCCACGGCCGCCTCCTTGCAATTTCCTTGCCTAATCGTCCCCCTCTGCCCATCCCTTCATCAGGCCCCCTGTTCGCTTTGCAGGTGAGGCCGCCTGGGCGTAGTGCTGGTCACACACCCCAGTTGTATCCCTGAATCAGAGTCTCAAGCTCCAAGACACTGCCCTCAGTGGCAGTAGAGGTGGCATCCCTCGCTTAGTCCGTGGGAAAATCCAACCCTGGAGGGTAAAACGATAGCGAGAAAAAAAGAGTAAATAAATTATGTCTTTTTTGTCGTGTGGCCTCCTGAGAGGGTGAATGCTGGTCTTTCTAATCAACGCCCGTGGATGATCTGCGTGCCGGGATGAGAGATGGTATGGGTGAAGTTGAATGAAACTGGGCATGGATGTGGAAGGAAGCGGCCGTGGCCTGTCAGAAGGTACCGTCCCAGCATTTGCCTGGTGTTGAAAATGGGGAAACCACGGAAAACCATTTCAAGGACGGCCGATGGCGGGGCTTGAATCCACGCGTCTACCAAGACTGCAGAGAGCTTGACCCCTTGATCTAACGCTTCGCTTTAGCGAGCTTATCCACCGCTGTCGGTATCAATTATGTTAATACTAATAATAATGAATGAGGCATATAATAATAATAAAATAATGGTAATAACTGACCATTGAAGTAAAACAAATATGGAAGCTAAGGCAGGTGTACATCCGGCCCTCATTCTGTCTGCAGCTGGAACTGTACCTTCAAGACTGGTGGACAAACTACAGGCTCTCGGAATGGCGCAAAAGCAGGGACAGATCCAAAAGTCGGTAATCTTGGACTTGCCATACAAAGTGATGATTCCTAACTCTGAAAGTGCTTGACATTAGTCTATATTTTCAGTCATTGTACCATTGCAAAATGAGGAAATTATGAATCTGTATAATAATAAAAATAATAATAATAATAATAATAATAATAATAATAATGATAATAATAATAATAATAATAATAATAATAATATAATAATAAACAAAACAAAATAAAGTAAAATAAAATAACATGAAATATGATCAAATAATATAAAATAATAAAAAACAAGATGTTCAGTAAAGAACATATAGCCTACTTTCTCCTAAATGCATGGGCATTGTTATAACTCTTTGTCCTTTTCAAGGAGTATGATTGAATGTTGGTTGTAGTAGCTTGTTGAAATACAACGTGCTATAGGGATATTAAACATGAATATGTGGTGCCCTTTGCTAGTGCTACCTCTGTACCAAATTTCGTTCAATTTGGTTTCACCGTGTTTGAATTGATAGGTGGAATCGATTTGCACACATACTTGGCCACCATCTGCAAACTATTGGGATGATGTTCTTGCAGTTTGGTCTGAATATGTTTTCCACATAAAGATATGGTGTTGCAAAATTTGGTAGAGACTAGATTATTAGGTTGGTCGTAATTACATTTTAGCTTTTAAAATTTGGGTGGCCGCGATTACGTTTCCGTCAAGATAGCGGTGATATAAAACATGACACTGAGGTGCCCTTTGCTAGTGCTACCTCTGTACCAAATTTCGTTCCATTCGGTTTCACCGTGTTCGAATTGATAAGGGGAATCGATTTTCACACAAAGATGGCCGCCATCTGCAAAATATTAGGCTGATGACCTAGTAGTTTGGTCAAAGGATGCTCCCTCCATAAAGGTATGTTGTTGCTAAATTTGCTAGAGATCGGATGATTAGGCTAATCGTAATTTGATTTAAGCTCTGAACATTTGTGTGGCCACCATTACGTTTCCGTCAAGATGGCGGCGATATAAAACATGACACTGAGGTGCCCTTTGCTAGTGCTACCTCTGTACCAAATTTCGTTCATTCGGTTCCACCGTGTTCGAATTAATAGGGGGAATCAATTTTGACATAAAGATGGCCGCCATCCGTAAACTATTAGGCTAATGGCCTATTAGATTGGTCAAAGGATGCTCCCTCCATAACGGTATGTTGTTGCAAAGTTTGGTAGAGATCGGATGGTTATTTTAGTCGTAATTTGATTTAAGCTTTAAACATTTGTGTGGCCGCCATTACGTTTCTGTCAATATGGCGGCGATATAAATCATGACACTGAGATGCCCCTTGCTAGTGCTATCTCTGTACCAAATTTCGTTCCATTCGGTTTCACCGTGTTTGAATTAATAGGGGGAATCGATTTTGACACAAAGATGGCCGCCATCCGCAAACTATTAGGCGAATGACCTATTAGATTGGTCAAAGGATGCTCCCTCCATAAAGGTATGTAGTTGCAAAATTTGGTAGAGATCGGATGATTAGGTTAATCGTAATTTGATTTAAGCTTTGAACATTCGTGTGGTCGCCATTACGTTTCAGTCAAGATGGCGGCGATATAAAACATGACACTGAGGTGCCCTTTGCTAGTGCTACCTCTGTACCAAATTTCGTTTCATTCGGTTCCACCGTGTTCGAATTAATAGGGGGAATCAATTTAGACATAAAGATGGCCGCCACCCGCAAACTATTAGGTTAATAACCTATTAGATTGGTCAAATGATGCTCCCTCCATAAAGGAATGTTGTTGCAAAGTTTGGTAGAGATCGGATGGTTATGTTAGTGGTAATTTAACTTAAGCTTTGAACATTTGTGTGGCCGCCATTACGTTTCCGTCAAGATGGCGGCGATATAATACATGACACTGAGGTGCCCATTGCTAGTGCTACCTCTGTACCAAATTTCGTTCATTCGGTTCCACCGTGTTCGAATAAATAAGGGGAATCAATTTTGACATAAAGATGGCCGCCATCCGCAAACTATAAGGCTAATAACCTATTAGATTGGTAAAAGGATGCTCCCTCCATATAGGAATGTTGTTGCAAGGTTTGGTAGAGATTGGATGGTTATGTTAGTCGTAATTTAACTTAAGCTTTGAACATTTGTGTGGCCGCCATTACGTTTCTGTCAATACGGCGGCGATATAAAACATGACACTGAGATGCCCTTTGCTAGTGCTACCTCTGTACCAAATTTCGTTCCATTCGGTTTCACCGTGTTTGAATTAATAGGGGGAATTGATTTTCACACAAAGATAGCCGCCATCCGCAAACTATTAGGCTAATGACCTAGTCATTTGGTCAAAGGATGCTTCCTCTATAAAGGTATGTTGTTGCAAAATTTGGTAGAGATCGGATGATTAGGTTAATCGTAATTTGATTTAAGCTTTGAACATTTGTGTGGCCGCCATTACGTTTTCGTGAAGATGGCGGCGATATAAAACATGACACTGAGGTGCCTTTTGTTAGTACTACCTCTGTACCAAATTTCGTTCCATTCGGTTGCACCGTGTTCGAATTAATAGGGGGAATCGATTTTCACACAAAGATGGCCGCCATCCGCAAACTATTACGCTGATGACCTATTAGTTTGGTCAAAGGATGCTCCACCCCATAAAGGTATGTTGTTGCAAAATTTGGTAGAGATCAGATGATTAGGTTAGTCGTAATTTGATTTAAGCTTTGAACATTTGTGTGGCCGCCATTACGTTTCCGTCAAGATGGCGGCGATATAAAACATGGTACTGAGGTGCCTTTTGTTAGTACTACCTCTGTACCAAATTTCGTTCCATTCGGTTGCACCGTGTGCGAATTAATAGGGGGAATCGATTTGCACACAAAGATGTCCGCCATCCGCAAACTATTATGCTGATGGCCTATTGGTTTGGTCAAAGGATGTTCCCCCCATAAAGGTATGTGGTTGCAAAATTTGGTAGAGATCGGATGATTAGGTTAGTTGTAATTTGATTTAAGCTTTGAACATTTGTGTGGCCGCCATTGCGTTTCCGTCAAGATGGCGGCGATATAAAACATGACGCTGAGGTGTCCTTTGCTAGTGCTACCTTTGTACCAAATTTCGTTCAATTCGCATTCACCGTGTTCGAATTGATAGGGGGGGGGGACAGACATTCAGAGTACACACACTCACACACACACACACACAGACTCACACACACACACACACACACAGACTCACACACACACATACACACACACAGACACACTTTTTTCGCCCTGTGTTGATCTCATAAGTCTACTTTCATTTTTTGCAAAAATCGAAAGTAGGCTAATAATACGAGCCTCACAGTAGTCGCATATGATATGTAACATGTTATCCTAATGTGTGTCTGCTGGGAGCGCAAATCCCTTGTTGACAGTGAACTCTGTTGGTCATTGAAATTACTTGTAAGACTCCAGTGCCAAATCATGACCGTAATGAATCATAATTGAAGGGGTCAGAGCCATAGTGGGCCATCTCCAAATATCGGTAAAATGGGATAATGCCATCTAGCGGGATAATTTTGCACTCCCTATCTGTTGTGAATGTGGTCCATCTCCAATAACTTCCATTCGTGTAATATTGTGCCTTCAAAATATTAAGCAAAATAAATTGCCCGCTCATTTAAGAGCCAAAGTGGTCCAAATCCTCGCAGCCAATCTGAACATCCCTAATAGTCACGTGGCATAGCTATACATCATGGCGGACGCTGAGGCAGGCGAATATGTAAACAAAGCAGTAAAATGAAGAAAAAGAGGTAGAAATACTGAAAAGTGGGTTAAAAATAAGCGAAAAATAATGCGAAACAGTGGTGACGAATATGTAAGTGTTAGTGGGCATAGTGTCTCTATATTACCCAATGATAGGGATTTTAGTAGTTTAGAAATTTCAAAACGCAAAGCAAAATCAATTTATCAGTCAATGAGTACATTGAAATAATAAAAGGTTGTAGGAGAAAGAACCCCTTTTCTGTAAACCAAATGGTACAGTCTGATCTTGTCCGAATAAAAGACCTAGCGAATGAGTACAGTGGCTCAAAATTAAGTGGTTCTGATTTGAATCAGAATATCCATTTCAGATTAAATTTCGCTACACCTTAAATGAGATGCAAGCTTGGCAAATAGTTGATTGTACTCCTAATCACAGAGCGAGGCATACAGTAAAGGTATCATCTTCAGTGCCTTCACCTTTCAGCTTAAGTCAGGCTTACAACGCCCCTATTCCAATAACAAAATCGAAGTATGATGATTTAATTTCTACGCTGGATAAATTCCTCCCATTCTCCATGACTTCTATAAAGATTTAACTCGCAAAGAAGCCACTAATGAGCATCAATAATGTAAATTTTGTATTGAATGGATATGGCCCATTGTATTGCACAGTGTAAATATAGAACCAGAATGGGCCAAATCCATGATGTCGAAAATTGTTCAACTTCGTTGCTGTTATATTTATATTTGGAGTCAAAATAACAATATTACTTTTTGCTCCAAGATGTATGTATCCTTTAGTTACAATGTGCATGTATTGAATGACTTGATTTTTGTTGCAATATATTATGACTAATGTTTAACTTTAACCCTTGTTTTCTCCATTTTAAAAAAATGGTGCTTGGCCCACTATGGCTCTGAACCCTTCAATTGTTATTTGCCGTGGCGGAAGAAATCCACTGCCTACTTGATGCGAGCTGCGCTATATACCGGCCGGTTAGTGAACCCATGCCAGCGATGTGATTGAAAATGGCCTCGTTTTGCCGATCAGCGCACTGCCAAGTATAGGCGCGATTAAAAATTAAGTGTGCGGAAGGTATATTAAATGTGTTTCTCCCAGTGATATGTATGGACCAACGAAGTTTCAATTATTGTTAGTAGTGGGCGTTAATATACTGAATTCCTATGTTGTTTGGAGTGTTTGTTGATGCGATATAGATTCCACATAGCCACATGGCCGACAGTACATCGAGTGCTAACATTAAATAAGAATACAGCAAAAGTATGAAGATTTAATAAATCGTAATTGTTTTCAGCAAATATGATAAAATTAATATTTTCACACCAAAGAACGACAACTTGAAGATGATTTGTTGTAGGAATATCTTAAATGGGGTCCCCAGACCTTGAACTAAACTGTATGAGATATGCATTCCCCATAGCCACATGGCCTACAGTACGTCGTTGTACCGATCTCCGCCATCACGCGCGCTCATTGTTTCCGTCCCATGCACTTCCGTCCCATCCACTTACGTCCCTTTTCCAAAATCACTCCCACAAAAATGTCCAGCTACGGAGTGGAAAGTTGTTACACATCAATAATAATAAAAATAATAACCATACATGAAGACAGAAGGAGTCGTAGCCCTAATGAGAAAAAGGAGAATACAGTTTTATGGACACTTGGTGAGGATGAATAATGCCAGATTGACGAAGAGGATTTTTGAATTCTTCAGGAAGAGGAAGACGAGGCCGAAATGGTTTCGGGAAGTGAGATTGGACTTGGATCGGATGGGAGTGAAAGAAGAAGACATAATGGACAGAGGGCGATTTATACTGCTAATTAAGGAGTTTGCAGGATTCCAGGAGACAGGGGAGTTGTCAGTGAGGAAAGGAAGATCTTACATGGAGGAACAGGAGAAGGAAGTGGGAGAGAGGATCAAGAGATATTGGCACAGAGTGAAAACAACAAATAATGTAAAAGCTGTCAAACGTGGTCCATAGTTGGCCGTAACGAATAAATATAATAATAATTCGAGAAATTCAGAATGTAAAAGTCCTGAGAAGTGCAAACCTCGACTCAGATCACTACCTCTCAAAAATTAAAGTTAGGTTTATCCCGAGAAACACCAGGAGGGTTCTAGTGTCAAGGACTGGAAAATTTGACACTGAAAAGCTTAAAACAACTCAAGAGTTTACACCGAAGCTGGAATCCCTGGGTCCAGAGAACTGGGAGCAACTTAGAGAAGCCATGGTTGAAACTGCAACATATACAGTTCCATTAGTAACAGCAAGGAAACATCCTTGGTGGAATCAAGATTGCGAAGAAGTTATAAAACAAAGAAGATTCTCATGGCAACGATGGAACTCGCAGAGGGATCAAAATAGCTACAATGACTTCTTGGCAGCGAGAAAACATTCAGCAAAAGTCATCCGTGATGTAAAGAGGATCTGTGACAAAAACCAGCTTATGCAGATTGAGCAGGACTTCCTGAAAAACAATACTCGGGATTTTTATAGAACTGTTAAGCGTAATCTAAGAGAATTTACACCTCAAAGCGTACACTTTAGAGATCATACAGGAAAACCAGCCTTCAATGACAAAGACAATTGCCACATCCTTGCAAATTACTATGAATCTCTCCTTAACTGTGAAGCTCCACAATCTCAATTCACCTTTGATGAAACTACCCACCCTAACACAGACTCTTCTCCACCAACAAAAGAGGAAATCAAGCAGATCATTCATTCATTAAAGCACAACAAAGCACCAGGTGACGATGGCATAATAGCTGAACTCTGGAAGAACGCAAGTGATAAGACAATTAGTAAACTCACTGAAATTATCCAGGAGATATGGGAAACCGAGGAACTTCCTAGTGGCTGGACATCAGTTTTGATTCACCCACTTCATAAACAGACGTAAACAATTATCGTGGCAGTTCCCTCCTCATTACAACGTACAAAATTCTCTCCAAAGCCCTTCAGACCCTGGCAGAGGAACAACTTGACGGAGAATATCAAGGATGGTTTAGGAAAGGTCGTTCATGTGCAGAGCAGATCATGAGTCTTAAATTTGTTCTTTCATATTTGAAGCTCAGAAACAGGAAGTTCGTAGTTGTCTTCGTCGACTTCAAGAAGACCTATGACTCTATTGATCGAACCAAACTCTTCCAAATCTTAAAAGAAATGGATTTGGACGACAAAACACAAGCAATTATCCAGCAGACCTTGGCTAACACAAAGTCCAGAGTGAAATTTAGAGGGGAAATTTCAGACACTTTCAAAATCAGGACGGATGTGAGGCAGGGAGATGGACTGTCACATTTACTCTTCAACTGTGTACTGGAGAAAGTAATTCGTGAATGGCGCAAGGAGATGGGTAAAGAAGTGTTAGAAAATGGCGTGAGAATGGGCTGCAGGAGCTTGGACCTGACAATTGACTGCCCAGCTTTCGCAGATTTTCTAGCAATCTTTTCTGATTCCCTAGACACAGCCGCAATACAAGTAAACCAACTCAGAATACAAGCGGCAAAGGCAGGCTTACAGATTTCTTTTGAGAAAACCAAGTTTTTAACTAATATTAACCCTGCAGTCAAATAATTAAATGTTGAACATGGAAAGATCAGTCAGGCAAAAATGTTTAAGTACCTAGGGGAATGGATCGAGCCGAACATATCAGAGAAGGAAGCCTTCACATCAAGAATGAACAAGATGGAAGTGACCTACCAGATAACGAAAGGAGTGTACAACAAGCGAACAGTGTACAGCAATGCCAAACTAAGACACCATCGTACAGTTATCCGACCTGAGGCGCTGTACGTAGCAGAATGCCTGGCAATGAATAGGAAGGGTCTGGTTGATAAATTGGAAGCCAAGGAAAGGAAGATCCTGAGGAAGACCTTAGGGCCGTTGAGAGACGATGGTGAATACAGGAGACGACATAACACTGTGCTGTACCATCATGTAGAAAGTATATCTCAAGAAATTAGGAAGAGAAGAGTATCTTTCTATGGTCACTTAACTCTAATGAAACCCGAGAGAATCGCCAATCGGATATTTACCTATTTTCTTAACAAGAAAACCAAGGGTCCCTGGTTTTGTGAGGTAGACAAGGATTTGCAAGAAGTAGGGATCACCCACGCAGACAATATGGAACGTGATCTTTTGAAGGAAAAGCTTGGAGCACACCAACAATTCAAAGAAAGAGCGAAATTAAAAACCGGTAAGAAGTGGTCTGATGAAAGAAAGGAGTTTCACAGGCAGCGAATGCGTGAACACTGGGCTAAGATCAAGGCCCAAATACGGAAGCAGTTGAAATGACGTGGTCCATAGCTGGCCTAAACGAAGAAAGAATAATAATAATAATAATAATAATAATAATAATAA
Source organism: Meconema thalassinum (assembly GCA_946902985.2). NCBI lineage: Eukaryota > Metazoa > Arthropoda > Insecta > Orthoptera > Tettigoniidae > Meconema > Meconema thalassinum. The sequence continues at coordinate 264,258,573 of OX336391.1, forward strand.
TAATAATAATCAAAATGTCACAACCTTTCTGTAATAAGCTAAATATTATCCTAGCTAACTAATGCGTCCTAACATCCATCACCATTCACACGAGTCAATCAGCAATATTCAGCAGGTAATCTCGGCATGAGGCTTTTTTAAACGAATATAATGTGAATGGCAACATTTTAAACCCATTGGCCGAAAATAGTATAAAAGTCCTGGACATAATAAACATATAACTGAAAAGAATTCAAATGGAGAAAGTTTGAAGCATACACGTAAAATTGAGTAACGTATAAGCGAGGTTTGAATGTGCATTCACTCTGCAGACATTGTATAAGGCTGTCAGTGATAACTTTGTGGACTGTTGGTACAATACAGCTCCCTATATCACGAGTGGCGTCTCGTCTTGTGAGGTGGCGTCAGCAGCGCAATCAATCACGACGTCGGAAATAGGGAACACGAAAAGGAACTTCATTTATAAAACTCCAGGGAGCTACCTACAGAGAGCGTGGATACTTTGCTCCCTCCCTGACTTGATTTGTATTCATTAGAACCAAGCCAAACGTTGTGTTTTCTCAGCTCTTACAGGAGTTCGCCTTCACTTACACTATGCATGGGGCACAGATTATATGTGGTCAGCACAACGAGCCGTTAGACTTGATTTCGACAAAGAGGCCACTCCCTTTTATGTCAAAACAGGTACCCAATTGAATCGGTCGGAGTTGAAGAGTATTAAGTCAGTTTTCAGGAGACAGATTAAACGTCATTGACAGAACAGAACTTAACAAACACACTATGTTAGTCATGTACAGGGGCAGATGACCTCGTAGTTCCGCCCCATAAAACAACAATAACTAACTAAATATTTGTCATGCACAGTATATTGTGAAGCAACTATTCAGGTTATATTTGTAATAGCGAAATATCGATTTTAATATAATAACATATTTTCAAATACATTTTGAAAGCGTAACTTTATGCCTTTCCATCCCGTGGTCAGTTTAGTGTGGCATAAAACCATCCAGAACGAATATTTCACATGATATTTTATTTTAATTTTAAAATGGATTTGTAAGCTAAAAACCACCTAAGCCCTGTACAAATGTAATTTACAATAGCACTGTAACACGCGGGAATCTTGCAGTGCGGCCAACATTAAGTACGGAATACGGCACTGAAATGCAGCAAGTCATTGACTTAATGCTTTTCTCCCCTGATCGCGCTTCATCTAGCAGTGGTTTGTGGCTTAAACAGAAGGCTGACTCAATTCTTTCCTATGCCGTTCCAAGGCCCTTGGGTCAATACTCCAGAATACAAATTATTTAAAATATGACCATTTTTGACTTAATGCTTTTTAGCTCCAACCGATTCAATTGTACCCACGAAACTGAGTGAACCATTTCTAATTATCTTCCATCGTAGCCAGAGCTGAGAATCAAACTATGTATCACCATATCGGAAAGCTAAAACATTGCTGATGTATATGTTCGTACACGTGATTTTAGGGTTGACTGATTCTTAATCATTCCTGAATATTATGACGTGTTGATAGCACTTATTTTAATGTATAGTAATTATGATAATACTAATAACTAGCATTACCCACCGCGGCTACGTCCGCGAATATTCTGGTTGTAAAGAGTACACTGACTGATTTATGAATAATCAGACTTTATCAATTCAGCTACTGGTGCAGTGGTTAGGGGTTTGTAATTCCTTCATAGGTATAACAGAGCGAAGTTAGTTTTCTGGGAATATCACAGACACGGTTAATTTAAGGGCCTTTAAATGTGGCTTTCGGAGACCCTTTATAGTCGGGTGAAAAAGACCTTTCGTACCACACTCACGCGTGAAAATTGCGTGAAAAATACTAGAGTGCCCCTTGACCCCCTTAAGCGCATTATACTGTAAGTATTGATGAATTTTACAGCTTAATTTGGTTCAGTGATAACATTATAACCGCCTGGAAGCTTTCACAGTAATGTAATAATTGGAATTGCATGGCGTATTACAGAAATAAATGGATCTGTGAGATTCTGTTACCATGGTTACTGTGTTGCATTCTTTCATTATTTCATTGTAAATATACATGTATTAAGGTATTTATTTAATTGTGAGGCATTTAAAGAGCGAGTGCGTTTCGCTTACGCATTGGGTTATGCTGAACGTGTAGGTACCCCATGTGTGTAGGTTGGTGTTAATGGGACCTTATTTTCGGTACAAAACTGAAATGGGACCTTAGCAGAATAATATAGGGAGTGCAACTAATAACAGTAGTAATAATCATAATAATAAATAGATCTAGACCAAAGAAGATCGGGGAATTTGTCATTGGTACATAATAGTGTTACGTGCCACCCCCCTAGTGGCACTTTTGTTAACTGGATTACGATGGGGGTACAAAGCACAACACCAATTACTGCTTAAAGAAATAATTAACTTTATTGTGGCCAGAAAATTACACTAATCAGCAAATACAAGCAATTAGGAGCCTTACTCCAGTTTCCTCAAGTCTCTTCCTTGAGCGCTCTTGGCCCTTCCACTTGTCAACAGACCACAGAAGTTAATCCGTCCTAATGAGTACGGTGGCCTTGACAGAAACTACCTGCTCCTCTCCCTTATGTTCACCGACCACAATTACTTACGATCACTTGCTGCAGGCTATTTCGCTGTCCACAAGCTGGAGAAACAATGTCACTGGATTTCGTAACTCGCACAGCACTTCGTCACCACACTTCTGTCGCACTCGCTCAAAAACACACACCCACAGAAAACTCCGTCCCCTCACTGTTGAAGCCGCTTATATAGCAGTCCGGTGACTCAATAAATGCTTCTAGATCCATCCAGGGTTCACGGCTTCTCGAGGTTTCCATCGCTGTCCAGTCACGAATATTCTGGACTATCCCTTTGTCCAGTAGCCCTGTTGCATAAGGAGCACGCAATACAGGAGGCAGGGCACAGCCCAGCCCTGGGGCAGTTGTGACTCATGCGGCGAGCGATGACACAAACTCGCAGTCGTAACACCACCCCCTTCCTAAAAAGGCTGATCGTCCCGATCAAACATTGGTCCGTCTGTGTCCCTCCGTAGGCTGCCAGGCGATCTCGATGCACGATCTTCATCTTCGCACTCGGGCTCCGCTGGATCCTGTAGACGACATCGTTGATCCGTTTCACGACTCGGTACGGGCCCTCCCAGGACTTCTGCAGTTTGGGTGACAGGCCTTTCTTCCGTAATGGGTTGAAGAGCCAGACCAGGTCGCCCTCGTGGAATCCGCCGGCATCCGTCTGCTGGTCGTATCGGGTCTTCATTCGGTCGGTCTCGATCCGCAGTTTCCTTTTCGCGAACGCGTGCACGTCCTCCAGTTGGTCGACCAGTTCTTGACAATACTGGCCTATCGGGATCGGATCATTCTCAGGTCGGCCGAAGGCAAGATCGACAGGTAGACGGAGCTCCCTCCCAAACATGGCCCGGGCTGGTGTGCACCCGGTAGCTTCATGCACGGCGGCGCGGTAGGCCAGGAGAAATAGTGGAAGATGTTTGTCCCAATCCCTCTGGTGCTCGCTGACGACTATTCGGAGATGGTTCTCGACGGTGCGATTGAATCGCTCTACCATCCCGTCGGACTGAGGGTGTAGCGGCGTTGTCCTTGTCTTCCGGATTCCCAGCAGCTGGCATAGGTTCTGGAACACCTGCGACTCGAAGTTCCTCCCTTGGTCGGAGTGCAGCTCCAGGGGTACTCCGTACCGGCTGAGGAATTCCTTCCCCAGGGTCTCTGCAATCGTCGCGGCTTCTTGGTTAGGGAGCGCATACGCCTCCGGCCATTTGGTAAAGTAGTCGCTGACGACTAATATGTAGCGGTTCCCTGCCTCGCTTAACGGGAATGGCCCAGCAACATCGATGGCCACTCTCTCCATGGGGCCGCCCACGTTGTAGGTCTTCAGTGGACCCCGTCGTCTTCGTCCTGGGCCCTTGCTGGCTGCGCAATCGTGGCACCTCGCGCAGTGGTTCTCCACGTCTGTTCGGCATCCGATCCAGTAGAACCGCTCTCTCAGCTTCTCCAGGGTCTTCTTTATCCCTAGGTGTCCACCAGATGATCCTCCATGAACTTCCTTCAGGACTTCCTCCGTCATAGCCTTTGGAACGACGACTTGTTCCCGAGATGTCTTCCCGTCGGTGCTCTCCCAGGTACGGCAGATGAGGCCATCCCTTACAATCAGCGAGTCCCACTGCGCCCAGTAGGACTTAAACTTTGGGCTGCAGTCACTCACAATGTTCCACCCGGGTCTGGGGACACAGGCCCTCTTCCATTCGGCTATCAGTCCCAGGTCATCATCTTCTGCTTGTGCCCGCGTGAAAGATTCGCTGCTCCAGCTCCCTTGAAGTTCCACGGTAGTCCTTCGGCACCTTATCCCGGTGTTCTCCTCCCTCCTAGTACAGAAGGTGCAGTCTTCGGGGCACGGTCTTCGTGACAGGGCGTCGGCGTTAGAATGCAGTTGGCCTTTCCTGTGCTGAATCTCAAAGTTGTACTGTTGAAGCCTCTCTAACCACCGCGCGAGTTGACCCTCGGGCTGCTTGAAGTTCAGGAGCCACCGCAGGGATGCATGGTCGGTCCTGATGAGAAATTCTTGCCCGTACAGGTACTTGTGGAAGTGTTCAATGGTCTTCACGATGGCGAGCAGCTCCTTCCTGGTGACGCAGTAGTTACTTTCTGGCTTTGACAAGGCTTTGCTGAAGTAGGCCACTACTCTCTCCTCGCCGTCCACTACTTGGGACAGGATTCCCCCTATGCCAAAGTCGCTGGCATCGGTATCGACGATGAACCTTGTTCCAGGTCTGGGGTAGGCCAGAATAGGTGCGGTGCACAGAGCCTGCTTGAGTTGTTCGAAGGCACTGTGGCATTCTGCTGTCCACGTGAAGAGTTGGTCCTTCTCAGTCAGTCGATGTAAAGGTTTGGCGATGTCGGCGAATCCTCTCACGAAGCGACGGTAATAAGTGCAGAGTCCCAGGAAGCTTCGTAGTTGGGACTTGTCCTTCGGAACTGGCCACTCCCTCACAGCTGCGGTCTTCTCTGGGTCGGTGCGCACCCCTTCCTCGGAGACGATATGCCCAAGGTACTGGACCCGCTTCTGGAAGAGCTGACACTTCTTGGGGCTCAACTTCAGCTGGGCAGCCCGTAGCTTCAACGAGATCTCCTTCAGGTTGCTGTAGTGCTCCTCGAAGCTCCTCCCCAGAACGATGACGTCGTCTAGGTATACCAGGCAGGTCATCCAGTGTAGTCCCCTCAGAATGGACTCCATTAGCCTTTCGAAGGTCGCAGGGGCGTTGCACAGGCCGAATGGCATGACGGTGAACTGCCAGAGCCCGCTGCCCACAGAGAACGCCGTTTTCTCGCGGTCCTTAGGGTGGACCTCCACCTGCCTGTAGCCACTCTTCAAATCCAAGGTGGAGAATCATCTTGACCCTGATATGGTGTCCAGCGTGTCGTCGATCCGGGGTAGAGGGTAGCTGTCCTTCTTCGTGACGTCATTCACCCGCCTGTAGTCCACGCAGAACCTGGTGGAACCGTCCTTCTTCTTCCCAAGCACGACCGGAGAACTCCAAGGACTATGTGATGGCTCGATCACCCCTTGCTCCTTCATCTCTTCTACCATCCGGTCGACTTCGGCTTGCTTGGCGAGCGGGACACGTCGGAATGGGGCCCTAATCGGTGCGCTGTCCCCAACGTCGATTCTGTGCTGGACCAAGCTTGTCCTGCCGAAGTCTTTACTCCCCGCGGAGAAGACATCCTGGAATTCGCGTAGCAGGTCCTGAAGTTGGCGTGATTGCTCTTCGTCTAAATGGTCCTGGGATCCTTGGTACAGCTTCTGTAGTTCTTCTGGCACGGCGCGTCTTCTTCGGTTGTCCGTCTGCAGGTGTCCGTCCGTCGTTTCTGTGATGCGGGCAATCCAGGTAACGGGCTCGCAGACTCCTAGGTTGGTGTCCCGGTGAACCGTAATATCGTAGTCGTTCAGGTTGGACAGGCGGACGTACGGCCGAGGCGTCGTGTTGATGAGGGTCTTGGCAACTAGCAATCCTTTTGTCTGGATGTCCTCATATTTTGGCTCGATGACAGCCGCCACTCCCTCAGCAGTTCCGTCGACAATTACGGCGGCGCTGACCTCCGTCCTGGCAGGAACGATGACGTCCTCTCTCAGCCTTACTCGTCGTGCGGTGACGGCCTCGTGTGCTGGTTGCAAAGCAAGTTCCTCACCTCCGAAGCGCAGAGTGTTGGTACTCAAGTCCAAGATGATGTTGTTCTGGTCCAGGAAGTCCAGTCCGATGATCACTTCGTTTGATACGTCAGCCACAAGCACTGGATGCTTCACTACCCGTCGACCAATGACGAGCTCCAGTGATGCTTCGCCATGTACCGGTGCGGTCTCTCCGGTCGCGGTTATTAGCTGGAGGTTCCTTTGTGTGTGTTGCACTCTCCACTTCGGGATCACGGTGGGATTGACGATGGTCCTCGACGCTCCCGTGTCGATCAGCATGGGCCAGCTCACTCCGTTGACGACTCCGTCGACCATCAGGCTGCTATTGTCCCTCCGTAACTGCGTCACACGCACTTGGACTGCTGGGGTTTGACGACTGTCACAAGCCAACCTTTGCCCCCCAAGGCTGGCTGATTCTTGCTTTCCTGGGCCGCGCGGTTTCCCTACGACTGACTGTCCCGACGGAAACCCTTGGCGGCGGCGATCACCGCAGTCCTTGCTCAGGTGGCCTCTCTTACGGCAGGTCCAGCAGGTCGGTAGTCCTCTTCCGTGCCGCCTCTCCGGATGTTCTTCGGCTACGCTTTTGTTGGTGGTACTGCGACTCTTGAAGAACTGGCCTAGCGCCTCCATCAGTTCATCGGCCAGGGGCTTGGTCTTGTTGGTTTTTGCTGGTTCGTCGACGTCCACTTGACGCACCCGCGCGTGCATTCTGGATGCCTGTTTTGCCGTCTCGAACTCAAGTGCGTGGCTCAGCGCATCTGTCAGGGTCTTATTGCGCGCGAGTCGCAGCGCCTGTTGAGTGTCCGAGTCCCGTAGTCCTTCGGTGAAAGTCTGCGTCGCTATCTGCTCCAGAAAGTCGGCCGGCGCTGTTGGGTAGGCGAGCCTTACGAGGCGTGCGATGTCCATCTCGAACTCCTGCAGGGTTTCCGCGTTCTTTTGTACCCGGGTCCGGAGCTGCATCTGGTAGGCCTGCTGAAGATGGCTATCTCCATATCGGGACTCCATATGGGCGATCAGTGAAGCGTAGTCCTGGGATCCAGTCGGGATGGCCTGAAGGACGTTAAGGGCGTCACCTCTCAGCGCTACAATGAGAGCTGTAGCCTATTCAGTGTTGTTCCAGTTATTTATGGAACAGGGCGCCTCGAACTGACGTAAGTAGGTGCTCCACGGGACCTTTCCGTCGAAGGTTGGGGGCGTCACTCTGCTAAGTCCCGTTCCTGATATTCCCGGTGTAACGGTGGGCGGGCGTTGGCGCAGCTCGGCAACTTCCTCTCGTAGAGCGTTGAATTTCTCTTCCACCCCCGTCAGTGGGCGTTGGCGCAGCTCGGCAACTTCCACTTGTAAGGCGTTGAATTTCTCCTCCACCCCCATCAGCGGTCGTTGGCACAGCTCGGCAACTTCCACTTGCAAGGCGTTGAACTTCTCCTCCACCCCCATCAGCGGGCGTTGGCGCAGCTCGGCAACTTCCACTTGTAAGGCGTCGAACTTCTTTTCCACTGCTGCGACTTCCTCTCGTAGGCCCTGTTCTAATTTCCTTTGGCTCTCCTCTAATTTTGTCAGCAGACACTCTTCCAGATTTTTCTGGCCAACCAGAAATTTGGCGGTTAGGTCATCTGCTAACTTATTCTGGCCGTCCTTCAGGTCCTCTTCTTGCTTATTCTGACCTTCTTCTAATTTGGAAGTTAGGTCCTCGGCTAAACTTTTCTGGCTGTCTTCCAACTTCTTCAGGTCCTCCGCTAACTTATTTTGACCGTCTTCCATCTTCTTCTGGCCGTCTTCTAGCTTCTTCTGGCCGTCTTCTAATTTGGCAGTTAGGTCCTTGGTTAAATTCTTCTGGCCGTCTTCTATGCCATTTAACTTTTCTAGCAATGCTGCCAATTGCGCCTCCATTTTAGTTGTTTGCCTTGTAAAGGGCATGCACTCACAGGAAAATTAGAGAAAATGACCTGCTCGGGTTTTGAAACCAGGACCGTCAGGTGTTGTGCTTGAGTTCGTAATCCCACTTCTGACACCAGTTGTTACGTGCCACCCCCCTAGTGGCACTTTTGTTAACTGGATTACGATGGGGGTACAAAGCACAACACCAATTACTGCTTAAAGAAATAATTAACTTTATTGTGGCCAGAAAATTACACTAATCAGCAAATACAGGCAATTAGGAGCCTTACTCCAGTTCCCTCAAGTCTCTTCCTTGAGCGCTCTTGGTCCTTCCACTTGTCAACAGACCACAGAAGTTAATCCGTCCTAATGAGTACGGTGGCCTTGACAGAAACTACCTGCTCCTCTCCCTTATGTTCACCGACCACAATTACTTACGATCACTTGCTGCAGGCTATTTCGCTGTCCACAAGCTGGAGAAACAATGTCACTGGATTTCGTAACTCGCACAGCACTTCGTCACCACACTTCTGTCGCACTCGCTCAAAAACACCCACCCACAGAAAACTCCGTCCCCTCACTGTTGAAGCCGCTTATATAGCAGTCCGGTGACTCAATAAATGCTTCTAGATCCATCCAGGGTTCACGGCTTCTCGAGGTTTCCATCGCTGGTCCAGTCACGAATATTCTGGACTATCCCTTTTTCCAGTAGCCCTGTTGCATAGGGAGCACGCAATACAGGAGGCAGGGCACAGCCCAGCCCTGGGGCAGTTGTGACTCATGCGGCGAGCGATGACACAAACTCGCAGCCGTAACAATAGGTATTTCTAGGGAAACTTCAATTACATAACTTACAATGGTGTTCCAAGCTATTCCATTTCGCATATTTACATAATTTAGCTTTTCTTTTACATATTTTACAAATAGCATATTTAAGAAATATTGTACCCAACTGGGGTTGGTACAGTAGACGAACTTCGGATCTCTAAGACGTAAAGACTTTCAGTTACAAGCTAGCCATGAGGAAATAGGAAGTGATTCAGGCAATGACGCAGAGCATTGACAGCCTTATCTGAAGTCACAAGATGCAAGCCGTATATGAATCACAAGGACAGTCATGCTCTGATGAAACAATCAGAGCAGATTGGCAGGGGAACCACCGCGAAGGTTTAATATCAGCACATTTATGACAACCCTGGATTGCCTCCCAACACCACAAAATTGTGAAATAACCCGTTTTCGCGGAAACTACGCAAAATCACATAAATATGTTTACGTCAATCAGAATAATCCAGGGAATTATGAATTAATCAAGACTAAAATCGAATAATTGAGGCACAGGGAAAAAGCGCTTACGAAGCAGTTACGTCATTAGGCGGAGCTAAGAAGAGATCTTGGGAAGGAGAAAATAAAAACCAACTCGCCCACACAGCTGAGGAGCCTTGTAGATTTAATTTAAAATAAATAGGCGATCGATTTTCGGGAAACGAGATGATAATGTAACGTTTGGATTATAGGAAACATAATGGTACATTTTTCCAAAACGTGCGACGTCTAGTTCAAAAGATAGCTCCGAGAAGAAGACCAAAGTAATTTGTTTTTGCAAGTTCCCAATATATAGCCGAGGTTTCAGCCAGAGAGCATGCAGTTTTCCGACAGCCCAGGGGAACGTCAGGCTGTATCAAATGCAGTTTTTCCTCAGCCCAGGAGGGGGTATGACGCCGCCACATCACATGCAGTTTTTCGTCAGCCCAGGAGGGGGCATGACGCCGCCACATCTCATGCAGTATTCGTCAGCCCAGTGGGGCGTCAGGCTGTATCAGAAGCAGTTTCACTATCAGTAAGCGTAGAGGCGCTACACGCTGTATCACCAAATGCAGGAACGCTGCATCACATCAGTCGCAGGTCATTCAAGCCCGGAGAGGCTCTGCGCAATTTCATACAGTACATAGTATACAGTACGCAGTATTATAGTCTACCTGGACGGAAGTTCGTCATCACGTTGATAAAAACTCATCGCACTCCTGTATGGAGATGTCGCATCGAGTAACTCAGTTCGTCACCAACCGCTAAAGTGGATCGTGTTAAGTCAAATTAACAAATCACCAGTATCCGCGGTTTCAACAATAGTTCGTATGTGCGTGGTAATATAAATACGTCACATCATAAAGTAATGTTGTTTTTAAGTGATCACTAAAGCACTTGTGCTAGATCAGATAAAATTTTACGCTACACGGAAACCGTGACAAAATAAGTTGCGCCGCGTCAAATTCTAGAACATTAGTCAGCTAGAAAACATCAATCCAGATCAGCAGAGACGTTACGCTGGAAGTCATCGGTTCGAGACTATAGGCAGGTCTTCGTGAAAGTCAAGTAAAATAAAGTGACCACATTATTAAGAGTCAGATATTGGAACGGAATCCAAAAATTCAAATAAATGGACACGGGTTCGAGACCCAAAGCATATTCAGTGAACATTAGCGAAGCTACAGAGTGTCCAACAGCGACGTAGCCAGAAAAACATTCTAGTAAGATAAAGAAGAAAAATCTTGTCGCAGTATATAAAAAGGACAGATTTCGGTCAAGAAGTAGGAGGGCCGCAGGTTCGATAGACCGCCACATAAGCGTAGGGCAAGTGAAAGATGCTAATCGCTTATAAAAATGATAAGAGAAGCCGAAATAGACTGTTAAAAGGACAGGGCAGAGACTAAATCCAGTGAAGAACTAGGAGCTGTTCGAGCTATCACGCGTCCAATGCAGGGTATTGGGATCTCATCAGGGCGTCGATCATCGATATGAAGTGCCGAATATCACTGAGATATGGTGAAATAAGTGCAGTGTAAATAATTTAAAAGAAATATATTTTTAGTGTTAATACAGTGTTTTTATAGAATAATAATGTGTTTAAATATAAGTGAAGGTCGATTGGGCCTAAGTGAAATGCAGTTCACGAAGGAAAGTGCCATGGGAAAGTGTTAGATATGCCGTTAGATGGGTGAACCCTTCTAAGAATGAAACAAAGCAACACACGGGTGAGTCACGATTTTTCATTAAAATTTACAGCTGTACTATGCACTGACCCAGTGAAATCAGTCGTTGACTAGGGAGTTTAGCGATTGATTCGCTGGGTAGTTGAATGCACTAAGATAATTGAAATGTTGGGATAATAATAATGAATAACGGAGAGAATGACCTCGCAGAAATAAATATACAAATGGGATCAGTAAATATAAAGTAATGGAAACCCAAGGAATGAAATAATAAGTAATAAATGATTTGGAGGAAGGAATCGAAATAATAACCTAAATGGCTTAGAATTTTTGCCACAGTAAAATCAGGTTATGAAATAAATACGCACCATAATAGAATCGTTAAAAGTCGATATGATAAGGAAAAAAATAGTTTGATTTTATACCATATAATTAAATGGCAAATAATTAAAAGTTGTAATAAAGATAATTGAAAATTTGAGATGATAATAATAAAAATAACTATTATCGAGTTCTTATACTCTAAAAATAAAGTGGTGGTAAAATCGTAATAAGGAACTCAAGTAATAAAAACGGAACGAAATAAATAATAACTTGACGTATTGTTGTCAAAATGATCATTCTATAAATCTCTAAAGTAATTGGTGAATAAAACACAAAAGGGAAAAATGTATTATTGCTTGTTATCAGGCCAAAGTTGTGAAAATAAAATCATAGAAAGAACGAGGTCTTACCGCTATAAATGAAAGATTATACAAGAGATTAAATAAACCGCGAATATCCAAGCAAGAAATCGTGTTGCCGAAAAGGCCTAATAATAAAATAAATGTAGCTTCAAGCTAATAAATATGCGTTAATCAGGATATATTTATTCTGGAGATGGAGAGTATCGTCGAAATATTGTGGATGAAAGATTCCCATTAATGTATTGTTGTTGTATGAAAACGTCGTGGTATATTGTGTAGGTGCAATTCCCACTAAAGTATTGCCATATTGAAGCATCGAAAATGATAGTTACATGTGAGTCCCGCCAAATTGGATAAGTGTTCCTGGCCTGGAATTGTTATAATAAAATATCGTAGGCAATAATCGTCGAAATAAAGCGTCGTAAATGATAGTTACATGTGAGTCCCGCCTAATTGGATAGTGTTCCTGGCCTGGCATTGTTATAATAAAAATATATGGGCAATAATCGTCGAAATAAAGCGTCGTATGTGAAATATAAGTCCGTTAAGGCATTGTTATAAATATAGTGTTGTGATAAGACGTCATACAAGTTGTTATTAAGGTTGGTGTAATCAACTATTATACATCCTCTCCGAAATAAGTAACAAATATCCTGAAGACACGAAATGTTAATGATAATAATAATAATATTAAAAGCAGAAACAAATAGCCACTTTAGAAGTGAATGTAAGTCTTGGGAATCATATGGTTAAATAGTAAATAACATTGTGAAGCATGGCGGTCGGCGAGACGTCATAAATCAAGTGAAGTGTCACAGGAAGAGGAGGCAGCTGTTAGAGCCTGACCTGGCATAGTGAGGGAATGAGAGAGGAAATTTAACGAGTTCCGCGGTCAAGTAAGGTCTAGCAAAGACTAATAATAAAGAGGCCACTATATGAAAGATTTCATTAAAAGGTGCAAGCTCAAAATAACGTATAAAATCATAATGCTGGTATTGAGACCATTCTCCAGAATATAAGTTTGAAGCGTTTATATAGATTTTGACGGATTTTGTCAAATACTTTTATTGTTGACAAAAGGATTCCTTCCTCAAAAAGAATGAAATAACGGGTTATGAAACAATGTAGTTTTAATATGAATAAAGATCCCAATATGATAAATAACACAGTGCATGGTACAATGCTGAGGAAAAAGCACCTGATGCATGGAAAGTAACTGGTGGAATAAGGGTTCGATCCACAGTCATGGCGTGTTCTTGTACAGTATTTTAAATGTTTAAAATCTAAGGCTTTGTGAAGAATTATTATTAAGGTACAAAGGACTTAATAAATGATAAATAAATAATGTTTAAGTAAACATAAAGAATCCCTGAACGGTAAATTAAATGAATGTAAATGTCCAAAGCCTTGGTGAGATTATATGATTTAAATGATAGGCGCGCTCGACGCCTGAGTGATACTAAAAATGGTAATAATTTAATTTCAGCAAGACAAAGTAGTTAAAAAGTTCGTGGAATAATGAAGTGACATTATAGTGAATTTTGATGAATTTTTAAATAGTGATTTCTAGTTTTTGAGTGACACTTGAAGAGACTATGCCAAGTGATTTGATTTTTGATATATTTTGAGTGAATCTATTTTTCTTCAATGAAATAAATAATGTAAAATTGTAATGTTGAGTTTTTCATCCAATCCTTGTGAACCTTGAGTATTCCATATCGGATGTTAAGTCAGTGGTGGAGGGAACGTTACACGCCCCGATACCGCAGCAGAAAAAGCCGAGTACTGACTGAGCATCCTCCGTATAAACGGGCACAATATGTCGGTACAAATTCTTTGATAAGGTCAAATTAATTTCTCTTTTAATAGTAATTCCAGTCAAGAAAAGTTATTACACTAATATTGTGCCTTAAATGACTTAAGCGTGGAAATAATAGTACTTATATCTGGTATGATATTATACTGTATGCTCCATGATATTATATGCATTACTCAAAATAAATACGTCCATCCACAATTTTGTGAGTGACCACATGACTCTGAAGGTAGAGAATTAAAATACCACACCCTACCGGGATTTGAACTCTGGACCTAAGGGTTTGTATGCCTTCACTCTGACCATTGAGTAAATAGAGGAATCACCTTCATTCTTCTGGCAAATGGTAATTTATATGAAGCCTCCATGCTTGGCCCAATTACATTGTATTAGATACCCAATATTCCAGAATTGGATTTTCGTGACGGTTTCCCATTTGTCATCAACACAATCGTGGAAGTCCAATTCTGACAACAACAACAAAAAATGTTGTGCATCTAAATTCAGTCTTTCAAGAGTACGAAGATAGATAGACAAATAAATATTTTTTTTTTTTTTACTTTTATCGTGTGGCTTTTAGTGCCGTGAGTGTCCGAGGACATGTTCGGCTCGCCAGTTGTGTAGCTGCTTCGAGGCGGACACCCAATGGGTGAGCTGGTGTATTCTTCGGAATACACGGTCAGGCAGAGTTAGCTTTTGCTGCTCTTTGCTCAAACCTTTTATTTAATTTCTTTCCTTGCAGACACCAACAGTGATCTATTTGTATTTCTTTTCTCTTGTACAGGTATTTATGTATCCCTTGAGTTTGTTATAGATATATATATCTTCCATGGACAACCTAGCGGCATCTGGCAGCTAACCTCTGAATTTCCTCAATATCTCCATGCTCAAGAGGACTTCCATACCAATCAAACCACCAGGTTTCGTCGTTGTCGCCAGCTAACATCTCCTTGAAGGCACCGCTCTAAGAAGAATTCTATGTTCTTTAAAAGAATTTTGTTTTTCTCATGTTTTATACCCTGATGCATCCTCTCTTGTCTCTTACCCCCACCCTTTCTCCTTCTTGGTCCCTTCGTGCGTCGTTGAGCCACTCTCACTTTTGCGTCAGACGTCAAACATACAGTTGGGGCTCTCTCACGAGCTTGTCTCCTGTGCTCGAGAAACATTTTAAATCAGACGCCATGCCTGTATTTTAGATCAACGGTTACAAGGAACCATCACCTACTCTACAAAAATGAGCTAAGTACAAAACTTCAATGTTTTAAAACATGTGTTAGTGCTTTTAATACAGTTTTATAGACAGTGTGAATAATTGCAAACTATTGTGCAATAACCATCTTCAAGATTTTTTTTTGTCATGCTTTAACTATCTAAGCTGGCTTTATAAGGTGAAACTCAGTACTTCTTGTACTACATGATTGGGATTACCTTCCCACTACGAGGGATTTAATTTAAATTACCCACTGTCTATAAAAACGTAGCTTTTACCTCCGTGGGACCACTTTTGCCCATATAACTGTCATCATGGTTCTAGAACATTCCACATGAACCAATATTTCTACAAGTAAAGCAATCTAGTATTTTCCACTCCAATATGGGGATACTTTTCCTCACTGAGGAATTTACGTTACATAAACTGCTGGTCAACACCTAATTTTCTTGCCACCGTGAGAACATTACCTCATCATTCAACTTAACTCATACACTTTTTAACTCAATAAATTCAGTCAAGCTCAACTTAAACCAAGTGTGCTACACAAATGCAATAACATTTTCCAACGTTACGAACTCCCATGCATTGCAATAGTGAAGTTTTTCAACTTGTCAACAATCTATCAGTGCTTCGATTGTGTGTGCTAACTATCTTCCGCGCCGCGTTCTACGAGAGCAATAAAATTGGCCTGAACATTATGTTTCCATCTTCGTTTTCCAAACACCTTCTAATAACAAATTTCTAATTAATTTATGTACCTACGTAGTTATTTCTCTATGAGGCCTCGCCCTAAGTTTGGCGCCCTCCCATTTTTCTTCATGTACAATTTATTAACTCTGCGAAAATACAAGAAGTTGTAGAAACTTATTTTTATTCTTTCCTCTTTCTTTATTTATCCTGCTAGTACAGGAATTGTTAACTTTCTAATCATTAATCCTTTGTACTCAACCTCTTTTCTTCAGGATTCGTCAATACGACATGTACACGTTGTATGTTTAACATAGTAATTTCTGTGTAAAATAGCGGTAATTTCCGCTTGGAATTATTTCTTCTTTCCTGTAATTATCAGGAATCAAAGATTTGATTATAGCTTTTCAGATTGTCATAGTGGCATTCTAAAAGTGCTTGAATTGCACATAATCAAACTATCAAAATTATGCTTGTTTTACAATTATATCTCCATTTCTTATCCAAACGCATAACCTTTAAAATCTTTGAAAGATTTTGGTGCTTTCATAAGTTCCAAACTTGTACACTCTTGTTCATAGTAAACTTTTACCTTGTTGGGTCTGAGACCTTTGGATTTGTGTAACTAATCTAAGAAAAAATTCTTCTAACTTTTAAAGATAAGATTTGGAATCTACCAAATGTTAAGTTTCCAAAGTTTATATTTATTTTTTAAATAAACTAGTTGTTTCCCTTTGTTCTTTATCTTTACCGTTAGAATAACGATTAGGCAGGACTTTTACTTCCCTGACTCTTCCTATAGGCTTAAGCCCTCTTTACGACAACTAATAATCATTCAAATAATAAAGATTTTACTACTTGTTGCATTTGAACTAAAACTTCAAGTAATAACGTCTTCAATGTTTCTCTTGGTTTTCTTAGCCAATTCTAGCAAACCATTAAGGCAAGTAGAGCTAGCTCTGCAAGCTTCCTACTTGTTGAGATTTTCCTCTTACTTATGGTTTGTTTTCAAAAATTTTAGTTTTATTTGAGTTAGGTTTGAGGTCCTCCTCTTTTCTAAGCTTTTAGTCGGCATATTGCTGGGTAAAAGCTTAGCCTTCCTTAAGTGCAACAATTGGTATTCTTTTAAAATTGTCAAGAAAATTAGTAAAATTATTACAAACGGCATTAAAACTGCTTCATCGCTTCCCTCTCTGGGAATACTCGGTCGTTTGCCGGGGATCCAACAATGCCCAGAAATAAAATTATTACCCCACATTCAAATCCTTCCAGCATTCTTGAATACATTTTAATCCTAATCTTTCTAAAGGGAAAAATAGTACTTTCTTTTTTTTCTCGGCTCACTTTGCCTTGCCAGAGTGTCACCCGTCCCCATAGTACCGGAATACCGGCTCGAGAGGGAAAGTGCATTCACCGAGCGCTTGCAGATAGCTTTAATTCACGCTGCACTCTCCGCCTGCCCAAGACAGGCCCCCGCTGGAGTTAGGTTCCTCCTAGACTTGGCACAGCTTAATTCTTCCTTAACTTGCTTAAACTTAGTGTTGGATTCTAATCCTGTTTACCAATACTTTTTTCCACTCCAAAACCTATCTCCTTTTCTCTCCTATCATCATCCCTTAGGTAGTGTTTACCCTAAGCTAAAACCTACCATGAGCTACAAGTACCGTCACGTGTGGAGTGTTGTCTGGGGAGGAAAGTTTGAATGTAAGGACGAGGAGTTGGAAGGTAGCGACTGTGGCCTATAGTTAGAGACCAACCCCGGCATTTGCCTGGAGGAAGGATGGGAAACACACAGAAGACCATCTTCAAGGATGTCGGCGGGGGGATTCGAACCTCCTCGCCTCCAGGATGTGAGCGACAGTCAGCAGTTATGCCGTAACGACCACGACTAACTCACCCGGTAAAAAATAAATAAATAAACTACTGTAAATGAAAATGAGAAATATAAATAAATACGTAAATAAATAAATTTAATTGAATAACCTACCTCCCGAGAATAACAGTGCATAATGTAACCGTCTGTAAAGTAGACCAATAAGTATAAAATTGATTTACAAAACTAAATCAGTCGGATGCGTGGGGTCAAAGCCAGGTTGTTTTAAGTCAGAATCACGATAGCACATAATCAGGTCTACATTTACGTTCTTAGAAATACTAATGACGGCCACATATTCTTGGGTGGATTGAAAATAAAAATGTAAATAACTAAATAGACCCTAACTACAATATCCCATGATGTTAACTTAAACACGCATAAATAAAACTGGTGAAATATATTCATTAACATAAGAAAACCTTAATGGTTTGAAACACGAGCGATACAATATCCTTGTATTAAACGCTCTCTTTCTTTTACAAGCATCAATTTTTTTAAACATACTGTGCATAGTTTGATTCTTGAACACTACTTTTTCTGACATTTGAACGTCTCTTTAAAACCAAAGAATATTTGTTTAATGACAGCGCAAAGCCATCTGTGACGAGTACTACCAATTCACTAACACAATACAATAATATAATATCCTATGGCCTCGGGTGCCGGGTGCAAGCTTTGTAATTTAACACCAAGAGGGTAGCTTGCATGTAGAATTTCGTTGTTCCTTGAATCATTATGAAAGTTAAGGAGGTTAGATATCTAAGCTCCTTGAACACTATAGCGCTTTCTAGTAGAGAAGTGAGGAACTTTGTGTTGGCGGAAACTCCCGAGATTAATTTTGCCATTATGAACACGGCCTACTGAATTCAAATGTGTTCTTTGACATGCCAACATCGTATGACATGCGTGTCGTATTTTTTCTGCCTTTCAAAAATCACTTACCACGGCCAGGAGCGAACCTGCAATCTTGGGGTTAGTAGACCGACACGCTATCCACTCACCCACCGTGGCAAGCTACTAACACAATAAGAAACGAGGAATGTTATTTTGATGTGGCTTGTTCCTTAAGTACGATACTAACCTAATGACATTGCAATATACTTGCCCTACAAGGCAACCAATTGACGAATACACATCTATTTGGTGAGTTCACTGAATCTGATTCGAGTACTGTGTTACTAACTTCTTTGTCTCCTCGTTCGGAGACCTAGAATTTGCTTTGAATACTGCTTCTGGCTGCTGTTCACATTGCTCTTTCATAAGATAGGCGCGACCGGCCCCAAATTTGTAAATCTCGTGACCTCAACTTCTATAAAAAATACGTCTTGAGAGTTATGATCTTCTCTTTCCATTAGATCTCAACGTGCTGATACTAAATATGACCTTGGATTTAAAAATCAATCATAGATTTTCATGCAAATGTGTTCGCGTGTGTAGGTCTTATACCCCAGAAACATAATTCCCCACACTGGCTTTGTTTCAGTTACGGCCCGATGTGAGCTTAACTCAGGTATTGCCCAGTTACTGCGTGATTAATTGAATCCGTCAATTAATTGGCTTGAGATTATCAGCTTAATTTTACATGCCATCCGTTCCATGTTTCCATGTTATAACTGCACTATCTCAGCTTAATTTGCAGTTGTCTTACATAATCACGTGCTTTTGACTCTGGTAAGATACGCCTCCCGGTATGACCCAAGAAAATAGTGAATTTATGCTGTCACTGACTCCTCTATTGTCTGCCTCTGCGGATGTTTAACTATAACGATATCACGGCTCGGCTATCGAAAGAATGTCTATTTTTGTAACAACACGTTAGCTGGTTGCAACTTAAATGCTGCAGTACAATGTCCGTAATACCTATTATATTGTAATAAAATGCACGTATCTCTTTAGCTCACTCGATAGGGTGCAATAAACCATTTTTAACACATTTGAGTTTAAGGTAAATACATTTGCATATTCCATTTGTTATCGCTGAAGTCTAAGAATACCAAAATTAATTCTGGAGGTTATTATTGTCAGTAAAGGTACATTATGCCTTAATATTTTTCAGTAATTGTACCAAACTTACTAAGTTTTCTGACGGTTTTCAATTGTTTTTGGAGGACAGAGACTGTCTAGTGTGACATTGTTGGTTTCGTAAGGTTTTGTAGAGGTACTTGTCTTGTAGATTTGGATCTGATGATGCTCACTTGAAGAGCAAAACATGTCTCTCTTAGTTTTCTCCTTCTTCAGTAGTCCATAACAAGATAAGCTTTAAAAAACACCATATTGTTTTTTGAATAATCAATTCTTGTTCCGCATTGACTTACAATATAGTTTGAAACTAGGCTAATTAAAATACTTTTAAAATTGGATTTATTTATTTATTTCGAAAACAGTGTACATTGTTTCGAGATTCTCTGATCACATCTTCAGCACTTAAACTATACATGTGAAACATGTCTTGGAAATGCTTCACATGTATTGTGCCCATGAGATCACCTTTTGTCCGTGTGTGAGTGTATGTGTGTGTATGAGTGTATGTCCCCCCTAATGAAATCCAAACGGCTGGAGCGATTTCAATGAAACTGGGTTAATACTAAGTTCCTTTTTCAAAGTATTGACGAGGTGGAACAATTAAAAATAGTTTCTAAACCAGAACATCGTCTTCTTCTAGTGCCTATCTGTCGGATGTTGTGACCATCATAGTTCTGTCAGTTTTGGATGTTCTGATTAGTTCTTCACTCGTGTGTGAAGTCCATGTTATTAAGTTTCCAAGCCAAGATGTTCTTCTTCTTCTTCCCCGTCCTCTTTTACCAGGCATCTTTCCTTAAAAAAGTGTTCTGCAGCAGTTTATACTTGTATCCATTCCTCATTACATGACTTAAATTTTGTAGCTTTATGCATTTTACTGTTTTCAGGACTTCTTTCTCTTTCTTCATTTTGTGTAGAATGTCATTGTTTGTAAAGTTATCTGTTCATAGCACTCTAAGCATTCCCCTGTAGAGCCACTTCTGTAATGCCTCAAGTTGCTTGCCCATTGTCTCGGTCAAAGTCCAAGTCTCAGATCCATAGAAAAGAATGGAAAATATATAGCAACGTAGAAAACTTAATTTTGTTTCCATCGAGAAGTAATGGCTCTTAAACACATTAGCCATTTTACTAAATGCAGCTCTGGGTTTCTCGATACGGACTTTAATTTCGCATGAATTATCCCATTGGTCATTAATGTTAGTTCCCAAATATATGTGTTTGCTTACTTGTTCAATTGGGGTACCATTAATATTAAGATGATAGAATATATGTATATCTTAATAAAATATATTTTAGGTTATTTTTTCGCATATTCCAATAATTCGAATTATTTTTGTTGACCGACTGAAAGTTACAATATCAAACTTAGTTATGGAACGAAGGATCGAGGGTAAGAACTGTATGGGTCAGGGGCGTATATACAATTTGTTTTCGGGGAGGGGGGGGGGGAGTTATCCTGGAAAATTGTGAGTAGGCCTATTTTCAGGGGATTGTCACCGCAAAATACCCAGAAATATCAACCAATATCTTAGAGCATAAAACTTTATGTAATTATTTTAGGTAAGATTCAAAGTTTATATAGCCTACAATATTACTGGCAATACAAAAAAATGTAAAATACAACACAACACACAAATAACATTTTAAACTTAATGAATTTTCTATTATGATCTATGGAGTATGAATGGCAAATATCTAAATATTTGTCAATTTACTAACCAGAAAGGAAATATATTTTTTTTTTACAAGTTGATAATTTATTTCTCAAAAGTACCATAATGTGGATTTCACAGTGTTGCCTCACATGGCTGAGTGTACCCCGTTTCAGCCCTCAGACTAGAATTAATTTTTTTTTGGCAGAGCCGGGAATGGAATTTGGACCTCCGGGTCGTCAGCCTAGAATGCTAGCCACTACACCACGAGTTAGTCTAATTTCTATCTTAATATTGTTTATAACTTAACCAATAAGTTAAGATTAGGGTACAACCAAATATACAATTAGTTTGTGCTCTTACCATAACAACATTGTCTTAATTTTTATTGTTTTTTGGGGGGAGGGTAGGGGGGAGGGCGGCACTGGAGCCCCTCAGCACCCCCATTATATACGCCCCTGGTAGGTGTAGACCAAGGCTAGAATATGTTAAAGAGATTGCCTCGGAAGTAAGATGTAATAGCTATGTAGAGTTGAAACGATTAGCTCAGGACAGGAAGGCAATGGAGGGCTGCATCAAAGTAGTGAAAAAAAACTGAAGTCTCCAACAACAGATCTATTATAATATTCCCATCACTTTGTTCCTCAAAGCAACATTCTCGTAACTACTGTTTGAAAGCCATTGTTACAAGAAGATATTAGGGGTGCTTCACTGAGGCGCTCGGAGTGAAGTTGAGGTCTATTGATTAAGTAATTATCGCTATTTGTACTTTGCTCGTGGAACTTGTAATGAAGTGAGAGTGGCTGGAGAGAATATGAACTCCTAACTCAACTTGACTGCTGGCTCGTAACGATTCACTTATGGGATTAAAAATCACCTGATAAATCAATCTAGATGGAGATAGATAATTTGATGTAACTTCTCCCTTGGGATCAATATATCTCGCTACAAAAGCAATTTGAGCACGGTACTTCATTCATTCCTTTGCTTCCTCGGTGCGCGTTTGCTCACTTCTATCATTTTAAGGGGGTTGGTAAACCTCAACACCTTCAAATACTTACAATTTTAAACAATTTTTATAAACTAATGAAACTTCTAACATATAAACTACCTCATGTGTGGAGTACATGTGCAATTTTTGGCGTGCATTCGGACGTCCCGGGAAAATTGAGTTCATTGTCTTTGACACGTTTCTTGCATTTGCGGATGATATCGTGATCATGGGAGAAACCCTGGATCAGGTGATAGAGACACAACTGGATTTCTCACAGAAGCAGGGAAGGTTGGTCTGGTAGTCAACGACTCAGAAACAAAATATCTGAGGGCATCTCGTCGGCTGAACAATCTTAATAGCATCAATATTGATGGGCACAATTTTGGGATGGTAGAGGATTTCAAGTATTTGGGATCGGTCTTTTCGAACAGGACTGATATAGCAAAGGAAGTAAACTACAGCAAAGGATAACTGCAGCAAATCGTGTTTCCTATAGCTTGAACAATCTTTTCAAATCACGTTTGATTTTACAGGAAAATAAAATACATATCTACATGACCTTGGTGAGACCTGTGGTCCTATATGGCTGTAAAACCTGGGCCACCTGGGCTCAGAACAGGGAAGCATGGAGATCTGCATCAAATCAGTCAAAAGACTTAACACTCAGACAAAACACAGTTGGAATTCGAGATGTGCCATATTTTCTTAAACCAGAAGTTCTTTATCTGATAGGTGTCTTAGATCACTGCAGCAACTTCATTTACTCGTACCCGAGTTCCATGTGCTGATCTGTTACGGAAGAAGGAGTCCGCCACGCTAACAGATTTCCCTTGAGAGGGATATAGAAACAAACAAGCGTTTTCTTCACACAAACACTATTGAACTCCTCCTGGTTGTTTATTGAGATGAATGTCGTGCAGCACGTAATTTACAGCTGTACTTTCAATTGCACAATGGGACTTGGAAGCTAATTTTACCTTAGAATGATCCGATAAATTGGATTGCTCGGTGAAGTGGTAGTATCAGAACTAGGATGTACTAGAACGTGTATAAACTTTCAACAGATATCCTAATTAATTTTAGTCGTACAGCGAATGAGGTTTATTTTGGTTGCAGATTTATGACCTGGTGTCCCTCCTGTTAAGTGATTTGTACGTGAAAATACCATCCCACTGTCTCTGGAATTCAAATCCCGGTTGTCTGGGTGAAATGACAAGTAGGTATCACTGAGCCATCACGCTTCTCATATAGCCTACAGTACGAACATCCCAGTATTGAACCTGATCTTCTAACAAAGGGATTGTACTGACCACGGCGACTAAGCGCTTTAAGGCGCAAGGTTGTCTCCAGACTCTGTTGACGATCGGGCCCGAATCCCACAGCCGGCTGTCTTTGAAATAGCTTTCCGTCTTTTCTAATTTACAACTCAAGGAAAATGCAGAGACGGTACCTTCCAATAGACCACGTCTGCTGTCTTCAACTTCCTGTCCAGTGTCACTATCATCGAGCCCCTCGTAATGTACTGTAGTTGTTAGCATTCTTGGTCGTCACTATGAGGGTCTGGGTTTGGCTCTGCCAAGATATTAAATCCTGGTCTAATTAATTGAACGGGGTTCACTCAGCCTCGTGAGAAAATCTGAGTAGAAGATGGTTTGATTCCCACTCGTTTAGTACCTGCAATTGTAGATTCATTTTGAGTAACCGATATACGACAGTGCTGCTAACATGATTCTACGCCCGCTGATGGCCAGCTTGGTGTCCTAGGCGAAACCCCACACAAGACACGGCGCAAACCTAGAAAAAATGCTGAGTTTTAATTCACTGGCCGTAAAAACCAATATACCATTATTATTATTATTATTATTATTATTATTATTATTATTATTATTATTATTATTATTATTATTATTATTATTATTATTATTATTATTATTATTATTATTTGTCATGCCCAACTAAAGAGCGTGTTAGAACTTATTTAGCTTATGATATCTCTCTTTTACCAATATCTCTTCATGCGTTCACTGTGCTCTTTTTTGCGTACTTCTGTCCATCTTATGTTCTTCCGTGTAGGTTTCTCGGCAAATTCGTGCCCATGTATTAAGATTCTCAATTTTGTTCAGTTGTCAGTTATTTCTTCATTAATACCAACTTTCAAAGTTTCAGATGCGCAAAGAGCTTATGATTAACGAGAGTATTGTAGCGTCGTAATTATGTCTTTGTGATATGAAATTTTTATTACATTTATTCCAAGTAATTTAGCAATAATCATTTCCTGGTTGGATTCGTGATTTAACCCTACTGACTGAATTATTTGTTTTTATTGTTGTTAATATTTTAATATTTATGTGTAATTTAGTTATTTAAAAATAGTTTTGCCTATCATACTTTCATTGTGTTTTGCTTTCAATAATATGGTGCGTTTCGCGGGGTTACCTTACGCAGTTTTCAGTACAACCTGCAATGTTTGATGTTCATTAAATATTAATGTCGTTGAATTGTATCACGTAAAAGGGCAAGTATGCCTTGTGTACGGAAAAACTCCCGCCAGCGGATCACGTCCACACACACAGCAGAATGTTTTTGGTAAACATTGCTCCGACCTTTCGATTCACCACGCTCCAGGGAAACCAATTTACTGAGCTACAACTGTTTACTCTAGGTCCTGCACACGACTGTACAAGTGACAGACATATTTGCTTTCAGTCTAAACAAGTTTCATATTGTAGACGCGACTTTTCTTCAACATTATTAGGGTCGCCAAGGTTTGGAAATGAAATCCCAGGACATCATGGAAGGAGGGGAGATAAAATAAATGTATTCACTGACTGAATATACAGCTGACCACAAGTATCCAGAATAGCTACAAAATTATAACATTTACAGTAACATATTAAGATGATTACACTCACAATCATATTAGTATATTGTATACCGGGTGAATCAGCTGCCCCACATAATATTGTTTTATTCAGCCCAAATAACGCCTGTTATCACGAAGGTCGATATTTCTCTGCTTGCATCTCGTATTGTACTAATGCCTTATAATTTTCTGTAGTCACATCGAGGGGAAAATAATAGTGTCCAGTATCGTTTTCTGTCTTTTTGTTACTATAGTGGTTAGACTATTATTATTTATAGTGTGAATGTTAGTGAAATGTCTTACTTTCAGAAGCCCTAATCTTATTTTATGTAGGGCGCTACTGCAAAGGAGCTCTTAAGCTCTAAGTGTAGCCGTGGAAATACATCAATCAATCAATCTTGCGTGACTTAACGCACTGGGCTATGCTGCGCTCTGTTAATAGACATACAAATGGTCTAATAAATCTTCTTTTTTTAATATTTAATGTTATCTAAAACAGTTTTCTACCTACAGACTAGTTTTAACCTCCCAAAAATGGAAGGCAGAAAGATAACTGCTACCGATAACCAAGCGTTTTATAACTGAGATGAGGAAAGGTCGGGTGACTCTACCGGAGGTCTCCAACATGGTAATCTTTCTTTGGGAATCGAACACTCATATTCTCAGTTTTGCCTCACGACACTAAGTGTACCCCGTTCCAGCCAACAGACGAGAATTAGATTTCTTGGCAGAGCAGGGTATCGAACCCGAAGCTCCGCTGGCCGCTACACAACGAGATGGCTTTCGTCCCTGTTCAACAGGAATGCTAATGTCTTGCCACTGTGCCATGGATTTCTGAGTAAGATGAGCCATTACAGCTGGAATCTTACATAAAATTCGTTTCAAGAAGGCGAACTCAATATTAACGGCTTCTTAGTAGTATGAAAGATTAGCAGCAGTGCATATGTAGCTGTATTTTATTTGAATTTCCTGAAACTAATAATAAACTCAAGTAATGAGCCCTCCAGATGAAACACTTGAGTTTATTAACTCCTTAGCTTGCCGCGGTGGGTGAGTGGATAGCGTATCGGTCTACTAACCCCAAGATTGCAGGTTCGCTCCTGGCCGTGGTAAGTGATTTTTGAAAGAAGATAAAAATACGACACGCATGTCATACGATGTTGGCATGTCAAAGAACTCATTTGAATTCAGTAGGCCGTGTTCATAAAGGCAAAGTTAATCTCGGGAGTTTCCGCCAACACAAAGTTCCTCATTTCTCTCCTAGAGAGCGCTATAGTGTTCAAGAAGCTTAGATATCTTACCTCTTTGACTTTCATAATGATTTAAGGAACAACGAAATTCGACATGCAAGGTACCCTCTGGGTGTCAAATTACAAAGCTTGCACCCGGCAGCCGAGGCTATATGATATTATTATTATTATTATTATTATTATTATTATTATTAACTCCTTATCGGGTAGCAGAAAACAGGGAAACCGCACAGGAAGCATCACAATGTTAGTGTTCAAGGGTGGAGCAGTTGGCTAAGCGTCAGCCTTGGAAGCCCAAGACAGAGGGTTTTGATCCCGACTCAGTTTGATGGCATTTGAAAATGAAAATCCACAGCCTGCTTCCAGTCTCCGACCGGGTCAGGAATGGAATGAATGAAGCCCCCATCTAGCGGCGAGGATATGAACTGTGCCGGCTTCCGAGGCCTGACGCACTCCTCTGGGGCAATGATTAAATGAATGACAGATGAAATGAAATGATAGTGGAGAGTGTTGCTGGAATGAAATTTTGACAGGGAAAACCGGAGTACCCGGAGAAAATCCTGTCTGCCTCCGTTTTGTCCAGCACAGATCTCACATGGAGTGACCGGGATTTGAACCACGGACCCAGCGGTGAGAGGCCGGCGTGCTGCCGCCTAAGCCACGGAGGCCTCAGTTTGATGGCATTTAAGGGTGTTAAAATGCAACACACTCATGTCAGTAGATTTACCGGTGTGGTGGCTTCTGTAGCGTAGTTGGTAGCATGCTGAGCTTCTATGCCCAAGGTCGTGGGTTCAATCCCGGCTATAGGCGTCGGATGTTTTAAGAGCGTTAAAAATCCCTCAGTATGCCTTCGCTCGGAGGGGAAGTAAAGTCGGCGGTCCAATGTCATAGATTTATGGCATGAGAAAGAACCTTCCTCAACTACAATTGTGTGAAGCCAAAATCTGTAGGTAAACATTGATAACGCTCTATTGGTTCCAACGTTCACCGCCAGGTGCTGACTGCAATGCAATCTAGTAGCCAAGTCCGCAAGCTAGGTGTCGTGGATGGTAGCATTTGGTAGCAAAAGTAGGAACTACTTGAAATTATTTTCTGCAGTCATTACCTGAATTAAGACAGATAACACACATGAATACAGCCATCACAATTAACACCGGTTATCACACAGACCTACAGCACACGGGGCTACATGACTGCGTTTTCAGAGCCCCAAAACTAAGGAAGCACCAATCAGATTTACCGGTACGTAAAAGACCACCACCTCCAGGGAAATATTCTGACATCCTGCCGTCTCTAAAGGCAGCATTCGTCTCTGTGACGAAATCAGGTTACACTTCTGCTTACCCTACTGTCCTTCTTGTTCCATCCACACCAGTGTTTGGTAGTCCTAGAATACAAAACCAATTAGTCAAAATCAAAAAAGAAAAAAAAAACACAAAACAATAAAAATTGGTCAAAATTTGTCCAAAAAAAGCTCAAAGTAAAAAAAAACTTTAAATCTAAAAAAAATAATCAAATTTAGTCACAATACAAAAAAGAACAATCACAATTAGTCAAAATTAGTCAAAGAAGCTCAAAAAATCCAAAACACCCTCAATATCAAAATAAGTCAAAATACAAAAACAAAACAATCACAATTAGTCAAAATTAGTGAAAACTAGCTCAAAAATTCCAAATAAATAAATATATAAATTATTTTTAAAAATTACAAAATAAAAAATCAAACAAAATCATTCTCCATTGTGGTAGCCTAGAGAGTGAAATAAAAATTGACGTAAGCGGTATCTATTGTCAGTTTCTAGAATCGTAGTTGTCACCGATAACAACGTTGCAATTAGCGCTACCGGTCTAGGGTTAAGGGGACGTTATGCTCATCTCATTATCATCCCTCCCTATATTATTCTGCTAAGGTCCCATTCCAGTTTTGTACCGAAAATAAAGTCCCATTAACACCAACCTACACATATGGGGTACCTACAGGCTCAGCATAACCCAATGTGTAAGCGAAACGCACTCACTTACTCTTTAAATGCCCCACAATTAAATAAATACCTTAAAACATGTATATTTACAATGAAATAATGAAAGAATGTAACACGGTAATCATGGTAACAGAAGCTCACAGGTCCATCTATTTCTGTAAGACGCAATGCAATTCCAATTATTATATTACTGTGAACGTTTCCGGACGATTATAAGGTTATCACTGAACCAAATTAAGCTGTAAAATTCATCAATACATACAGTATAATGCGCTTACGGGGGTTAAGGGGCACTCTAGAATTTTTACACGCAATTTTCACGTGTGAGTGTGGTACGAAAGGTCTTTTTCACCCGACAATAAAGAGTCTCCGAAAACCACATTTAAAGGCCCTTAAATTAACAGTGTCTGTGATATTCCCAGAAAACTAACTTCGCTCTGATATACCTACGAAGGAAAGAAAAAACCCTAACTGAATTGATAAACTCTCATTATTCATACCAAGGATAAATCAGTCATAGCATTCATGATTGAGATTTTGCTAAGTGTACTCTTTACAACTAGAATATTCGCGGGCGAAGCCGCGACGGGTAATGCTAGTTATTTTTCTTCTTCTTCTTCTTCGTGAATGGGTCGCTTCGGACCACGCGAAATAAACACTTTCTAGCCTTCCTGTTGGCCCAGTATTCCTTCATTCGCAACGAGTGGGTCTGTTTCCGCTGCTCTGACCATCGATGTTGTGGAGTCTTCTTCTCTTCTTCCTCGAAATCCCGCGTCTGAGTGATTTTCCTGATTTCCTTCCGGTCATGTAAGTTTGGTGATCCTAATTCCTTTAAGCCTTTTTCTGTAAATTTATACCAATTTGGTCTAGTAGCCTTGTTCTTTAAGAAAGTATGTATTTTGTGTGTCAGTCTGTTCGGGTCCATTCTTTCTATGTGTCCCATAAATTGTGTTCTTCGCACATTGTGTCTGTGATTTTGAAAACTTTTTTGTATATTTCTAGGCTTTGGATAATGTACACCATCTTTTGTTCTCAGTCCAAGGATATTTGATGTGTAACATCTTTCCACTTGGTTGCTGGATATTTTTGTGGGAGTGATTTTGAAAAATGGGATGGAAGTGGATCGGACGGAAGTGTGTAAGACGCACTGCCAGCTGGATCGTATCCCTCCTGGACATTCATCAACACTCAACAACCTTTTTTATTTATACACTAATAATACATAACAATTCCAAGACTCTCTTTTTTTCCTTCATTGCCTACTTGATATTTCTACCCTCGCACTGCCATCTTGATACTCTGCTGCTAATCATATCAATATGACTCATTTAAACAGAATCCATATGAAATTACGTGTTGGTCTGTGAATCAAGAGGTCCGGGAACTGGGAAAGCCTTTAATGAGCTACTGCTGTGCACATTACAATTACTCGCAAGTTGGCCTCTTTATAGGGAATTTAAGGTTATGAGCGGTGTCGCGTCTATTAATCTAGTTGATCCATATCGTATTCTTTATTTAGGCCAGTGATGGTGGATGCTACAAATCATCTAATAAAATGAGTTCCGTATTATAAACTGCAATATCTGCAAAACACTCCATTTTACAATAGAGTAATATCTGTGCCAATAATATTATAAAATAGCGGTGTATCAACAATTACACGTGAGGTTTCTTCTATGTCAGATGTTACATATCATATGCGACTACTGTAAGGCTCGTAAAGTTTTTTTCTAATTATCTTACGTTCTTTCACTTCTATTTGGTGTTTTAGTGTTTTGTGTTGGAGATTGAGTGTCTCTGAAGCATAGAGTGCTTCAGGTTTGATTACGGTTATATAGTGGCGAATTTTGCAGTTCCACAAGAGAATCTTTTTGTTATAAACATTTTTTGTTGATTGAAAAGCACTTTCCATTTTCTGAAGCCTCGATTCAATTGATTTCCTTTCGTTGCAGCTTGCTGTAATCCATTCACCTAAATATTTAAATTCGTTACTCGAAAGATTTTATTGTTGCCAATTTGAAGTTCATTTGCTGCGGTTTTCATGTCAGTCATAAATTTTGTTTATCAAACGAGATTTTTAATCGAATTTTCGCCGCTTCTTCTTGTAGTAGTTCAATTTTCTTTTGCGCGACAGAGATATCTTGGGCAATTAGTGCCATGTCATGAGCAAATGCTCTGCAGTCTAATTCCATGCCTTTCAGTTTTGGCCCCATTCGGTGTGTTGGATCATTATTATTATTATTGTTACTATTATTATTTTCGTTTCGGTCGTCCAGGGACCACGAGCCAATTTCAATGCTTTGTCCTTTGCTGTTCTTTTTCTTCCTCCAGTATTCCTTCATCATTTCACTGTGTTTCCTCTTCCTTTCCTAGGACCACTTCGAGCCGGTTTTCGTTCCCTTCCACCGTTGGAATCCTTCCATTTTTTGCACGTTTTGCCTAAAAATATCTCTGTGTGGTGAATCTTATTCTTATTGTTGTTATTATTATTTTTTGATTTGTTATCCCCAACTAAGGGGCACGTTAGAACTTATTTAAGCGGCTTCGGCTGTGTAGTTGGTAGCATGCTGAGCTTCTATGCCCAAGATCGCGGGTTCAAACCCGGCCGAAGTCGTCGGATTTTTAAGAGCGTATGCCTTCCTTTGGAGGGAAAGTAAAGCCGGCGGTCCCATGTAATAGATTTATGGCATGTTAAAGATCCTTCCACTAATTACACCTGTGTGAAGCTAAATTAGGTTAAAAATGTAAACAACGCTCAGGTTCCTACGTCCGTTGCCATGAGCTGACTGGGGTGGCGTCTAGTAGCCAAGTTCGGAACTAGTAGTTGTTGACGGTGGCGTTTGCTGGCAAAAGTAGAAACTACTTGAAAAATTCAAAGAAAGCCGTCCTTACTTGAATTAAGAAACAGAAACACACACTAATACAGTCATCACAATTAACACCGATTATCAGACAGATTCTACACACACCCAAAATACACGGGGCTACATGACCGCGTTGTTGCAGCCCCTAAACTGAGGAACTAACCAACCAGAACGTATTTTGGGCTGGCTGCGTGACTCTGCGGCAACGTTCTCGCCAGCTGTTCCCAAGGATGTAAGATTGAATCCTGGTACAGCCAGCTGGCATTTGAGGACGCGAAAATACGAGGGAGCCGTGTCAATAGATGTACTGGCACTTTAAAGTTCACCTTAGGGACAAAATTCCGGGACGTAAAACCAATAACATTATTATTAGAACTTATTCACCACAACATTTCCCTTTTTCTTCCCAATAACTCCTTATCCGTTCGCTGTGCAGTCTTTTGCGTTCTTCTGTCCATCCTGTATTCCTCCGTGTAGGTGCCTGTTTATTAGGGTTTTAAATATTGTGAATGATTTCTTCGTTGATACCACCTTCCTGTGCGTCTCTTTTTTACCAGCCAATTGTTATCGTCCTTCAGAGATAGTGGTGCTAGGTTAAACATTTTCTTTGTTGTATATTAAGGCTTTCACGGCCCGGATTATATAAATAATTCATGTTTTTTGGGCTAATGCCATGTGTATTTAGATTAGAACCATACGTTTCGGAGAAACCTCGCCTCCTTTATCAATGGAAATCAAACAATGTGGCCAAAGAAAGTATATCAATGAGATTACAAAAATTACAAAAAATATAGATAAATTCCTCGGTTCGTCACCAGAGAGCAGCTGCCAGAAATTACTGTATGGACCATGGTAGAAACGGCAGACAGACTAGTAAGTAAGGAGAAGGTAAAGGGGGCGGGGTGAAAATATAGAGACTCCTCGAAGAATGAGGATGTCCAAAAGAAGAAGGGGGGGGGGGAGGGTTAGATGGATATAAGGAAACATAAACAAAAGGGAAGTGTATCTGAACGATACCTAACGTCATACAGGCAACGGCGAAAAAACAGATGGAAACTCCTACAGTGATGAACAAAGAAGAACAAATCCAGGCTCTGTAGCCATAGAGGAAAAAAGTACAATTTGAAATAGGTGAAGAACAGAGAGACTGAGAGGAACTATCTTCCTAGTCCTTAATAACTGGTAGCCAAGTGTCACTTAGCTGATATCCAGTGTCTCTGTTAAAATTATTGGGATGTTTACGAATTTCAACTGCCTCCCTTATAATTCTAGACCAGTTGTGCTTAACAAGGGCAAGCGCATGAGTATCCTTGAAACATACATCGTGCCCTGAAGACAGGGCACGTTCAGCTATAGCTGATTTGTCAGGTTGGTTTAGACGGATGTTCCTTTGATGCTCTTTGATGCGAGTTGGTAGGACCGTTTTGTTTGTCCAATGTAGACTTTTCCGCAAGTACAAGGGACTTCATACACCCCAGGTTGTAGTATTGGGGACAATTTATCTTTGTTTAATGCTAAACGTTGACCAATTTTCGCCATAGTGTCAACGTTTAGCATTAAACAAAGATAAATTGTCCCCAATACTACAACCTGGGGTGTATGAAGTCCCTTGTACTTGCGGAAAAGTCTACATTGGACAAACAAAACGGTCCATTGCAACTCGCATTAAAGAGCATCAAAGGAACATCCGTCTAAACCAACTTGACAAATCAGCTATAGCTGAACATGCCCTGTCTTCAGGGCACGATGTATGTTTCAAGGATGCTCATGCACTTGCCCTTGTTAAGCACAACTGGTCTAGAATTATAAGGGAGGCAGTTGAAATTCGTAAAAATCCCAATAATTTTAACAGAGACACTGGATATCAGCTAAGTGACACTTGGCTACCAGTTATTAAGGACTAGAAAGATAGTTCCTCTCAGTCTCTCTGTTCTTCACATATTTCAAATTGTACTTTTTTCCTATATGGCTACAGAGCCTGGATTTGTTCTCTTTTGTTCGTCACTGGAGGAATTTCCATCTGTTTTTTAGCCGCTGCCTGTATGACGTTAGGTATCGTTCAGATACACTTCCCTTTTGTTTATGTCTCCTTATATCCCTCTATCCCTCCCCTCCCCCCCCCTCTTCTTTTGGACATCCTCATTCTTCGAGGAGTCTATATTTTCACCCCGCCCCCTTTACCTTCTCCTTACTTACTACTCTGTCCGCCGTTCTACCATGGTCCACACAGTAATTTCTGGCAGCTGCTCTCTGGTGACGAACCGAAGAATTTATCTATATTTTTTGTAATTTTTGTAATCTCATTGATATACTTTCTTTGGCTACATTGTTTGATTTCCATTGAAAAAGGAGGCAAGGTTTCTCCGAAACGTATGGTTCTAATCTAAATACACACGGCATTAGCCCAAAAAACATGAATTATTTTCTTTTCCTATTGTCATCCAATAGTTTGTTGTTTTAAGAGGTGTAACATCGAGGTAATCGGCACCTGATGGTTTGTGTGGTAGTAATAATAATATCGTATGGCCTCGAGTGCCGGGTGCAAGCTTTGTTATTTGAAACCCAGAGGGCATCTTGCATGTCGATGTGTGGTAATAAAAATGAAAGATGATGACTTGGAACCTAAAACTAAAACTAATTATTGACTTAACAACTAACTCACTTACTGGAAGAACTGTTATTTGTAAATCTCCAGTCAGTCAAGGCCCCATTTTAATGGTGATCATAAACTAATACATGTAATGTTTTCCAGCAGTGTTATTTATATATATTGTACCTCCACCAAATCACTAGGCAAGTTCGTGTTCACCGACTGAAGAGCTTCAAATAGCAGTTGGTATAGGCAACACTGAAAGAATGGCTTCATAACTTTACATTACTGGAAGAAGAAAGGAATAAATGAGACGGAAAAGAGAAATAATGAACCGAAGGAAAAGAAATGCCTTCAAACCACGAAGCATGAGGATTGAAGGAAGAAAGGAGACTCATTAAAGGCAGATTGGGAACTGAAAGATCAGTGGGTTTGCCCCAAAGTCAGGAAAAGGGGGAAGAACGAACCCAGCACTGGAATCCCTCGAGGTTGGGCTACACACACTCTGCCTCCTTGAAGGCCCTGAACAGAAGGCAGGAGATACCATGAAAATTAAAATGAGACGTCTGACTCCTCGAAGAATGAGAGTATCAACAAAGACGTAACAAGGGCCAATGAAGCCGAAAAATTGAAAGACTACCTAGTCCTCAGATAACCTAAACCATCGGTGTTGGAAGAGACTAAGAGTTGACCACGGAAGGTCGACAGGCAACAAGACAGAGACGTGCCCGGCACAAGTAAGAGGAAGCAATACCGGACTAAACTTAGGTCTCGTGGTCGCCAACCCACGTCCTACTAGTTCTGAGCCACTAGGGCTAATTCAGTCTTATATTGATCCTACTTTCCTCATACAATTATGTAGATTGTATGGTTATTGAAACTATCAAGAAGTGATGATAATGTGTCTGTTTCTGAATGACTTCACTGACTTGTATGATGTTAATATCACTTTTATGTTCGAACATAAAATAGTTATATTAATTATCGTCGAACATAAACAGTCGTATGCAACTCGCCTATAATGGTAATTAAGACACTCGTATGGAAATTATAAAACTCGCATACGCTCGTTTTATAAACATACTCGTGTCTTAATTATTGCAATTATAGGCTCGTTGCATAATGTACTATTAGACGTCCATCCATTAGGTGGTATCAAGGATACAATTGCCCGTTAGTAGGTTGTTAGGTTTATGACTCAACCAATTTTGACGAAATTTATTACCAGAAAGGTCTCACCATCAAAATATAATTATTGAAGTTATTGGTGATTCCGTTGCTGACAACTATAAGCAATAAAAGAAAATGGGAAACTTGCTTATAGTGTGCGGAAATGCTAATATCTTGGTAATAAGCCACGGGATATCCATTTTTAGCCTATTTTCATTTTTGAAAAAAAAAATAGGCTTATGAGATCACCTTTTGTCCGTGTGTCTGTCTATGTGTGCGTGTGTGTGTGTGTGTGTGTGTGTGTGAGGATTTTTG
Source organism: Meconema thalassinum (assembly GCA_946902985.2). Classification (NCBI taxonomy): domain Eukaryota; kingdom Metazoa; phylum Arthropoda; class Insecta; order Orthoptera; family Tettigoniidae; genus Meconema; species Meconema thalassinum. The sequence goes on from OX336391.1 coordinate 264,293,655, forward strand.
TGTGGCCCCCTAATAAAATCTAAACGGCTGGGGCGATTTCAATGCAACTCGGTAAGTTCATAGTACTATTCCGCGCGACCCAGACCCTACCCTGCAAATTGTGTTACGTCTCACCAATCCAACGTGGCGACTGTGCGAAATATTTTACCAGCATTCAATATCTCCGAAACTTTTACCGATATCACCCTGGAATCCTGTATGGTGATAAAGGAAACTACTAGAAGTTCACCTATGTACTTTTGAAAACCTGGTAACTACAAAACCAACATGGCAGCCAAACGAATTTGCGACTTTTAAATAGACGTTTCTCGCGATTCAACCAACCAATCGCAATAAAACTTGGCACAGTATATGTTTATACACATTGTAATGCGCCGACATCTAACTTCGTTCAATTGTTTACATAACCTCAAGATGGCGGCTGTGTGAAATATTTCACCGGCATTCTATATCTCTTAAACTATTACCGGTATCACCATGAAATTTTGTACGGAGATAAAGAGCACTACTGAAAGTTCATCCATGAATCTTTCAAGAACCGGTTAACTACAAAACGATCATGGTGGCCAAGCGAATTTGAGAGTTTTAAATAGACTTTTCTCGCGATTTAATGATCCAAACGAAATGAAACTTCGTAGAGAAGAAAATATTTATACCCATTGTAATGCACTGGTATCAAATTTAGTTCAATTGTTTATATAACCTCAACATGAAGGCTGTGCGAATTTCGAAAATTAAGTTTTTATTTCTTGTGTTCTAATCATGCGATCGAAATAAACATTTGCATAATGAACGTACACAATAATCATCACCTAATTGTACATAACTCTATGGACTACATTTATTAAAATCCAACATGGCGACCATCCGAAATATTTAGACGGTTCTCAATATCTATTAATTTACTACAGCAATCAAACTGAAATTTTGTAAGTGTATAGATGTTATAAGCATATGTTCACCTATGGGACGTTCAATAACCTGGCGAGCACAAATCCATCATGGCGGCGACGCGAAATTTAAATATTCAAATGGACGTTTCTTGCGTTTTAACCATCCGAGCGCAGAGATACTTGATACGGTATATCCTTATACACATTTTAATCGACCGGCATCTAAATCATTAAATTATTTTCATAACCACAAGATGGCGGCTGTGCGAAATTTTAAAATCCCGCTTTTATTTCTTGTCTCCTAATCATGCGATTGCAGTTTGAATAAAACACCTACACATTAATCTTCATGTAATAGTACATAAATCTAAGGCCTATAATATAAAAATCCATCATAGAGACCATCCAGAATATTTGGACGGTTCTCAATATCTACGAATCTATTACAGCAATCAAACTGACAATTTGTATGTTGATAGAGGCAATTAATATTAGTAGGATATATGGAAATAGGCTATTTAGTTCTTCACGGAACTACTTGTTTTAGTTGTCTGAATCCTGAATCATCTGACGGGACATTTCCCCTCAAAAATCGTACACGCATTAACCGTAAATCGAACCCTGTCCACGTTGGTGAGAAACAAGCAACTTGAACTCAACGCCATCACGTTCCAGTATTGGGACGAATAAACTTAATGGTCACTTTACAGTAACTCGTAAAGGCCTCACTCAAATTTGACCAAACAAAAGACACAAAAGCCTTTCATGATTCATGAAAATTTAAGAGTTTTCTCTTCAGTGAAGCGTAAATAAGAGGAGATATCATATTTACGCCTTCTCTTGAATAGCTCGTAAACAGTTGACCTTGTTGGCTGCAATCTTTGTACACGCCAGCAACACATTATTCACAGGGCCACTGACAATGAGTAATATGTGATGCCAACTTTATGGTTGATTCTCTAGCTTGATGTGCAGTCAATTGATCGTTGCCCTTCAAAATACAAGATAGTGGGTTCAATGCCACCCTTGGATATACGAGGCACGTCCAGAAAGTAAGTTCCGCTTGGTAATAAAATTAAATTGTGTACAGATACAGAAAAATTATTTATTGCACAACATTCTACACCTCTTAAACTACTTTTCCACATAACTGCCGAACTTTTGCAGGCATTTGTCATAGCGTGGCACAAGTTTTTGGATACCTTCTTCATAGAAGTTTGCCGCCGACCCGTAAACGAGAGTGGAGACTCCCCTGTAAGATATCCTACTGTCTGGCCACCACTGTTAGGCAAATTGCGTATGTGGTCAGGAGAACTCCTAAACATACGCAGTTCTCCTGGTAAGCACGCAATTTGCCTAACAGTGGTGGCCAAACAGTAGGATATCTTACAGGGGAGTCTTCACACACGTTTACCGGTCGGCGGCAAACTTCTATGAAGAAGGTATCCAAAAACTTGTGCCACGCTATGACAAATGCCTGCGAAAGTTCGGCAGTTATGTGGAAAAGTAGTTTAAGAGGTGCAGAATGTTGTGCAATAAATATTTTTTCTGTATCTGTACACAATTTAATTTTATTACCAAACGGAACTTACTTTCTGGACGTGCCTCGTATCAGAACGGACAGGCCCAAAGCGCATCACACAGATCCGGTGTGAAAATATAACGCACCACCAATGCACGATGTATGAAACGTATGTTGTTCCAATTGCAACAACCAAAACAAGTAATTTCAACTTTACAGTTACCCTTCATAACCTCACATAGCATAGACATTATATTACCGAATTGGTTTCACAGACATACCTGACGTAGAGACCTCGTATCCTAGGCAACAATGTAAGTAAACCCGTACACTTTGAGGGGAATAGAAGATATTTCTACGTAAAATATACGTCTTTTATCATTATTGACTGAAATAGTTCTCCAGGAATATCGAATGAACGAATTTCTGACCTGAACCATTGATTTTCAAGAAATGGAACAGCTAGATCATCTAGTCCTATTGTGGAATCAAACACAGTATCTTTGTATATGTAGGGTCACTGAAAATGAGAATGTCTTCTCCTTTTTCCTGTTAAGTGTAAGACCAGGTGGCCTGTTGTGATCTCGTTCCATCTCTTCGTAGGTCGACCTACATCTCTTCTGCCTCTAGGTTGGTATTCGAGGAGTCTTCTGGTGATCCGACCGGTCTACATATGTAGTACATGGTCCTTCCAAGCTGATCTGTAATTCTGCACTGTGTTGATAATTGGTTTTACTTTTAGTTCTTTAAGGATAACCTCAGATCTTGTCCTAACCCATAGTGTGTATCCAGCTGTTCTCCTCAGCTCTTCTGCCTCTAGGTTGGTATTTGAGGACTCGTCTGGTGATCCGGCCGGTCTTCATACGTAGTACATGGTCCTTCCAAGCTGATCTTTAGTTCTGTACTGTGTTGATAATTGGTTTTACTTTTATTTCTTTACGGATCTTGTCATATCCCATAGTGTGTATCCAGCTATTCTCCTCATGAACCGCATCTCGGCACTCGTTAGTCTCCGTGCATCCCCTTTGCGAAGGGTCCTAGCTTCGCTGCCCTATAGAAGGGTAGGTTTGGCTAGGATGTTGTATAGTTTGAGTCATGTGTGCCTCTGGACTAAATATGGCCTGAATATGTTATTTATTAGTCCTGTGACCTTAGTGAAGTTGATGATTATTTGTGCTGCATATCGGTTTCTTGGATGTAACTGAGGATATAGGCGAGATATTTAAATGTTGATACCTGCTCAAGGGTTGTAATTTCTATTGCAACTTTTGTTCTCTCATGGGTTTTTCCCGATGAAGGCCATAACTTCAGTTTTGGTAAGGGAAATCTCCATGTTGTAATTGGCTTGAATTGGATTAATTAGTGGTAAATGAATTCAAGTATGTACAGTATGTATAATATTAACCATATCTGAAACAAATTGGCCCTTATTGATCAACTTACTGTAATTGAAATCTAAGTTAAATGGTATTAAACAAAACCACCAATAGTCAATAAATATATTATTATTAGTTGTTTGTACTAGGACTAGTTTCGACCACAGTGTGATCATCAGCAATCTTAACAAGTTGTCAGAAGAAACTATTAGAAATATAGTTGCAAGTAATTGAAACTATTGTATGTTTTAATGATGAATTGCTCTTAAAATATTTCAATACTATCAACATTAGATGTGTTACTAAGTATTTTAACCAAAAGTACAAATTATCTTAAAAAGCAAACATTTTTACCATTTGAGGAAAATGCAAGAAAATTGCCGTTTTGAATAACAGTTTCCCGTAATGGACATTTGTGTTGGGATTTTAATTGTGCTCTCATGTTCTTCTCCTGCATTACGAAGTAGAAGATATTCTCTACCCCGTATTAGTCTGTCTTCTAAGTGCCCGGGTATGAAATGAGCTACTGTATCGATTTGGCAATGGTTTCTAACGCTGGATGCCCTTCCTGGCTCCAACCTCATGAAACAAGATAATAGGTAAGATCGAGGGTTCAAAATCCCTCAGCATGCCTTTCTTCGGAGGGGAACTAAAGTCGGCGGTCCCTTGTCATAGATTTACGGCATGTTAAAGAACCTTCGACTAATTGCACCTCTGTGAAGCTAAATTAGGTTAGAAATGTAAACAACGCTCAGGTTCCTACGTTCGTCGCCAGGAGCCGACTGCAGTGGCGTTAGTAGCCAAGTTCTGAACTAGTAGTCGTTGACGGTGGCGTTTGTCGGCAAAAGTAGGAACTACTTGAAAAATTCAAAGTCTGTAGTCCTTACTTGAATTAAGAAACAGATAACACACACTAATACAGTCATCACAATTAATACCGGTTATCAGACAGATTCTACACACAACCAAAGTACACGGGGCTACATGACCGCGTTGTCGCAGCCCCTAAACTGAGGAACCAACCAACCAAGATAATAGGAAATAAACTCCTTGAAGATGAATGAAATGGGAGCAATGAGTTGCAAGGAGTGGTCGTGCGATTGGAAGAGATAGTATCCCGTCATTTGTCTGGGGATGTAAATGGAAAACCACAGAAAACCATTTCGTGGAACGCCGACTCGTATTCAGAATCCTGAGATAATTAGTTAATTATGTGTTGTTATTTTAAGGGACAGAACAGTGAGATCATCTGCTCCTAATCCGGAGATAGCCTGATCCCATGGTCTTACACGTTAACATGTGTAGCTGCCCAAATTATTTCTATTAACCCATTAATGCACAGAGAAAAGTAATTATTCCAAATTCTTTGAAACTTTCACTATTTGGTAAGGTGTGATGTACGAAATAGGTGCAAACTATTCTAAATTTTTGTAATTTCAGAATTACGACCCGGATTATACGTCATGCGCCACTGATAGAAAGCCTATATCTCTTCAGACACTAATAGAAACTAATAAAATATCATTATATCAATATATATTATAGACTATCAATCTTTAAAACAACTACAAACTTAGTACTAACAATAAGCTCACAATAATTACCATTCTCTGAGCATCATTATCGGCAATTGTTGATGAAGTTCAAACAGCTCTGTCGTAAGAGAGACAAAATGTTCACAACATAAAATCGTATGTACAGTGCAGCAGACATGAAGTATGTATGCTAACAACCAGTAACAAAACAATATCTCAAAGTAGAGTTGCCGAAAAATGAAATATGTTTAGCGTATGATAAGTCACACTATGAGCATTAATGGGTAAAATACTTTCCTCTCCTTCTGCACCTGTGTTTTCTTTTCACTTTCAGTGAATTTCAACGTCTATAATTGTCTCCGTTAACATATTTGAATAGCGTTGTTATTGTTGATTCAATTAGGGAGTTTGCGACATCATGGCAATGTACGTACTGTAGGTATGTGTATGTGGAATTTGTCTGATAACCTCTATGTCAATTATGACATAAGACTTATTGAAGAGAGACATTAGCAAATTTCAAGCTTGTGAAATGAAATGTTTAAGATCTGCTATGCTAACGACGAGAATGGACAGAAACTGAAATGACTGCATTAGGAGGGATATGCTGGTGACCTTAACAATGGAAGAAAGGCTCAGAAGAAGGAGGTTAGATCAAATTCACTGAAGATCTACAACGAAAAGGAACGACCCTACGAGATATACTAATAGAAGAAGTTTTAAATGTTAGAATTCGATGCAGAAATCTTGTTCACTTCAATACTACCAGTCCCGCTGCTGGAAGGATATACTCGATGAATCAGCTGTCCCTTAATAATATTTTTTAAGCAGTCCAACTAGCGTTGTTATCGGGAAGGTCGATATGTCTCTGTTTTCTGGCTCTAATGCATTGCAAGCACATCCTGAAAACGATAATAAATAATTAATAATGCAGCCAAATGGCCAGTAATATACATTCAAATTGAAGACACTTTTAAAAAAACAGCCATAGACCAAAATTGGGATTTTTGAACGGTGACCTCCATTTTGTACTTTGCTACATGCAGCACCGTTTGACATACAAATATTTCACAAAACCATCCATAGTTGCATTATAAATGCATGTTAAAATGTGCCCTGTTTTACAAAAACAACCATTGTCCTTTGACTGTGTTACAAAAAGTGCCAATGTCCAGAATAATATTAGGCTTTGTTGCAAAAAGTGTCAATGCCCAGAATAATCTAGACGACATACCGACAGCTACAGATTGATTCAACTATAACTGAAGAAGACATCAACAGATACAAAGTTGAAAAGCAAGTCCACCTATATAAAGCTGTTAAGGACTTTGAATTGAGGAGACTGTTGAAACGTTTGGCTCAGAGAAACAAGGTTACTTGCATCTCTTTCGATTTCATGCAAAACCTTCCCCTACCTCATATTCATTCTTGTGAGTTTTTTATGCCTGCCAACATTGGTACTACGTATTTGGGATTCTTGACTTGGAGACGAAGCTGGTCAGCATGAATAGAATGATGTAACTTCAATGCTACTTAAGCATTTGAATATATATGGAACTAGAACTAAAAGGTTGATACTATTTAGCGACAGATGTTCAGGCCAGAACAAGAATCAAGTTATGGTCCGATTTCTCTATGCTCTGGTTCACTTCTTCCAGGTATGCAATACCATAAAATTCATATTCCATATTAGAGGTCAAGAGTCTTGAAGCCGAAGGGAGTGTTGCAAATGATGACATTGATCCTGATGATAATAGCAGTGGTGATGAAGCACCACAATAAATCAATGGACTATGAATTATTATTTTCATTTGTGATTTTGCATAAAAGCAACCAATGTCCACTGAATTAATGAGAAGTTATTTTTTCACTTTCAATAAAATTTATAAATTTAATGTAAAGTGCACTGATGAGTGAAATAAATCCTATAGTTCGATATAAAATTAGTATACTGAACCCTTGCAAAGAAGCATATGAGACTCAATTACGGAGGGTGTAACAGTATATTTCGTAAAGTTGTTGTTAAGGGCTTCTTATAACATACAGGGTAACATATAACAAAATAACATGCAGGAAAAAGTGAATACCAGGATTAAAACATATGAATTTAATAAACAGATCAACAAATTTACACTATTTACAACAAAAACACAAGGTCTCCCAAATGACACCCTCTTGAATTAATAAAAATGCCAAACTAGGCCTGATCACAGGAGAGATCGTAATCATCTGGACCAAATGTCCCAAATTACTGCAATGACATGTGCGTGTGCGGCTTCTCTGCATGCGGTACGATGTGTACAATTTAATGCGAGATCCGTTACCATCCAGTACACCTTCAGGAGGCGAATCCGCATTGTCTTAGAGCCAGACAGACCCGAGGAACCAACTAAACACTAATTAAACTAAATCCGACACTTCCTACACTGAATAAGACAAAATAATTTCCGCGTGAAATTGGAATCAAAGAATTGCCGTAGCAATCCACACTAACGCCTAAAATTAGGACTTTTCAAATCAACACAAGTAAATCAACACGTGACCAATCAAGAAAAAAAACCACACATGGCCGCTTGCCATTTTACATGAAAATATGAAATACACCCAACGGTGTCACAACAAACAACAATCTAACAATATAAGCAAATGAAATGAGTCACAGAAATCACTAGGCTCAGAGCCAACATTTACATCATAAAACAAATATTTCATTTCATACGATATGCGGTAATTCTTAACGGACATGGCGAACTCCCAATTAATATTATGATCCAAAGATCATTACAAGAACAGGTTTGCTACAGATAGCTTACAGGGGTCAGTCGGTCAGCTGGACTGCCTAATCGATGAATCACCAGACACAGACGGGCGCACGGTGGAATCTGCACATCTGTCAACCCACGTGTAAACATACCTCGACCTGCCGTAGCAATGGCTCGAGTCTCGAAGAAGCGTGCTCCAAATAGCACATAATATACGTGTGTGTGTCAAATAAAAATATCTTAGCATTTCCCAAGGAAATCCAAGAATCAGCACAGGACAAGGTACAGTAGCCTCCAAGAGCGCTCTGCCTGTCCATAAAAAATACACACACCTTGACACAATACACACACCAGAATCACACGTATGGGTTTGACAGAAACCTGAAATAAAAGACATAAAATATTTCCACCGACTTGCGTTCCCAGTCTAGTCCGTGACTGAAGAACCTGAAAAGGGATAAAAAACTAAAAAAAATATAGAACTAAGGTGTTCTACAGTGACATCTTAAAGTGTTGCGCTCGGCAACCCTAGTATGAATAAAAACCTATTCGTAAAACATCTAACAACTCTTACCCCCTTCTCCTACTTAAAATGAATTTGAATAAAAGCACCATTTTTCGACCATGATGAATTTCGCATTCGCATGAATAAAATCCAAATGCAGGCGCCGTGCATACTAACAATGACTCATAAGAAAAAAATACAATCAAACAATTTTTTTTGGCCACGTGCCAACGTACATTTAACAGGTAACAGTGTCGGCACACGAAATCTAAAATACACAAGAAAAACAATGAACAAAATTATTTACAACGTTCCCGCGTCTAATCTAGCAACATATTGAATAAATCAATGGTTTGTACATCACCGTCCAGCTTGCAGAAAATCAACCTCCATCCCAATGCCTTCCCCCACGGGAAATCTACTCCGTCATCGTCGACATTCTGGTAGAGGCGTAGCACATCATTCCACCAATCGACCTTGCTGTAGACATCTTGGCGTGGCTTCTTGAAAAGAAATGTTCAAAATTAATATTCTACCTAGCTAGAATCGCTATGAGCTACTGACTTTCACTCAAAAGTCCTGGGCGATTACTCCACGTTGAACTGGCCCTATCTAAGCATTTGCTTACTTCACACGCACATATACATCACACAACAACAATATAACACAAAATTTACAGAAAATATTTCAATCTTAGTCCGCCACGCAGCTGGCATTTAACAAGTCCCACAAATTACGTATGCCGAGTAGCACTTATCTCAACTAGAGATCTCCCCTCCGCTAGGCATGAACTCTGCTCCCAAGAGCACAATAAAATGTTCGTTCAGACTGACGTGAAGTATGCTCACCAGAGCCTGATAAAATTGTGTCTCAAACCAGCGTGAACGATGCTCCTCAGAGCTCGATAAAGTTGTGTCTCAAACCGGCGTGGACTATGCTCCTCAGAGCTCGATAAAGTTGTGTGTCGAGCTACTCATCACCGATCAATTTATTAGAAACTGGCATAATGGAGTGGAGTGGGGGCAATCTGAGAAAATAATCTGTAATTTTCAGCTCACAGACTTGGGACTAGTATCAAACTTCTTCTTTTTATTTAAACGTCTCAATGCACTTATACGGAATCCTATCGCATCGGCGGTTCTTCATACACGTGTTTTCAGCGCCTTTTTTTTGGTACGCACATCTCCGCGTGGTTTAGGCGTCCTCTCTCCTGATTCGCTGATTCAATCTTGTATCGGTTGGAAATTCACCTCTGACACGCCCATAAAGACGCCAACTTGGATGCGCGTTCACTCTGAATTTGTCCATGAACTGGGCTTAGCCGGTCATCCCCAGGAATAACTACCACGCTACCTCTGTTGCAAGCGTTGCGACACACTACCTGCTTTCCGTTGTCAATCTCCAACATGCACTGCCTGGATATCAGTAATAATAATAATAAAAATCATGAAGACTTATTGATCGGCAAATCAATAAGGGTTCAATACTACGATTTAATAGAAGAAAGAGACTGGTCACAGTTTTTTTACTCTACTGAAATTTCAATTTTTGGACTATGGTTGTTTTTGTAAAAGTGTCTTCAATTGATTCACAACAGAATTGAGACAATTATAAAATTCACTCTGAACAACCCATCACGTGGTATCTCTCACAGAGTTTCCCACACATACGACAAACACAGCCCGCGCATGGCTCATATAAACGTATGGTCCTACAACACTTGTGATGGAAACCATGCACTGCAAATCTGGTAACAAAATGTCTGAGCTGATAATTTGCTTCTTTCCAGTCAGTCGTTATCATGGCATCCGTGGTGTAAAATTCCATCCAAATATCTATTTTATTTGCTATGTGTTCTCTGACTACCTCTATGAAGGCCGGCGTGGGAGCAAGTGGCATTTTCAAGCGTAGATCTTCTAATAGAACTATTATTTTTTATTTTCCCTCGATGTGACTACAGACTAAAACTATGGAAAAATTCAGTATCGTTTGCAGGGTATACTTGCAATGTACAGTATTAGTACCATGCGGGATGCAAGCAGAGAAAATAAATTATATCAACCTTCCTGACAACACGCGTTAGTTGGGCTGCATAAAACAATATTGCTAGGGGCAGCTGATTTACCCAGTATAGATGATGATGATGAACCCGTAACTTTCTTGATGGCTGTATTTGTGATTGAGGTTAGGATTAGTGTAGGGTGGCCATGGCCTTAACTTTGGTACTATCCTAGCATTTGACTGGAGTAGAAGTGGGGGAAACCATGGAACATCACTTCTAGGATAGCTGAGGTAGAAATCAAACCCATCACTTCACAGTTCTGCCTCACGAAGCTGAACGAACCCCATTCCAGCCCTTTGTGTAGTGGCTAGCATTCTTGGCTGTCAATGCCGAGGTCCAGGTTCGAATTACGGCTCTGCCAAGAAATTTATTTCTGGTCTGAGGGCTGGAACGGGGTTCACTTAGCCTCGTGAGGCGGATTCTATTCCTACCTCAACCATATTGGGAGTGATTTCCCGTGGTTTCCCATTTCTACTGCAGGAAATGCCGGGATTGTGCCACGGCCACTTCCTACGCAAAATCCAGCCTCAATTACAAACACACACACTAGTACGATAACTAGCTTCAATTTTCACAAATCACGTTAACGTTTATACATAAAATATAACCATTCCGAATCCGGAGGGATGTAAATGGGGTCCTTTCTCGAAAAAGTGAAATATTGCTATACATTTCTTAGTATGTGAAAAATTGGATCCATTCAACTTTCGTCGGATAGCCTAGCTTGCCACGGTGGGTGAGTGGTTAGCGTGTCGGTCTACTAAACCCATGCTTGCAGGTTCACTCCTGTCCATGGTAAGTGATTTTTGAAAGGCAGCAAAAATTACGACACGCATGTCATACGATGTTGGCATTTCAAAAAAAAACATTTGAATTCAGTAGGCCATGTTCATAATGGCAAAATTAATCTCGGGAGTTTCCGCCAACCCAAAGTTCCTCATTTCTCTACTAGAAAGCGCTATAGTGTTCAATGAGCTTAGATATCTAACCTCCTTGACTTTCATAGTGCTTGAAGGAACAACGAAATTCGACATGCAAGCTACCCTCTGGGTGTCAAATAACAAAGCTTGCACCCGGCCCCGAGGCCATACGATAAAAATAAAAAATAAATAAAAATATCGGATAGCCTAAGGGTCAAGAACGTATCTCCGTAAAGTTTATCAGTATCATTAACCAGTGACCAATGAGGTGGCAAAAATGGCGTTTTGAGAAAAATCACACATCCCTTAAGGGGCAAAATATAAAAACCGATTAAAACGGTCAATGGTCCTCAAAAATGTCACATCAGACTTTTGTCTGAAATAATTTTTGATATGACCAACCTTACGCCAAGGGTTGAATAAAATATTTTTGGGATTATAAGATGGGGCATCTCGTATGCTAAACATGTGTAACTTGTGTAGGTATATAACAATTGGCTAATAAAGTGAATTAGAAATAATTTGCTTTGCCCGGTGAAACCTACCTCCGACTTCCGACGTGCCGAGAGGGATATTTTTACACAAAATTCTTCTTCCAACATCGCAATATTATAGGGGTAAGATAAATGTATATCAGTTTCCGATGGCTATAGCCGAATTCACTGAATGGTTAATAAGAGAAATGGAACTCGCGATTTAATGCACGCTGAGTTATTGAGGCGCCTTTCTGGGGGCTGACATTTCAGTCAATAACCTCGCGTCGTTTGTTTATTACGCTCTTGAATAGCACAGCGATTGAAAGAGATTCTATGATATAATGAAAGCTATAACTTCAAAGATTACAATCGAATGAAATCATATTCCATTAATTATATGATAAGTGATCTCATCTCCTTTAACTGGCGCTAAAATAAATTTTGGATGTGTTAATACCAATAAAGTATGTTCCACAGTAACCCTACTGAGAGTAGAAAGGGAATTGTGGCTCTTACTTCTGTTGGTGAAATGTTTCTTCTTGAATTGTGGGATGAGAGAAGTGACGGTATTGGCCAGTTTAATATTTCTGTCTAACTCGTGTCCTGTAGTCTTTCAAATTTAAGTTAAGTTATAAATGTCATTTATATTTGGTTTTATTAGTTTTATTAGTTGTTAATGACCAGGAAAAAGGACAGACCAATGAGTGGGATAACACTTAGAGGTGGACAGCTGAAGAAGGTGAGATGCAGATGCAGAAGAATCGACCAAGGGGAATACCAAGAGATAGATGGCTGAATGGGGTGGAGGAATGTGTCAAGAAGAGAGGCGAGGACTGGACCAGAGTGACAGCGGAGAGATGGTGGGAAGGAAGGACTACAGTAAGTGGCGAGGCTTATGTTCCAAACAGACCCAGCTGTACAAGATGATGATGAGATGTTATAGGTATAGTTTCTTATTACAATACATCAAGTCAGAACAATGTATACGCTACATAAAGGGATCTCACTAGCCTCAGTGGCAGTTCTTTAACAATAAATTCAATTCAATTCAAATTCCCGTTGTAATTGGTCCTCGCCATCTTTACTGTTTCCCTCATTCTTCAAGGGGTTAGACCTTTTCTTTTCATCGTATCTCTTGCCATCTCTACATGGCGCTAACGAAGGCAGGGCGTGTGTAGCCCCACCACTTATGGTGCACCCTGTATAATACTACATCCTCAAGGGCAAATGGCAGATGAGCTTGGAAGTGGGTTACCCCGAGGGATTCCTGTGCTGGGTCCGGTATTTCCCTTCTTCCATTGACTTTGGGGTGGACCCTCTACTCGTTCCCTTCCCTGTGCCTTCCATGGCTCTACTTCTCTTTCCAAGTCCCTCAGTCCTCATTCATAGAGGGTTGAGGCCAGTTCTTTTCCTCCTGTTCTTTAATTCCCTTATTCTTTCCACACCCCCCACCTCTTCTTCTAATAGTCCGTAAGTTAGTTGTAAATATTCGTTATAAAATTTTCACAATCATCCAAACTATTAGGAGCCGATATCCTTGATATTACGCCCCTTAAAACGACAATTAACATATTCATCATTTCTTCCACAATGATAGTATACACATTGACATACAATAATACAGATTATCTGACTTTTTTCAACAACACCCAAGTGCACGAACCAGATGATCACATTGCTCCAGGTTTTAATATTGTTGTTACTGATTTGAAGGGCTAGCGACAATGACTATGCCCCAAAGAATACCAACCTAACTTTCGAGGTGATGCGTATATTAATTTCCTATTGGGGTAAGCTTAAAGCCACTGTTAACAGTCACGTATGTTAGCTCGCCCAATTCTGAGACTCACGAACATGTGTGAGATGTTGATTCCTTTAGGGGCTTTGTAAGATTGTAGTCATATAAATTTATATAATGGGGTGTGTATGTGTGAAATCTGTCTGATAGCTTGTGTCATTGTGATGGCTGTACTGTGCGAGTCCAAGCTCGATGAACTTGCGGGATGAGGAGAAGGAGCAGGGAAGGGTCAGGCGAGAAGAGAAGGGCCTGTCAACAGCCCGCAGTGTTACGTGACATGCTCGTCTATTCCATTACTGCTAACATAGGGTCTTCTCTGAAACCAGTGTGGCGTTGGGAATGAGTCAGTGAGTCACCGACCAATGTATTTCATTCTGTACTATACATGGACCGAGAAACCTCATCACCGTTTCTCATAGTCCGCGATGCACATTCCTCACCGGTTCACGCAGCTTAGACTCGAGCTGTAGTGATATGTGTGTTTGTAAAATAAGGCTAGGATTTAGAAGAAGGCAGCCGTGACCTTAAGTTAGGAACAATCTCGGCATTTGCCTGCAGTTGAAGTGGGAAGCCACTTCCAGGATGCCTGAGGTGAAAATAAAAACCACCTCACACAGCCTCATGAAGCTGAGCAAGATATATGTGCTACCCTGTAATTTTGGAGAAAAAATCATATTTTCCTCCAAATTCTACCTGACGTTAAACTACAGCCGCAGGTAATAAAATAAGATCGTTGTGATTTGTTACCAGCTTTGTTCAATCTGCCGGAGATTGTATGGCTTTACCCTCAATGAATTGCCCTTCTAAGCGGATTTCACTTAATTAGCACGCTATCGTAAACCGATTATAAGGTTACCGCACGGGAAGTAAAGATCATACGTTTGGTCTGCCATATTCTATTGAATCCAGGCACGGAGCGTAACAATACGAGGTTACGTATGCTCTCCTAATCACTGTTCCCCAACTCGTGGCGTAGCGGCTAGCATACTTGGCTGTTACCCTGGAGGTCTGACTACGATTCTTGACTAAGCCAAGAAATTTAATTCTGGTCTGAGTGTTAGAACGGCGTACACTCAGCCTCGCGAGCCAAAACTGAGAAGAGGAGAATTCGATCCCCATCTCAGCCATCTTGGAAGTGATTTTCCGTCGTTTCTCACTTCTACTCCAGGCAAATGCTAGGATGGTTCCTAACTGAAGGCCACGGGTGCCTCTTTCCCAATCCTCATCTGAATTACGAATTACAACTCGTGTCCTGTAGTCTTTCAAATATAAGTTAAGTTATAAATGACATTTATATGTTGTTTTATTAGTGGTTAAGCAAGGTTTAGTTTCTTATTACAATACATGAAACCAGATCAATGTATACGCTACACACACTGATTACAGCCATCGCAATAGAAAGATCAGACGGAATTCCACACATTCACTCCTATTCACGAGGCTACATGATCACGACATCAACATCATCAATAACAACAACTACAACGATACGGACCACAAAGATAAAAGAAAATAAAGAGAAGTAATTTTCAATCAGTTTATATTCTGAACTGTTCTAGTATACTTCTCTGTTCTAGTGTAATTTACCATCCACTTTATTAAAATCGATTGGTACAGGTGTAAACAGATAAGAGTTCACCAAAAGTGAAAGAAAGAGATACTGCCACCAGCAGCCAACATGCATCATCGTGGTAAATATCACTAAGCATAAACGATTAACTTCTGAGAATCTCACTCTTGATGTTTGAGTATTGTATGAGAGAATGATCATGCCCCCCCTAAAATATTGCGCTCGAGTAACGGCCTTGATCTACGAAACGACCGATGCCCAGCCATTTGGCCGGCAGATTGCGGAGTGACGCGTGGTCAACGCGTCAGGTCTCCTCGCTCGTTACAAATATGTATCTTTCGAAATCCCGAGAACACAAAAACATCATGGCGAGCAAGTGATTTTCAAATATTTAAAATAACTTTTCTGGCGATCTAATCACCCGAGAGCAATGAAACTTGGAACAGCGTAACTTTATTTAGAGCGTATTGTAGAGATATTATAATGGTGTTCAATTTGGTGTCCGGACATAACGTACCACGGACAAAACGTACCACTTGATTTTCGAGGACATAACGTACCACCTAGGTCGTTATCTACCTAAGAACGGGTTTCCCGTAATCCCCAAATATTTACGCTAGGACATAACGTACCACTTGATGTCAAACGGGCATTCCAGTTACAGGTTCATTACCACAAAAACATCAGTGGCGATCACACTGTGCGGCTTTAAACATCTTGGTATTGTAACATGGAGTTGTGTACAACGAATAAGGGCGGTTTATGTGCGCACTTCGACGGATGAAGTACGAATTGTACATTGAAAGTTCAAAGAGAAAGAAGAAATATGTCAAGTATGATCAACAGCTTGACAGAATAATGAAGCGGTATGAAGAGAATGGAAACTTGAAATCTTTCTTGAGAGCTCTCTCATATTCGCAGATCTTGGAATGAAACTTCACATGGCGAACTTGCTATTCGCTAGGATATAAAACCCACATAAAACATTTTAAAAAGTAAAGGAAACGAAAAATGACCAGAGCTTAACCACAGCTGATTTTAAACACGCCAAATTGTTTATAAACATTTTTCCAGTCCAAATCCTGAATACAGTATGATGGGAATCCAAAAGCTTATGATATTTTATATTAGTTTATGTTATGTTATTGCCCACGTATTTATTACCAGGATTAATTGAGCAATACCGAGCAAGTGGCCGTGCGGTTAGAGTTTCATGCACCCTAAATACTTCCCACTCTTTCAAGTGGTACGTTATGTCCTCTCCTGAATATTTTAAGGTCATTAGCTGACTCTTCGTAGGTAATCAGCCGGCCAAGTGGTACGTTATGTCCTATAACCGTTCAATTTATATCAAAGATTTCAGATGCAGCAGTACAAAATTGTAAAACCTTAATTTTATTTATCGTATCTTATTCCAGCGTTTAAAGAGATGATTCGTATGATGGACTATGATAACGATAATTAACTAATGACCCTACATTCTGTAGCTTACTTTTCGTAAATCATAGAAGCCGTGCATTTGAATTTTCTAAAAATTAACTCACGTTTCTTCGTCACAGAAAGATGCCATCTCAAGCTAGGATTCTTAACCACCGATATTGAAAGCCAAGTATTCTAGCACATAACTTCTCATTGTAGTGGTGTTATGAAGTCATAAGTCGTGCAGCAAAAGCTATTTATTATACATCACATGGAAACTCCTTTTCATAGGCAGGAGAGTTATATTAGAAAAGACCAGTGGGATATATGAAAATAAGCGAATTAGTTCTTCACAGAACTACTTGTTCAATACTCAGAGAACGCGAAGCATGAAGGTCGTTTAGTTTTCAATTACACGAAAGAATCAAACAATATTATTATTTTACTTTAAGTGAAGTTTAAAAAATAATAACTTTGTGATAGTAATCAGTTTATTGAAACTCAGTAATTTTTCTAGTTTTATGCCGTGTCTTGTGCAAGGTTTCATTCGGGCACGGACATCAAGAGCCCGCTGATGAGCCTATCGTGGTGTTTCTAGGCAAAACCCCGCACAAGACACAGCATAAACCTAGAATTATTGCTGAGTTTCAGTTCCGAAAACCGTGAAAGCCAATATACTAATCTGTTTATTGTAAACAGAGCATTTTCTAATTATGTATTTTGTAAATTACATGTTTACAATACAAGGGGTAATACTATGAGCCCATAATAAGAAGAAACATTTTACATTTAATTCCAGGAATATTAGCACATTTTGTAAAATCATTACTGAAACAAGATGTTCGGGAAAGAACATATAGCCTACTTTCTCCGAAATGTATGGGTATAGTTATAACTCTCTGTCCTTATCATCTCCTAATTTCTTCCTATTTGAAGTGCAAATTGGCACACAGGATTTGAACAGTGGCGTTCAAACCATAGTTTATAATTTACCCCAGCATTTTGCAATTTCATCAGCAAACACTCCAAACACCGACTACTTACAATAATTGAAACTTCGTTGCTCTAATAAGGCCCATCTACAATGCGCAGTCGGCAGTCCGTAGTTGGTAGTCCTCGGTCGGCAGTCGCGATCGACTCCGTGTATACTATAGGCACCATACACAACATGAAGTTGCAGTTGGTAGCTGGCAGTTGGCAGTCGAGAATTTTATCCTTGACTGCCAACTACCCGACTGCAGCAATGTAATAGCCAATCAGAGCAGATCAGAAACTGACGTCACGTTGTTGTTCTGTGTCGTGTACGAATGATATAGAACTAAGTGAAGTAACTTCGCAACCCGTTAATTTATAGGCTAATCTTAAATACACGGTATAACAAAATAATCCATCTCCAAATCATCCATATTGCAAGTTTTGAGATTATCAACAACGCCTCTGTGCACAAGGAATAAACGAATGTTACTGTCTTATTACTCCTAGCAGTCGTTAAGACTGGGTTCACTAACTGGCCGGTATAGAGCGCTGCTCGAATCTATAGTTTCTGTATAGTACAACTGAAGGCTGGAAGATGTCACACCAGTGGAGAATGTCGTTTTTTTTAATATATAATTTCCATTGCAAAAAGCACCATATAAAGCTTTATTTTATAACGTCTCAGTACTCAAGAAACAATAAATATAAAAACTAGTCGTGATATCTAGTTGTGAAATATCGAACAATATAATCCTAACAGAGCGAGTGCATTCTAGCGGCCAGATGAAGAAACTTTTCAATAAAATCTGTTACCTTTTTGTCAGCTAGATGTCTCGATTAAATCTGCTGGCGAATTATGTTTTAATTAAGTATATGTTTTGCACCGTAATATGCACAATATAACGCTTAATTTTAAAACGTCTGAGTCATTACAAAGCAACAAATATGTAAAATGTCAAGCAAAAAACATATCTCTGATGGGGTTTGAACCATAGGCATATGAATGACAGACTAACGCTTTACCACGGAGCTATTTGTGCCAACGAACATTGATCCATATAAAATGACTTACATAGAACTTGTTAGCAAATAATGATTTATACTAAACGATTTCATCACTGAAGTATATTATTTATATATAAAGCATTTCATACAAAGTTTATTTATTTTGTTTGAGTACGCTATATTGCATGCAATACTCAAATTAGTGAAATATAAGTCAGGCACAAGATATCCGCTGCCATCTTGTCTTATTAATGAATCAGCTGAGCTTTTTAAAATCACGTCTGCACTATAGTATTACAAAATAAACTTTTAATTTCGTACGTGCCTCTTCCTTTAGAACAGTTAAAACGATTCTCGGCTCGATAATCGGAACTGGTGGGTCCCATGATATGGATTATAAAGTTTGCATAATTCGCACGGCCGCCATCCTGAAATGGTATGGCGGACGACCTTGTAGTTTGGTCACAAGACGCATCCTATACGAAGGTATGTTGTTACCAAATTTGGTAGAGATTGGATGATTTAGTTAGTCGTTATTTGATTTTACGTTTTGAACGTTTGAGTGGCCGCCATTCAGTTTTAGTAAAGATGGCGGCGATATAAAACATGACACTGAGGTGTCCTTTGCTAGTGCTACCTTTGTACCAAATTTCGTTCAATTCGCATTCACCGTGTTCGAATTGATAGGGGGGGACAGACATTCAGAGTACACACACTCACACACACACACACAGACTCACACACACACATACACACACACAGACTCACACACACACATACACACACACAGACAGACACACTTTTTTCGCCCTGTGTTGATCTCATAAGTCTACTTTCATTTTTTGCAAAAATCGAAAGTAGGCTAAAAATAGTAAAAGCAATACGGTTTATGCTTCCTAGAAACATGGCTTTTTGATATCATCGAGACATAAATCCTATAGTTCTGAAATTGGCTTCAATGTGAGTCTTCGAAATTACAACTTTTAGGAAAATTTTCTCGTGATGAATTGTTTTATGTGGCCCTGATTTTCCCTCTTTACCCTTCAATGTACATGTTCGTTAAGAAATCCGAGGTGTCCTGGTTGTTTTACTAGTGAAAATGTGGGGTCGTTATCTAAATCTGAGAAGCAGATATCTATCACTAAGGAATTGGAACACTGGTAACACAGTTGTTTATAGAGACTGGATAACTATGTGTGTCAATTTCTATTGTACTGCAGCACTAAATGAAAGTTAATTGATGTGCCATAATCATGTGTAACTTAATTTTTGAATAGTCCACGTACAAAACCGTTTAGAGTGGCATACTTAATGTATACGTTTTACCATTTTTACGATTGAGCATGACCTTTGCATGTTCACGGAAATCTTGTGAGGTATTAGACCTACGAGTTTACTCGTGTATCAGAAGGGCAATGCGTCCTATTGAATTGAGGTCATTCAATGAACTGGAAATAGTGGATACAATTCACGTGCCAAGCAATGCGACCAAACCTCTCGTATACACATCCAGCATTATAAAACCGTTGGTATACTTGCGTATGTACTGCATGTTGTTAATAACTACCCTCTGGCGTAGCCGTGTGCCTTAAAGTACTCACCACGACCGTGATGAGGAGCCGGAGATTAGAGCTTTAATTCCCAGCGTTTTAAATTTTTATCTCTTTTTTTCTTTTAATTTTGTATTTTGTTTATTTATTCTTCTTTTCGTTTTTCTCTTTTCCTTTTTTATTTTTTAAAATGATTTTTTCCTTTTTCTTCCTGTTTACTTTTTATTTTGTTCCTTTTTCTTTTCTTTTTTGCGCTGATAGGGGGTTATCCTGTGTGTGGTATTTTTTTAGTTTTTCCACATTCCCTCCAGGCGATTGCCCGGGTAGTAGCTTATTTCAAGTTTCAAGGCATCTACTCCATTCTCTCCCCTATTACAGCTACACACACACACTAGTGCAGTCAACACAGAAACACAAGTTATCAGACAAGATCAACACACACCCAAGCATTTTTAATGATCAGCATGATGTCTCAACCCCCGGAAATGAATAAACAACAATACTGTTTGCAAAAATGTAATTGACAGTAGGGACAGGAGTGTCATTGTAGTATGATTCAGGATTCCTGTCTAATAACCTGTACTTATCATCCCGTCGTCTCTGTATAATTTTCCATGCATTTTTTGGCCTAATGGTTTAGCCAACTCCTGATGAATTTTGGACAACAACCTATTACATGATCCTTTAAGTTTCATTTTACAGCTCCACATCATCTGCATTTATCATCCAGATTGTTCTCATTGAGCATGTATTTCTGATAGCGATAGCAATCTTGGATAGCGATCATGATACCTCTCGTTTTTTCCATGCTCAGTTTCAAAGCAAAATGTTTGCAATGAAGGAGGTCTACTTTCTCTTCCCAATTTGCTATCTCTGTTTCAACAGAAGTATTGCTGTTAACGAGTACGGAATCATGAATTGCAAGTTTCAATCAAATCAGACAAGTTCCATACGAAGGATTTTCTCGGATTTATTACGGAAACATTAACTCAATTTTGAACGTGATCGAACACCTAGACTTTCTAGTCTTTACATCATCGTTGGCAGGATCATGCTTTTACTTGCAGTCTTAGGATGGTGCAATTGGTGCTTGCTCAACAATGTTTATAATTTTTAAATATTATTATTATTATTGCCAATATCAGATGGTGTGGCAAAGGTAGTAGCTATGAATTCAGAACTAGAATTCATCATACCGTTTTGCCAATCCTATCCTCAATTTACAAATACACACACTAGTACAGCCACCACAACAACACAGGTTATCACAAAAATTATGCACGCACGCATGCACAACGCACACACACATCTAAGTACACGAGTTTCACCTCACAAGGCTGAGTGTAACACGTTCCAGCCCTCAGACCAGAATTACATTTCTTGGCAGAGCCTTGAATCGAACCCGGGCCTCTGCGTTGACAGCCAAGAATGCTAGCCACTATACAACGAGGCGGAGCAAAGGTAAATGACACCTTATGAGTTCTAACGGGCTTGATTGGGACACTCATACGTCTGTAAGGATCTCGCATGTTACCGCGCTGAAGTGCTGGCAGTAGAGCGAAAACTGTAAGCACGTGCATTCAAAGGAAGTTCATATCCGAGGAGAGGAACTGGATGAATTTTGTGCAAATGTGTTCCTACCATAGACAGAAATGTACAGAAAAATGAAGAAGAGTTAAACGTGTTTAAATATTTCACCCCGTCACGCATCGGTATTATACAAATGACTTAATCTTATATCCTCGTTTGCATCTGGGGATGCCTTCTAATTGAATACCATTTTAAATGTCATTAGGTCCAGTTGTTTTGACGTAAGCCATAACAAACAGTTAGAAATCAAACTAAGGGTATACTATAGTAGTTGATTGCTATACACTTCGTCTGGGATAATAGGCAACACAGTCGGACTGCTACAGTGATAGGAGCCTTGAAAAGCATATCATGTACTTTCTAACCCCCTTATGTGTCGGTACTTTCACTACTAAAGTTGTATAGAAATTAGGACTACTCTACAGGTGAAATATGTACTGTAAATTGTCACTCAAAACCTTCAACTTTAGACTCTACGTCCCGCTACACACCGAAGGCTGTCAAGTGTCCGCTATATCAGGGGTTTCGACTGTGCGTGTGATATTCCAAAGCTCCTTTTACTCTAGGAACAACTCACTGAGCTGTTTGAATCTGTTGGACCTTGCACAATATAAATTATCATTTACTCCTAGTAATGACATACCTTTGTCTGGGCCCATTGTTTCCTATCTGCTTGGGCGCAGGCAGTTATTGATTCAGCTCCGTAATAGTCACATGATTAAAACCCAGCGTATCTCCACCAGATGAATAATTACTTCTCGTAAATATTAAAAACTATAGTTAAAATTGCATAGCAAAATATAAATATCCGTCGTTGGGGAAATCATTACAGACAGTCAACTGCAAAAACGAGCACACTACAAAAATAATGGCGCATTGCATTTCCAGATAATGAAACAAACTGCGATGTACATTTGGGAGGAAGTAATTATATCGCTCTAGCAGCACAATTTACAGCAATAGCCAATGGAAAACTACACTGTTTATTATGTGCTGTTCACCAATGATCAATGTGTCAATTGTCCTGACCACACTGGGATGATTGATAGAGCCATACAGATGTAAAGAGCTTTTCATGTTATGTATTTAATTTCCTATCATAACGATGGCACAAAATTAATTATGAAGTCCACACTGTTCATTGTTGGTTTATTAGTGATATAATCCCGTGTGGGAAGTGTTGCTCGACACCTCTTTTGTTCATCACCCAACTTGCAGCGTGTGCCCTTCACTGATGGCATTATTGCATTTTCAGTAGTATTTAGGAGTCATAAAATATATTTGATGACGATTTGATGACATCACTAATAAAATCAAGTACCGGCAGCAGAGGACTTTCCTGAAGAAGTCAAGCTGAAAAGTGGTTGGACGGTGTAAGGGAGAGAGGCTGCCAGGGAAAAAAATCAACGATACTGGGCTGGAAAGAAGGGTTCAATGAATGTGTAAAAGTTGCTTGTCGAGGTCTCTAAAGGCCGTAAACGAAATGTAGGCTAATAATGACGATGATAAAAATAATAATAATAATAATACAGTAATAATAATAATAATAATAATAATAATAACCCTGTATGCGGCAGAGACTCTAACAATGAACAAGAAAGGTCTAATGGAAAAACTAGAGGCGAAAGAAAGGAAGATTTTGAGGAAAATCCTGGGTCCTATCAAAGAAAACAGCGAGTACAGAAGGCGTCACAACCATGAATTATACAAGCACGTGGAGAAGATCAGTGACACGATTCGAAAAAGAAGGATTGCCTTTTATAGCCACGTGACACGAATGAGCCCAGGCAGGATATCAAAACGGATATTGACGTACTTTCAGGATAAGAAAACCAAAGGGGCATGGTTCACGGAAGTTGAGAAAGATCTACGTGAAATGGAAATTTCCCCTGAAGATATCCAGGAGCGTGTTCCACTTCAGGAAAAACTACGTACGCACAAAGGTTTCCAGGAAAAGCCGAAGCTGAAGACAGGGAAGGTGTGGTCCCAAGAGAGAAAAGAACAACACCGGAGACGAATGCGGGAACACTGGGCGGTAGTTAAAGCTCGGAAGAAGAGACAGTTGAACTGACGTGGTCCCTAGTTGGCCGAATCGAAGAAAGAAGAAGAAGAATAATAACCCTGTCATCTGTCACCCTACTGGGTGACCTGTAGCTGAAATTTAATTGATATCGTCTTTCAATCACCAAGCGTGATACGAGAGATATTTTACGAGCTAACGTCGCAGCACCGTAGATTTCTGCCACCCTTCAAAATTCCAACTTCCTCGGTCGAGAATCAAACCCGTGGTTTTGAGATCATGAGGTGCATGATCTCCTATCGACCTACCAAAGAAGCTTTTTATTATTATTTATTTATTTATTTATTTATTTATGCATTTACATTGTTTAGACCCAAAGGATCACATTAAGCATATTATGTTCTGGTGCTGTTCTTCTTGTTCTTCCAGAACTCCTTCATCATCTCACTGTGTCGGACTCGACGTTCCTCCGTCCATCCTTTCCCTGGTCTCCTTGGTCGATCTTCATGTGTGACTTCCCAACTGTGGATCTTATGTCGGAATGTCATTCGATCGTCTATGTCTATTGGTATGAAGATGGCACTTTCGAGATCAATTCGTAAGTAAGTCAATATTCGCTTTGTTAGCCGGTCGTCATTCAGTCTCATAATGTGGCCGTAGAATCTCAGTCGTCGCTTGCGGAAATCTGACTCGATGTTAGAGTATCTCTCTGTGATTGTGTGATTGCAGACGATACCCATCATCTGTGAGTTTAGGGCCCAATATTTTACGGATGATTTTTCTCTCAGCCTTCTTGATGTTCTCAAGATCCCCTTTGTAGTTGAGGTTTAGTGTCTCGCTGGCGTAAAGTGTAAACGTTATTATTATTATTATTTTTAATATTATTGTGTTTTCAATACATAGAAGTTACCCTATTTTGCCTAGCATATTAGGGTCATAGTTGGGCGTTTACTGGAGCTGTACTACTTATATTAGATTATAATAACTTACGGAAGATCTGTTGGATGAATGAAAGAGAATGAGAATATCAACACAATCTCTACTTAGTACAAAACTAAGTCCCCGATTCTTGGACGTTACGGGTAATATCGAGAACCACTGGATGGATTTTGATGCGGTTTTCACCATTATGTAAAGGATATCTCAAGGAAGGTTTCTGTACGAAATAATTTACTTGTGATCAAAGAAGCTAAGCAGTAACTATTTCAGTGAAAAAGTCGAAAAATAACCTGGCGACCGTGCGTTTTGTAAGCTTATGCTGGGAAACCCGTTAAAATATCTACATATTATGAGTGTAAGAATTGTTCAGCATGAAAATATCTACAAAATCGTCCGCGACAGCATATCTCTATCTTCAATACATCACCCACAATAAGTGTTTTAACGTTTTCATTACTTCCAACAATCTCCATTCAATTAGTAGCTTCGAGACAGTTTACGAGATAGCTGGCTGGCAAGCGAGGCTATCACCCCAGACACTGTAGAGCGGGTGGGTGACACTGTATAGGGAGTTTTGAAGTCAACCCTAGTTATTTAACTATAGGATACCGAGGTTTAGTCAGTTCATTATTATACTGTAGTAACAGAGGTGGCATATATATTCTTCCTTCAAAAGCAGGCCATTCGAAAAGCAGGTGATGAACAAAAGCATGTATAGGCTAGTCCTTTAAAATAGTCATGTGAAATCTCTCAAAGCATGACTTGAATTTCCCAAGTCCAGATAAGAATTGAATAAGCACTAAGTTCGAAACAAATATTTCACTTTGAAGTCGATGCTGAATCTCAGGAATGGTTGTGCAGCACAACCTATAAATTCCAACTTTTATACTGCTGGGGATAGGTCCATTTTCAAGGTAAAGAACGAAAGTTGGGAACATTATTACATAGCTATAATAATAATAATAATAATAATAATAATAATAATATCATCGTATGGCCTCGGGTGCCGGGTGCAAGCTTTGTAATTAGACACCCAGAGGGTAGCTTGCATGTCGAATTTCGATGTTCCTTGAATCACTATGAAAGTCAAGGAGGTTAGATATCTAAGCTCCTTGAACACTATAGCGCTTTCTAGAAGAGAAATGAGGAACTTGATGATGGCGGAAACTCCTGAGATTAATTTTGCCATTATGAACACGGCCTACTGAATTCAAATGGGTTCTATGACATGTCAACATCGTATGACATGCGTGTCGTATTTTTTCCGCCTTTCAAAAATCACTTACCATGGCCAGGAGCGAACTTGCAATCTTGGGGTTGGTAGACCGACACGCTATCCACTCACCCACCGTGGAAAGCTATTACATAGCTAAATTGTGCCTATAATTATGGCAATTTTAGACTCGAAATTGCTCCTACGACTTTGTTACTACCTACTCTCTGATTTCGTAGGACTTAATAGCTGGAATATGGAGATATATAAGGGGTGTTCAAATGAAAAGGTACGAAACAATACTGTAGGTATAATTTATTCGTTATTCAAAAGTAATCACCACAGGTCTGTGCACAGGTGTCCCATTGCTTCACTAGCCGTGGTATTCCCTGTTCCCAGAAGTCTTGTGGTTGTGACAGCGGCCAATCCTGTATGGTGTCCTTTAGTACGTGGTCCGATTGGAAACGTCTTCCCTTGAGACGAACCATTAACAGTGACGTGTATTGTGTTACTCCACGTAGCCTACGCAAGTCCATCAAGAACAAACGGCCTGGACGGCTCACGAAGGGAGTCATTCTGCTCCATGATAATGCCCGCCCACACGTCTCTAACGTCACACAAGGTGTATTGGCCACGTTCAAGTGGGAACAACTTGAGCTTCCGCCCTACAACCCGGATTTGTCACCCTGCGACTTGCATCTGTTTGGCCCGTTAAAAGAAAACATCTCAAGGGAAGACGTTTCCAATCGGAAGACGAACTACAGGACACTGTACATGATTGGCTCCTGTCACAACTACAAGACTTCTGGGAACAGGGAATCCTGTGGCTAGTGAAGCAATGGGACACCTGTGCACAGACCTGTGGTGATTACTTTTGAATAACGAATAAATTGTACCCACAGTATCGTTTCGTGCCTTTCATTAGAACACCCCTTATGCATCAACTTTCTTCACCGTATTTTAAACTTGGTATCCTTGATGTTATTTATGTATTTGGGGAGCAGTTGATCAAAGTCTTATTTGTACTGCTAATAATTGAATCAATAGCGGTCATGTAATATTTCAGATGGCGGGCTTGTGTCAGCATACACATACAGTGGCTGCGTGATTTACCGCACGGCCGCATGGAGGCAGATAGTAGCAGCGGCAGGAACAATCATAAATATCTCTCCAGACTTACCTCCAACATAATACATACATCATACGTATTGTACTCCTAAATGCTGCACCGGTGGGCAACAAATTTATTGCTTGCCTTCTCACATCTTCCCTTCCTATAATTTTATTTTATGACATGAAACTTGCTAATAAATTTACCTTGCAAAGAAATGAAAATATTTGCCATACCCTAAAGAAATAGAATTAGAAGTAACTAGGGAAATGCGCGAATGTGACAAGAGTACAGGAGAATGTTCCAGAAATAAAATAAAATAAATAATTTCACCTTGAACCTTTGTTTCTACTTTAAATTTCTCTCTTATTTCCTTCATTGTTTGTCCAATGCATAGATTGATAAGTATGGGTGACAAGTTGCAGCCTTGCCTTGCACCTTTCTGAATACATGTTCCTATCATATGAGGCGTTCCTGACCAGAATGACGAACTCGACAGGTGAGGTTTCTTTTCTTATTTAAGTGTTTGTCTCGATGGGTAACAGTGACATTGTTGTAGATTGATATAGTTGAGTTCACCCTGATATATTATGAAATATGGACAGAGAAAGATCGGAGGTGTTTGGTTCAACCAATAGCTGCGGGGAACAAAAAGGCGAACTCGACAATGAAAATGCTATGATCCGGACAAGTTCAGTCTAAACGAAGATTTAAAGCATATATACGACGCTCCAATCTCTGTACCTCTGCCTAAGTTCAGCGACATTACAGATTTGCTACCTCACGTATCTATACCATGCAACCAATATTGTTACCAAATTCTCCAAGCTCAATCAAACTATTCAACCATCACAAATGACGTCGAATCAGATGAATGCGATATTTCTGTAAGTATGACAAATGAGTTCGTTTGTAAGGATCCCTTTGTAATGATAATAATAATAATAATAATAATAATAATAACAGTAAAGTCATTAATGTCACGTGATGATTGTAATGAAGGAATAAGGTGATATAAATTTGATTTCATGACCATCTATACTTTTGGATTAAATCAAATATCAGGAATAATATGTCGGGTACGCTCTTGGTAGAACATTGTAATTTCTCGAAACGAGAATTTGTTGAGTTCGCCCTTGACTGAAATAACTACCGTCTGGTTTCTGTATAGACTGTAGATCACCCTTCAACCCTGTACTTTATTGCAATCCTTTCCAACTTACTCCAATCAAAATAGTCAAGAACATTTTCTATGCATACAAATGCCATGAACGTTCTCTTATTTTTTCTTATTCTACTATCCTAGATCAACCTAACATTTAGTACAGCTTCACGTGTCGTACATTTCTCAGGAACCGAACAGGTCTCCACCCCGGTCGTACTTATATTTATAAAAATTGGAGGATGTGCAATTTAGTTCGTGTTCCTATTATCACCGTCAATTTTACACATTTCTACTTATATGTTGGTTGCCCCTTTGTGATAAATTTAGATAATAATAAAATCGTATGTCCTCGGTGCCGGGTGCAAGCTCTGTTATTTGTCGCCCAAAGGGCAGCTTGCATGTCGAATAAATTTACATAAAAGCCACACACACTAGGAAACGAAAGATTAGAACATTAGTTATTTTCATCAGATGACCCTTCGTATATGGTTGAGTAAGACATAGCCTATATTTGTGATTACTCCTAACTGAAGTGTAGGGGCAATCGTACTGTATTCCTACATAATAATGAAATAGTGTTTCATTTTATCCATGACTAGCTATACCCGTCATGCGTTGCAATGCCAATCAAAGACAGAAAGGAAGATAGTAATGTTGTTGGTTTTACGTCCCTTTTAATAACTGTGGCTTTTAGAGACGCCGGGGTGACGGAATTTTGACCCGAAGGGGATCTTTAACGTGCCATTAAATCTACAGACATGGCCCCCGCGCATTTGCGTACCCCCAAATGCCAATTGGCTGCCTTAGGATTCGATCCTGCAACCTGGGTTACAGGAGGCGAGAACGTTACCGTTGAGTCACGCAGCCAGCCCAAGATAGATAGAAATAAAGAATAAAAAGAAGTGTTTGAATTGTAATTTCGTTTACTGAAGTGCCTTTGGATAAACAATATTCTTTGTTTTTATGTCTGGTGCGTACATAAATGAATCCGAAGGCTTTCCGACGCCTGAGCATGCCGCATAGAGCTGACCATGTGGGCATTTGTTGAAACTACTCGTGCGCCTTCTAATGTAAAATGGATTTACTTATTCAGAACCAATGGTGGTAGTGTGCACAACAACACACCAAAGTTTCATTACAATTGGTGGAATTGTATGTGAACGCTTACGGGACTCTCCTGAAATGATTCGCGGGCAAACAGTCATTTGTTGAAACTACTCGTATGCTACCTACTATCAAATGTTTTTTTTTCTAATTCAGATACCTTTGCGGCAGTGTGCACAAATGTTTTTTAGCCTACTTTTCACATTTTGCAAAAATGAGGAAAAAGTAAACTTGAGATCGGACAAATGTGTGTGTCTGTCTGTCTGTCTGTCCTTCTGTTTGTCTGGCAGTGTGTGTGCCCCCCCCCCCCTTATCAACTCCTAAACGGCTGGAGAAATCGAAACAAAATTTGGTAGGAGTAAAGATCTGTACCTGAATATCTCACGGCCATATTTGAAAATGATGTCAGTGCTACCAACTGCTGAAAAATCGCAATTGAAATTTGAGCTTCATGTTGGATATCTTGGAATGTATGAATTGGAGCTATTTCAAAATTGGCACACGTATAGATAATAATATTGCAGTTTAATTTACAGAAGGCCATACATGGAAGTGTTGCCAAAATGATTATAAGCCTGCTGATAGGTCCAAATTTAAAATGCATATCACTTCTACACTATCAATTGGAATTCAAGCAAATTTCGTATGTGCTATGTGTACATACAAAAAACAGATATGACTGAGCGTATTCTTAAGAGCCTCCAGGCCTGCCAACTGTTAATAAATTCTCTCAATTTTTTAAAATCCAAATACCCATATAACAGAAAGTATGCAAGCTGACAGCTTTAAACTATGCACACGTATAGTACTTGACATTCTATATTAATTTGGAGTAACTTATATACGTCAGTGCTACCAACATGATTCTAAGCCTGCTGAGAGGTCCAACTTGAAATACATGTAACTTCTATATTATCATTTGGATATCAACCAAATTTCGTGTGTGCTATGTGTACCATAACAAATATTACTATGCGTATTCTTAAGAGTAACCAGGGCTGACAACTGTTAATAAACGCTGTCTCTATTTTTGTTACCCTAATATCAATATATCAGGAAGTATACAAGCCAATAGCTCGAAAATTGCACACGTATAGCACCTGGCATTCTAGATTAATTTGGAGTAACTAATATAGGCCTACACCAGTGCTGCCAACATGATTCTAAGCCTGCTGATAGGTCCAATTTTAAAATGCATGTAACTTATATACTAACAAATGGATTTCATTCAAAATTGACACACCCATGTATCATATTATTTCAGATTATTTCTGACCAATACATGTATGTCATTGTTGCCAACATGATTTTACGCAAGCTGTTAGATCCAATGTTTAGCTGCATGTAACGTCCTGCTATCCATTGGACTTCAACCTAATTTTGAAATCTGTACCTTAAGAGATGGAACTAAGAATATATTCAGTCACCAGGGCTGCCAACTGTAGTTCTCTATTAGGCTACATTCTGCCAGGTATATTTCGAACTAATTAGACATTTCGATATTACGAACTTAATTTCGTCATTATTCTAGCCTCTCAGCGTGGGAGGACTTGCATCTCACTGCTACCCTGTGTTGCGGGAGGAGATGAGCACAGAGCTTGCTTACAAGTGCACACCATCATATAAGACGTTATAACAGAGCCGAGAAGCATTGGATTTAAACAAAATTTTCACAGTTTGTTAATGACAAATGTAGTGAAGGAAAACACAAGTTACTGAAACTATACTATCAAATTTTAAAGACCATGCTTACCTTAGAAAATCTCGTAATACTGTCAAATCTATCAAGGAAGATGACAGAATTAAATATGAGAGTGGCTGGTAAACGGCTTTTTGAGAAATAGGACCTCAGTGTGGGTTTTTGAACAATGCCCATCAGCATATATAGTGCAAAAACTACGTATATTTCTTCGACGGTAACTGGAACCCATTCATTTACCCTTGACATGTGCCATCATGTGCTGCTTAGCATAGATATTTGTCTGTTTCACTATCATACTCACGAATTCACAAGTAAAAATAACTGAAATATTGCCACAGGATCTAAACAATTCCTCGTAGCTTCTAGCGGCCCATAATTTCCAGTAAACACTTCCCTTTGGCCGATATAATTCCCCATGTCATCCCAGACAAACTCCTGACCGGCAACATTTTACCCGTGTCTTGCGATGTATTTACGTAACCACATTCACTCCCGCTGTCACTACTTTCATTTTCAGACTCTATATTTGAATCATCATTCAGAGAAACCAATATTTCCGACCCATCATTCACTAAAACTTCACTAATATCGGAATCCGCTATCGGAAGCACTCGTTTAGCCGCCATTATTTGTTTACAAACACACAACAAAAATCTAGCTCTTTGCAATCGGATTTATCTAATGTGATCGATTCAAAATCGATATATTTTTACTCCAGACGAGAGATCATAGCTTCCTTTATCGATATAACAAAGCAAAATTGTAATAGTTACGAAACTAGGCACGAGATGGAAGCACAAAGCAAGCACAGCAACGTGCGTGCAGGTAACGGCACTCCGCGACAGAGAGCGGCGAGTTCATGACGTGCAGTTCACGGCACTCCACGCTGAGTGGCTAGATAGATCCATATAGATTAATCATTGGCATGAATCTTAAATTTTAAGAAAATTAGGCTCTTTTGTTCGTCATGTAACTTCTTGTTTCTAATTCAGATACCTTTGAGCCAGTGTGCACCAACAACTCACCTAAATTTCATCGCAATCGGATGAATGGCTTATGAAAGTGGGAGTGAGCACAACAGCTCACCAACGTTTTATCACAATTGGCGGAATTGTATATGAACGCTTACGGGACTCTCCTAAAACGATTCGCTGGCCAACAGTCATTTGTTGAAACTACTCGTATGCTACTTACTATCAAATGGTTTTTCTAATTCAGAAACCTTTGCGGCAGTGAGCACAACAACTCTTCTAAATTTCATCGCAATCGGACGAATGGCATATGAACGCATAGAGAACTTTGTTGAAACGATTCGCGCGCTGTCACCCAGTTGTTGAATCTACTCGTGCGCTACCAATTGTGAAATGGATTTACTAAGCCAGAAACTTTCCTTGGAGTGTACACAACAACTCACTCAAGCTGAGATAGATCCGGGCAAATGTCTGTATGTCAGTCTGTCTGTCCTTGTGTCTGTCCTCCTGTCTGTGTGCCCCCCCCCCCCTCTATCAACTCCTAAACAGCTGCAGTAATCGAACCAAATTGGGTATGAGTAAAGATCTATACCTGAATATCTCAAGGCCATATTAAAAAATGATGTCAGTGCTACCAACTGCTGAAAAATCGCATTTGAAATTTGAGCTCCGTGTTGGATATCTTAGAAGGTATGCATGGGAGCAATTACAAAATTGGCGTACATATAGATAGCAATATTTCAGTTTAATTTCCAGGAGACCATACATGACAGTGTTGCCAAAATTATTCTAAGCCTACTGATAGGTCCAATTTTTAAATGCATATAACATCTATACTAACAATTGGTTTTCAACCCAATTTCGTATGTACTATGTGTGCCATAACAGATATGACTCAACGTATTCCTAAGAGCCACCTGGGCTGCCAACTGTTAATAAATACTCTCTCTACTTTCTTTGTCCAAATACCAATATAGCCTATCAGCAAGTATGCAAGCCGACAGCTTTAAACTATGCACACGTATAGTACCTGACATTCTAGATTAATTTGGAGTGACTAATATACGTCAGTGCTACCAACATGATTCTAATCCTGCTGATAGGACGAATTTTTAAATACATGTAACTTCTATACTATCAATATATGATTTCAACCAAATTTTGTATGTGCTTTTATTTATTTAGCTTATGGCTAGAGATACAGCAGAATTTATACTCGTATATCCAAATTCTGAATAAAGATAATAGTCTCTGAAGTCACGAGAGCAAGGTCACTAGCACTGCCACTGTACTTTCTTTTGCTGAACTCGGTGATGATGTGCTGGATCGTCTGTTCTGTAGCACCAGTCACACTCAGGCGTTGAAATTCTGTTCCACTTGAAGTGGAAGGCTGCACAGTGCCCATGGTTGGTTCGTATTCTGTTCAATGTGGACCATAGCCTATGAGGGAGGTTGAAACCAGGTGGCGGCGTCTTCTTCACAGAGGCAATGTTGGACAACATTTGTTGTTGAGTCTCTTTTGCCACTCAACAAAAGTTTGGTAATTGCTGTTCCTCAAGTTCATGGCAACTCTTGGTGATGGTTTTCTGGAACGCAGGCAGCCACTAATTGCATCACTGATGCCATCATATATCGGCCGTCCTGGATTGTTCATTATTTTATTGAGTTCTCTTAGGAGAACATCCTTACGTCTGAGATCTGGAGGAGGAATATGACAGCACTGGTAGCCAATGTGTGGGAGTAGATTTGAGTGTGCCAGTGATGAGACGCATCGTGCTATTCAGTTAGGTATTTACAATATTTGTGTGAGCACTATTGAGCCAGACAGGAGCACAGTATTCGGCAGTCGAGTACACCGAACCTAGAGCTGAGCATCAAAGAATTGCAGCTGAGGATCCCCAAGTTCTTCCACATAGCTTATGAATTATGTTGTTGCGGGTTCCTATTTTTGCAGCAACACTTTGGATATGTTGTTTGTAAGTCTATGTGCGTCATAACAGATATGACTATGCGTATTCTTATGAGCAACCAGGGCTGCCAACTGTTAATAAATGCTGTCTCTATTTTTTTACCCTAATATCAATATATCAGAAGGTATGCAAGGCAACAGCTCTAAACTTTGCACACGTATAGTACCAGACATTCTAGATTAATTTGGAGTAACTAATATTCGTCAGTGTTGCCAACATGATTCTAAGTCTGCCGATAGGTCCAATTTTAAAATACTTCTATACTAACAAATGCATTTCATTGGCACAACAATAGATCATAATATTTCAGATTATTTCTGACCAACACATGCATGACATTGTTGCCAACATGATTTTATGCGCGCTAATGGATCCAATGTCTAACTGCATGTAACGTCCATGTTATCCATTGGACTTCAACCAAATTGTGTATACTGTACCTTAAGAGATGGAGCTAAGAATATATTCAGTCACCAGGGCTGGCAACTGTAGTGCTCTATTAGGCTACATTAAGCCAGGTATATTTCGAACTAATTAGAAATTTCGATATTACCAACTTAATTTCGTCATTATTATTGGTCTAGATAGGTCCGTAAAGATTAATCTTTGGCATGAATCTTAAATTTTAAGAAAATTTGGCTCTTTAGTTCGTCACGGAGCAAGCCTCCGTGGCTTAGGCAGCAGCACGCCGGCCTCTCACCGCTGGGTCCGTGATTCAAATCCCGGTCCCTCCATGCGAGATCTGTGCTGAACCAAACGGAGGCAGACAGGTTTTTCTCCGGGTAGTCCGGTTTTCCCTGTCAAAAATTTCATTCCAACAACACTCTCCACTATCATTTCATTTCATTTGTCATTCATTTAATCATTGCCCCAGAGGAGTGCGTCAGGCCTCGGCAGCCGGCTCAGTTCATATCCTCGCCGCTAGATGGGGGCTTCATTCAATCCATTCCTGACCCGGTCGGAGACTGGAAGCAGGCCGTGGATTTTCATTTTCAGTTCGTCACGGAACTTCTTCTTCATATCTATTCATGAATATGGCACCAGGCGTAGTTCTGTTCTACAGTCAAGTATGAATTTGTAAGTATTTTTTTCTTATTTATCAGGGGCGTAGATAGAAGGGGTGACCACGGGATTTACTATTGTTCAAGAACGCTAAAAAAACGTAGTGTCTGAACAACTCCTTGTCCTTTAAGACGTAGGATGCTCATTTGGATTAATCGGTAAAGAACTTGTCTCCTACGCCCAACGCTGTGTGAGTAAATCCCGGCACAGCAATCTAGCACTATGTACAGTCCATAATTACACCTCAATGATGATAATGAAGAATTTCAGCTATTCCGTCGTGTAGTGCACAGGTAGTGCAAATTACGGAGAGGTTACAGAATGAACATATCTAGTCCCTGCGAGACTTGAACCTGTGACCTCTGGGTTTATATGCAGGTTCTCTGACTACTGAGCTAAAAGTGTCACTTTAATTCTCACTTTGGCAATAATACATCAATGCTGAGAGCCTCCATTTGCATTATAGAGCTCGTGAAAATTCATTTCTTGGTATCAGTAGTTTTAGCTTTTTGGAGCTTTTCAATCGGTCAACACGATTATGCCCAATGAATGGGCGGGGAACAAAATTCAAATATATAAATACACTCCTGGTAAAATTACATGTATTAGTTAATGTTCACAATTAAGTGGGGCAATTTAGGATTACGTGGTTTGACCCTCAAGTGGACAACATCAGATCATGATTACTGTGTTCAATTTTTAAATTTTCAATGATGTAAATTCAGTATTGTAGTACAATGGCACAATTGTACATTGGTACATTGGAGGTTGATGGTTCAAGTATCACTGGGATCAGACATTTTAATTCTATAACTTTCAACTGCATGAACATTTACCGTCTCTACTTTGTTCACAAAGAACACCAGCAAAGGATTAGTGATTTTATAAAAGTATTATGCTTCGTTTTATTGATTTCCTTACACACTAAAGTTCTGAATACATTTCTTTTGTTGATAATGAATAGTAACATGGATCGTGCGTATCCTCATTCATTAAAACACGCTGCTCATAATTGACATTTAATACACTCGCGAGAATTGTAAGGATTGATTTAAACAATAATCACAAATATTATTCATAAAATTTTATCTATAAATGCAACTCGTACTTTTATCGTCCTCAAGATGTGATTTCACGCTTATCAATAATTTGAAATGTACTCGTTATATTAGCTGTGATGATTTTCAAGAAATTTGTATTCTATCATCAATTAAACGAAAGTTACATTTATCACTTACACCCGGTTCTGCTGCTGAGGACCTAGAGGTCCCTCGAGAATAGCAGTGAGAGTGATGGATCATGAGAAGTTGGACATAGTCAGGTCAATCTCTAACAGCACTTCCTTCTGTCTTATTACCGGCTAAGTGGGGGATTATAAATGAGATATACAAGTGACAGGATTGTGGCAAGATTCTCTCCTGTCTCTATGGTAAGCTGTTAGGTCTAATTTCTTGTAACTCTGACAATTAGCTCAATTTACTTGGTCCCTTGATTCCTCCCTCCTCCACTTTTCTCTCCCTCTCTCTATCTACAAGCTGCATACTTGGGAGAATTCTCATCTCTCACTTCTCAGGAGACATCTTACTATTGCGTTAATGGCGGACTATAAGTGATACTTAAACATGAATATGAGCCAATCAATACAATTAAAAACAAATATTCACTATTTTGTACATCTATTCAATTGTTCAATTGTTGTACATGTTTCGGCTTGACAATGAAGCCTCCTTCAGCTAAAAGTTCAATTAAGCATATTAATTAAGATACATTTTAGGGTACATTGCTTGAGTAAAATATTAAATCGATGTGGTGATTGGTATACCCAAATCGGAAAAACAAAACAGGGGTGTGCTTGGAGTAGAACTTGACTACAGCAAATGTTTTGAAAAAATTTCTTCAAGTACTGAATAAATGGGAAGAAATCTGGAGATGATGTAGTAATAGTTGTTTACTCCTCCACTGTCTGTAACCCAGCCAGCCATCCCAAATATGATCACGATTTATAACAAGAAGTTCTGTGACGAACTAAAGAGCCTACTTTTCTTAAAATTAAGATTCATGCCAATGATTAATCAACAGTATATGAACCTATCTAGAATAATGACGAAATTAAGTTGGTAATATCGAAATGTCTAATTAGTTCGAAATATACCTGGTATAATGTAGCCTAATAGAGCACTACAGTTGGCAGCCCTGGTGACTGAATATATTCTTAGTTCCTTCTCTTAAGGTACAGAATACAAAATTTGGTTGAAGTCCAATGGACGTTACATGCAGTTAGACATTACACATTGCACATACGATTTTTTTTTTTTGAAATCCAACTCATAGTATAGAAATTAGATGTATTTAAAAATTGTTTCTATCAGTAGGCTTACAATCATGTTGGTAGAACTGACGTATACTGTATAAGTTACTCCAAATTAATCTAAAATGTCAGGTACTATACGTGTAGGCCTACATAGTTTAAAGCTGTCAGCTTGCATACTTTCTGATATATTGGTATTTGGAAAAAAATAGAGAGAGAGCAATTATTAACAGTTGGCATCCCTGTTGGCTCTTAAGAATACGATCAGTCATATCCGTTTATGAACACACATTATATACAAAATGAGGTTGAAATCCAATTGATAGTGTAGAAGTTATATGCATTTAAACATTGGACCTATCGGAAGGCTTAAAGTTATTTTGGTAACACTGTTATGTATGACCTCCTGGAAATTAAACTGAAATAGTATTATATACACGTGTGCCAATTTTGGAATAGCTCCCATTCATACCTTCCAAGATATCCAACATGGAGCTGAAATTTCTAGTGCGTTTTTTCAGCAGTTGGTAGCTCTGATATAAATTTCAAATATGGTCTTGAGATATTCCGGTACACATCTTTACTCATACTAAATTTGGTTTCGATTGCTGCAGCCGTTTAGGAGTTGATAGAGGGACACACACACACACAGCTAGACAGACAGAAGGACAGACAGACAGACAGAAGGACAGACACACATTTTCCCGGATCGATCTCATAAGTCTACTTTTTCCTCATTTTTGCAAAATGTGAAAAGTAGGCTAAAAATGAAATTCCAGCTGACTCGGCTTTCTTTTGGCAACATGTACAGCATTGCCAAACCCATGCATTCGATAGTATGTGAAAGAGCGCCAATTTTCATTGAAATTGTGAATAATGTTCTACACACAAAAACAAAAAAAACTAACCTGGGCCTTATGCCCCAGACGCCCTTGTTTGTAGTGCAATCAATAATTTTCGTCCAGACAGTCATCTAACCAAGTATTTTTGTATCGGACATGTTGGCAACGGTGATAGGACGTGATATGACGTCAATGTGTCATGGCTGCCGTTGTTGAATGAGCAAGAAATAAAAACATTTATTTATGTAATAAAACAAATATTTCCGGGGCAGCAGTGACAATCCAATTTCTAATGACTCCCAGAAAGGTATGTGAATCCACGTCTCGCTCAATTTGCTTCTGGTATTTAGTAGCTGGCATAGGGATTTGACGTGAACAGACAGACGTGAACGCAAATTTATATCATACTAGACTAATATTGGACCTTACAGATTAATGGTAATGAGCCACCGAAAACTCAAATGCAGTCATAGATTGTACCACTGGTGACTGGCCACACTTTCTAAGGCAGTCAAAGGTACTGACACGATATAAACAGATCAAGTGTGGTGGTTCACTGATAGTGTTAAGTAATACATAGTGCTAGCGATTACGTTGATACCGCTACGCCAACACTACCTCTCCCTTTGAGAGCTAACATAACAGACCCATGTAATGCCCCTTGTCAGTATAGGTTATATAGCTTTGCATTACAAAAGCGTTTCAAGGGTTGCCTGACAGATACACATCAAGGAGAGAAACTGAGGAATGAAGACGGCTACAAAACAGCACCATAACGTGTAAGTAGTATACTTTTGTTTTTGTTTTTAGCGTATGACTTTTAGTGCCGGGAGTGTCCGAGGACAAGTTCGCCTCGCCAGGTTTGTAGCTGCTTCGAGACGGACACCCAATGGGTGAGCTACAAGTGCTGTTGGGGAGGAAAGTTTGAATGTAAGGACGAGGAGTTGGAAGGTAGCGGCTGTGGCCTATAGTTAGGGACCAACCCCGGCATTTGCCTGGAAGGAAGATGGGAAACCACAGAAGACCATCTTCAAGGTTGCCGGCGGGGGTATTCGAACCTCCTCGCCTCCCGGATGTGAGCGACTGCCAGCAGTCATGCCGTAACGACCACGGCTAACTCACCCGGTACTATTCAATTGAAAGAATGTTTCTAGTTGGCATGTGCATTACATGGCTGATATGGCATGCGTAGGTCATAGTAACTATCAGACGTTCTGCTGGGGAATATAGAGTAGTCTGATGTCTGCTCGTTTCAGTTTGCGACAGTCTTGTGGAACAGTATAATCTTCGGAGTCAAATACCATCAAACAAATTGTCTCACTGCACTTTGTCGCAATTTCATTGTTTTTATATTTTATTTTTATTTACTTTTCATACTCTCTGCATGTTCCACTACATAAATAGTACTACATGCACTTACAAAACATATTTACAAATGAACAAAATAAATTACATTTTAATAACTAAATTTCTAGATGACTGTTAATCTTAACAATATTAGTCTTCGTTTTTCCTAAGAGCTTGAAAATCCAGTGCATTAACAAATTTAAAAAAATCCTTTAAATACTTTTTAACAGCACGGATTTCTGCATTGGCAATTTATCGTCTCTAGTAACACTATTAATCAAGAATTGCCTAATATTTTTCACTTCACTGCACACGAAAATAAAATGATCCATAGTCTAAGGGCTGTTTTTACAGAAACACTCGGAATTACGTATAATTTTAAGTCTGTGTAAGTACGAAGGAATATTTCCATGTCCAGTCATTATTGTAGTCATATTTAGTGTTAAGGTGAATTTGGATTTTAATCTACCTGCAACTGTTGGAAAGAATTCTTTTGTAAGTGTGCCTTTTGATGTTTGTTCCCATTTTTGTTACCATTCATGAATTGATTCTTCTTTGAGATTTTTTTTTAAATGTTGAGATGGGTATTCTACCGAAACAAATTTTGCAGCCTCCTTTGCGACTTTATCAGCCAGTTCATTGCCTACAACACCTGTATGTGTCTTAACCCATTCAAATTTGATTGGTTATAAACAACACTGTTCTACCACTTCAGGCTAGGAACTTAATGTTGAAAACATGACTTGGGAATTAAGATTTTAGGATACCGGTAACAAAAAAGAAAAGAACCAGGTTCGTCACTGAATCTTACTACTATAGCTTTTCAAGTTCATTATTCCACTTTTGAATATTTTGTGCATTAACGAAACGCCTCTTACGAGTAGGCGGCATGGTGACACACAGTAAACTGACAAGTCATGGACACCAAGCGTTAGACCATATCCTTCGTCGTATGTAGTTCACTAAACCTATCACTACGAGCACGTTTGTTGACTCACACAAGGTCAAATCGAAATATCTACTTCCGTTTTGATTGACAAGTCATGCACACCAACAGTTAGACCTCATCCTCTGTGGTCTAAATCTATCACTACGAGCGCTAGTGTTGAACCGTACATGGTCAAATCAATATTGAAATACCTACTTCCGTTTTGAGAAATTCAAAAAACTGCTTCCCACAAATTAAAGATAAAGAATCAAAGAATGTATTAAAACAATCAGTCAAACTTCAATTTCAAAGTTTCTTCAAAATGTTATTTTGAAATACGATAGAGCTTTTAAAACACGGATTTTGCACTTTTCTGGGTCTTCTAGCTTTTTTACTATTGCCACAATTGACTAAATAGCTCAACTCAACGTTTTTACTAAACTGGATCCCTATAGTCTGAGTGTTCTTAGTGTCCTTTAAAAATTATTTCAACATAAATAAAATAAATTTGTGTTCGAAAAGACCAGTGGGATATAATATGAAAATAAGCTATTTAGTTCTTCACAGGTCTACTTGTTCAATATTCAGGGAACGCAAAGCATGAAAGGTCGTTAGTTTTCAATTACATGAAAGAATCAAATATTATTATTATTTTACTTTAAGTGAAGTTTAAAAAGTAATACCTTTGTGATAGTAATCAGTTTATTGAAACTCAGCATTTTTTCTAGTTTGATGCCGTGTATTGTGCAGGTTTTCATCCGGGCATGGACTCCAAAAGCCCCCTGATGAGCCTATCTTGGTGTTTCTAGGCCAAACTCCGCACAAGACACAGCATAAACCTAGAATTATTGCTGAGTTTCAATTCCTTGGCCGTCACAGTCAATGTAAAATTTAATTATCGC
Organism: Meconema thalassinum; assembly: GCA_946902985.2. NCBI lineage: Eukaryota > Metazoa > Arthropoda > Insecta > Orthoptera > Tettigoniidae > Meconema > Meconema thalassinum. The sequence goes on from OX336391.1 coordinate 264,335,197, forward strand.
TAGTGTTGGGGCACTTCCTTATTTAACTGATCCATCAATGTTCAATTATCGAGGTTAGAATAACAGGTCGTTTCAAATTTCCCTCGCAGATATCAGCAGGATGGCAGAAAAGAAGTCAAATTACTACTCCTATTGTATTTGTTCTGTCAACAATCCAATCACATCCTCTTGAGAAGCGTCTTTTATAAAGCTCATCAATGGTCTGACAAAGAACGAAAAGTAATGGCATGAGATAAGAGACACCCCAGAATAAAGAATTCTACCGAGCTTGAGTCCAGAAAAGAAAATAATGAACGGTTGGGATTATTCTCTCCTGAGGGGAGTTGGGTCTTCGTTACGCTGTCTGCATTTAAAATGAAGTAATTAAATGAAGTCTACTTCCAGTGCTGTGATTCTTCTCAAGAGCCTCAGGTTAAACCATCAGAAGTAATGAGAGGAAGGCTCCATTCATATTCTAACAAAACACGAAAATTCCCGCTTTGAATAAAATAATTACTCCATAACTTAGCTCCTTTTAGTATTAAAACTATTCCTTTTCTAATCCTTGCAGAAAATAACTTCCATATGGTCTTCCTAAAGAGGAACAGTTCTTTATTAACATAAATATGTTTTAGGGATAACATGAACAAAATCCGACACGAATATCCGGCGGTTACCATGGCAACAAGTGTTCGTCATCTAAGCCAGGCGTTCTCTTCCTGGTGCTCGTGAGCACCTCAGCGCTCTTGCCATACGAGCCAAAAAAAAGTGTTCGCAATCACTACTGCTCGAGTCTAAGCTGCGTGAACCTGAGAGGAATGTGCATCGCGGACTATGAGTAGTGGTGTTGACGAGTGATGAGGTTTCTCGGTCCGTGCATAGTACAGAACCAAATACATTGTTCGGTGACTCACTCACTCATTCATAACACCACAGTGGTTTGAGCAATGGCCGAATGTTAGCCGTATTGGAATAGAGAGGAATACCATATATCATGGTGGGCTGTTGACAGATCCTTCTCTTCACGCCCGACCCTTCCCTGCTCTTTCTCCTCACCCCGCAAGTTCATAGAGCTTGGACTCGAGCAGTAGTTTCCCTGAGATTCCTTCTTCAATTCAAATTTTGTTGTACGAGTCGGAATACTTGTAATAGTGTTTTCAGTACAAATCTTGACAGCCAGAAATGCTATCATTTTGTGTAATACTGTAGTATTTCTTAATCTACAGTAAAAATAATTGGACATCCTTGTTTTATGAGTAACACAAAAGATACTGATTCGACTTGACTGCCACACGTAAATGTATCTTATTTGTATGAATCATACAAGCAGTTGCAGCATGCCTGGTGAGTGGTGAAACCCTAGTTATTTCTGCACTTCAGAGGGAGAGAGAGTAGGAAAAGCAAAGAGAGAAACATGCTTGTTGCATTATTATTATTATTATTATTATTATTGTTATTATTATTATTATTATTAATATTATTTTATACTCGTATTATTGATTATTCACCTTTAGGAGAGCAATCGAACTTGAATTCACGATTTCATCTTCGGGTGTTTTCCCTATTTTCTTCCCAAAACCTCTTCTTCCTCTACCGTCCATTTTTTTTTCAGGTTGTCGTGATGTTCTTTGCTCAAACTTAATATTTGTGATTTTATTCCGGCACTTGGTGCAGTCCTCGAGATTTTCTATGTTGATCTGTTGTAGGTCCCTCTGGAGCTCTGTCAGTCATTCCGTGCCGCATTTACTCTTTGTTATGATGTGTAGTAGTTCTTTTGCCGTTCTGGAGATTTCCAACCTGTAAATGTGTGTGTAAAGCTTTGCTCAGCGTTTTCTGATTTCATCTGTTATCGTGTTGGTCTTTTGATCGAGTTCTTTCTAAGATCTCTTCAACCAAATACCGTTGCTTTGACTGAGAATTTGTTATTATTTATATTATTTATTATTATTAGTTATATTATTTATTATAATTATTATTTATAATATTATTAATTTTACATTTGAATTGAGCATCTATGGACTGCACATTAACAATCAATTTCATTTTTGCCTAGATTTTGTTTTTCCACTGGCCCTGACAACCTGGTAAAGGCGCTCTCCGTTACCTGGGCTTAGATTCCACTATAAAATTTTGATAGGTTTTAACAATTTGTAGAAATTCAAATATGTCGTGTATTTTCGTTTCTGGAATACCAATTTGCATCAGGTCTTTCTCACATTCTTGGAACCATCTCCATTTGGTTGCCATTGGTTTTGTGAAATTCCAGATTTTCTTAGTCAGTCAGTCAGTTAGTCTGAGCGACGACTCTATTATTATTATTATTATATTTGATTAACGGTGCTCGAGTTGGGGTTTGAAGCCATTTTTCAGTGTTGCCTAAGTAAACAAAAGTTTGGTGCTTTTCAGTCGGTCAACACGAATGTACCCAAAAAAGAGCTGGGCTATGCCCTAATCCTGAAATTTATTTATTAATCTCATGTAATTTATTTCAGGATTAGGGCATAACCCAGCTCTTTACGGGCACATTCGTGTTGACCGACTGAAAAGCACCAAACTTTTCGTAACTGGTAAGGTATGAAGATGGCGCTTAGAGTCTCAAAAAGGTTGAGATCCAACCCTATGCATTCTACTTCAGTAGAGACATCTACTGTACATGTTAAGAACATCTCATTTGCTATTATGGAAAGATAGTTCAGCTATTTGTCGCGTGATAGTACGGACCCGAACACTAAAAGTCCCTAAAGTTTCTAAAAGACTATGAAAATTTCGATGTTTCCTTTTAGCGCCTCCAAGTGCCACTTTAAATGAAGAAAATCAGTGTCACCAACATACATTTATTGTCATAAAAGTCCCTGAAGTAACTAACTTAAATTTCTTCAAACGTGCTATTTTAAGTGCGCGTGTTATCTAGGATTATATGGTTACCACGGCAACAAGGCTCTCAAAATGGGCCGTTACTGTGTATTACATCAACTATAGCCTTGTAATAATAATAATAATGATAATAATATATTCATTTGTATTAATTAAATGGTCCCCTGCTGATATGGAAGAGATAGGAAATTATGAACTTTGTTGACCGAACATAGAATATGCCACTTCAAATAAAAGCATAGATGTTCTAATTTTTGAGCGTCACATTGTTAAAAAAATACTCCGACAGACAATATAATAATAAGATATCCATAAATCAACGTTTCTCAGTGTAGCAGAGAAACTTAAAAGCTTTTGTGATTGCCGTTGTTGATTCATTTAGGGGCTTAGCGTCGTCACACTCATGCAGCCTCGTGTACTTAGGTGAGCGTGTGCGTGTGTCTGGAATTTGTCTGATATCCTGTGTAAGTGTGTGTGTTTTTTAATTGAGACTTGGGTTGGAAAGGAGACTGCCGTGGCCTTAAGTATGGAACCAGCCCTGAAACCTTTTCTATGATGGGTGAGTTGGGAATCGAACCCATCTCTACTTAGTTCTGCTCCATGAGGCGCATTAGACGAGAGCATTGAGGAACATGTAGCGAGCGACCTTCTGGTTGGTATCTCTTGGCATTCTGACGTAACCTGCTTGCAAAGAATAGCCTACCCCTTAGGAATTCAGCTATTACATCTCCCGTTCATCATTATTGCATGCGGGACACCGAAAAGTAGATTGTACGGGGCAAGTGAGTCCCCTGGTAGAGGATGTTTATTAATACTTAAACGTTCATGTTTCGATATTCAATGATAGCTTCATCAGCGTTTAACATTACTAAAATAAAATTAATAGCCTTCCAAATACTTAAATATTTTTTTTATAAAAAACTTTAGAAGATGTTGTTTCTAAACTGTATCATTGGAGTTGCGATGGATGGTGGTGAAATTGTACACACTGATATTTTGGTACTTAACAGTCAAAAACTAACATGTAACCACACATTATGGAAGGTAGTTATGTTAATACCTCTTTATCAATTAAATGTATTATGTAATAACCAGTACCAAAATCCTTCCCTATATTATTCTGCTAAGATCCCATTCCTGTTTTTTTTTTTACCGAAAATAAGGTCCCATTAACACCAACCTACACATATGGGGTACCTACAGGTTCAGCATAACCCATTGCGTAAGTGAAACGCACTCACTTACTCTTTAAATGCCTCACAATTAAATAAATACCTTAAAACATGTATGTTTACAATGAAATAATGAAAGAATGCAACACGGTAACCATGGTAACAGGATCTCACAGGTCCATCTATTTCTGTAAGACGCAATGCAATTCCAATTATTACATTACTGTGAAAGTTTCCAGATGGTTATAAGGTTATCACTGAACCAAATTAAGCTGTAAAATTCATCAATACATACATGCGCTTAAGGGGGTCAAGGGGCACTTAGAATTTGTTCACGCAATTTTCACGTGTGAGTGTGGTACGAAAGATCTTTTCCACCCGACTATAAAGAGTCTCCGAAAACCACATTTAAAGGCCCTTAAATTAACAGTGTCTGTGATATTCCCAGAAAACTAACTTCGCTCTGATATACCTATGAAGGAATAACAAACCCCTAACCACTGCACCAGTAGCGGAATTGATAAAGTCTGATCATTCATACCATGGATAAATCATTCATAGCATTCATGATTGAGATTTTGCAAAGTGTACTCTTTACAACTAGAATATTCGCGGGCGAAGCCGCGACGGGTAATGCTAGTAAGGAAATTAAAATTAAGGAAATTAAAATAATTAAAAGAGAAAGATAATTAGAAATAATTCACTCTAGATAATTATTTGGTCAAGTTATTAGTTATCTACTGCGTTGTTGACAAATACAAAAATTATATTCTGTGTGTTCTCTGGTGGTAATTGATGAGGTGTACGTTTGTAAAATTAGGCTATAAAGTAGCTGTTATTAAAATAAAAAGAACAGAAAAATTATTCATAAAAATCAATTTTAGCTAATAAAAACCTAAATCATAGATGTGTGGCCTAAATTCATTAAAATAGAAAATTATTGGTGTTAATAATAATTATCCCCAATGGAAACCTAAAAAATACTAGTGTAAGGGTATAGAAATACTACAACGGAGGCTAACAGCGTCTAAATATCCGGAGCGTAGTAATGTGCGACACATCCGACTTGCGATGAACAGAGTGTTGACCACCACAGAGCAATGTTCAAGCCCAAGCACTGAATAATGTGACGAATGGCCACTTAATGATCTCCAATAGGCAATAACAATAACCTGACGCTCACAATGATCGGCGCCGCTCACGCAATGGACGCTATCATACTTTAACACTCCATTGAGTATCTATAGAATATAATTTTGTCACTATTCCCTTGTGTGTTATTTACAATGCTTGGCGACCCATTATTCCAATTATATGTAAATAGTTACCCAATATGGACAAAACAGTCTATTTTAGAGCCGAACAGCGTTGTGCTCTCTTCTTCAGTTCCCTGCTGGCAGGTAGGCAGCGTGTGTATAGGAAGAGAGGTAAGATCAGCATTGCAGCCCGCTCTACGGATAGCCTGGCATCAACTCACTTCACTGTATAAGTGGGCCGGCCATTCCTGGCCGCTCCTATGCGTGTGAGAATTTTAAAGCGAGTATACATAGTATCACTTGATATCCCCTTGACAGTCTTCCAGAACACCCGGCCTTCTCTACTCTTGGTGAACGCACGCTACCATGTTATTTGCACGGCCGACACCGTAACAGCTGGACAGGGGATATTGCACACTTAGATTGTAACGGCCAAGAAGAAACGGCCTATCTGTACCTTGCGCTCGTGCCTGACGTCACACTTTGGTATGTCCTGAGCACGTACTTTGAAATCCTTTCCGATTTACACCCACTGACTTGATCATCTCGCCCACATCCTCCTCTTTCTTATTTTGATCAACTGTGATTGTACCCTGCTTAGCGGACGCATAGCGGACGCTCTACTGTCGGCGCGGCATAATAGAGACTGTTGCATTTGCTCAAATCATATTGCTGATATATTTTGTTAAACCAAAATAGAAATGAAAATTGAAGTGATAGTAGCCATTCTTCAGTGTCGCCTAGTTCTATTGAAGAAAGCGTTCCAGTCGGTCAACACAGATTGTGACCAATTACATTAGGCGGGAAAACAAGTATTTATATACCCTTACCTGAAAGAAATATAAGCCTCGTGGCTTAGGCGGCAGCACGCTGGCCTCTCACCGCTGGGTCTGTGGTTCAAATCCCGGTCACTCCATGTGAGATTTGTGCTGGATAAAGCTGAGGCATATAGGTTTTTCTCCGGGTACTCCGCTTTTTCCCCCCGTCACAATTTCATTCCAGCAACACTCTCCAATATCATTTAATTTAATCTGTCATTCATTTAATCATTGTCCCAGGGGAGTGCGACAGGTTTCAGCAGCCAGCACAGTTCATATCCTCGCTGCTAGATGGGGGCTACATTCATTCCATTCCCTGACTCGGTCGGTCGACTGAAATAGCCTAAATATTGCATGAGATATTAATCACAAAATAATACGCTGTATGTTCTCTTCTCCCATTTTTATTAAAAGCGTGTTATTTTGATATACTGTAAATATCTTATGTAATGTTTCTTTCAGGTCAGAGTACTTAAATACTTTTTCCCGCCAAATGTAATTAGGCAAAATTAGTGCTGACCAATTGAAAAGATTTCTTTAAATTTTAAAAATTAAAAGAAACACGGTTTTCTTTTTATTTTTTTAGGTGGGTGAGGGCTTTAAAAATATAAATACAAGCTTGATATTTCCTGGAGTTTATGGGCCCGTCCTCATTCTCTACGGCCCTTGCACTCACTATTGCATTTCAGTGCAGACTTAGGAATCAACCTGTATTCATGTTTCCGTCACTACCAGCAGAGGAACAGTTGATCTTGTGCCTGTCATGGCGTGGGCGTTCATTAATCCAATAATACTGGGTGAGGAGCACAAGCCATGAAATACACCTTGATGGACATTTTGTGCTGATGCTGCTGAAAAAAATACAACGTGAAGAGCTTAACGCATCATGGCTTAAAGAAGGATGAGTAATTAAGAACACCCATTTGGGCCTCACATGCTAATACAAATGCAGCGAAAACTGCACCCAGCTCAATGCAATGACACCCTCAGCATGTACTTGTCATGGGGTGCTAATTATTATGTCAACAACTACTTAACAGCCCTCGCGAGACTGAGTGCACCTCGTTCCATCTCACGTGCCAGTTTTCAAGTATGTTGTGGAGGGGAGTCCACTGTCCTTGGGTTAAATCTCAGACTCGTTCTAGAACAAAACTGTCGCTTTGAGCGACATTGGTCAAATGCGAAAGCTTTCATAGATAATCACCACTTCACTGAAAAAAGCAGCGCAGCAATGCGGTTCTCATCAGGAGGAGAAATATGTGGTGGAGCCATCACATTTCGTGGTCCGAGGGAAAGATGTAACAATTTTGTACGAAAGTCCTAGGTTCCATTCCCGGTTCTAACAAAATTTAATTGAGGTTTGAGAGTTAGGACGGAGTATAATCAACAGAGAGAAATAGACTAATCTGAGCTGAGATGGTGTCCCATTTCGATCATCCAAGAAGTGGTCGCTAGAAAATTGACCGAAACGAATCACGCCAGCAAAGTGATCACTCTAAAAGGCAAATCTGGTGGTTAATCCCAAAAGAACTTCTGGGCATTTAATGAATATCACTTGCTTTTGGGAGTGAGGACTATCTGGAATCAGCGTCATCAATTTTTCCGCCAGCATGGCAACTATGGCAACCTTGAAAATTTGTGGACGTGCCTCCGAAGGCATAGATTGATGGCAATGCAGCGTTAAGTATATCTACTCCTCATCATTCCCGTTTTTAATGGGGTCGGGGATAAGATGCAATGAAAATTTAAGTGGCTGGTGGATTTATGGCCGGATGCTCTTCCTTACGCCAACCTCATGAGAGAGTTAATTGTAGATGAAAATAAAGGAGAAACTGGGCAAGGGTGTGGAAGGAAGTGACCGTGGCCTATTAGAAGGCACCGTCCCAGCATTTGCCTTGAGTTGAAATGGGAAACCATGGAAAACCATTTCAAGGACGGTCAACGGTGGGCTCAAACCCACGTCTACCAAGTCTGCAGATAGCTTGGCCCCATGGCCTAGCGCTGCGGGTTAGTGAACATATCTACCGCTGTCGGTTCAAGTTAGCGTTTAGTGCGTTTGATCACTAAATATGGCTGCACAAACATGAATGGCATCGGAACATACTAATTATCTGTTAGGTTATTGTGTTTATCATTTCTAGTCGTATTTTAATTATTGTGAATGTGCTTTATAATTAAATTGCTAAGCATATAATAAATATGTAGATTAAGGCTTTCACGGCCCGGATTACTATTCAAATTATTCATGTTAATTGGGCTAATGCCGTGTGATAATAAAATCAAATACCACCAGACGTTTCGAAGGAACCTTGCCTCCTGGTTCAATGGAATTAAAACAATGTGGCCATAGTATGTATATCAATGAGGTTACAAAAAAAACTAGAGAAATTCCTCTGTTCGTTACCAGAGGGCAGCTGCCAGAAGGTACTGTATGGATCTTGGTAGAAGAACGCGCCATACAGAACTTTCTGGCAGCTGCTCTCTGGTGACGAACAGAGGAATTTCTCTAGTTATTTTTTTTTGTAATCTCATTGTACTTTTTTTGGCCACATTGTTTTAATTCCATTGAAAAAGGAGGCGTCGCCTCCGTAGCGTAGCGGTCAGCATGGTTAGCTGCCGCCCCGGAGGTCCTGGATTCGATTCCCGGCTCTGCCACGAAATTTGAAAAGTAGTGTGAGGACTGGAACGGGGTCTACTCAGCCTCGGGAGGCCAAAATGAGCAGAGGGGGTTCGATTCCCACCTCAGCCATCCTCGAAGTGGTTTTCCCTTGTTTCCCACTTCGTCTTCGGGCAAATGCCGGGATGGTTCCTACTGTAAGACCACGGCCGCCTCCTGCCCATTTCCTTGCCTAACCGTCCCACTCTTCCCATCCTTTCATCAGGCCCCCTGTTCGCTTTGCAGGTGAGGCCGCCTGGGCGTATTGCTGGTCACACACCCCAGTTGTAACCCTGACTCAGAGTCGCAAGCTCCAGGACACTGCCCTCAGTGGCGGTAGGGGTGGGATTCCTCGCTTAGTCGGTGGGAAAAGCCAACCCTGGAGGGTAAAACGACAACGAAAAAAAGCGAAGAAGGAGGCAACGTTACTTCGAAACGTCTGATTGTATTTAATTTAATTTTCACACGGCTTTAGCCCAAAAAAAACATGAATAGTTCACATAATAAATATTGAAATAGGAAAAATAATACTGTAAGTCAATAAATTGTAATTCTTGAGCAAAATAACCAGTGATGGACGAAACAAAGAGGATATAGACTCTAGAATTACAATTTATTGACTTATGATATTATTTTCCTATTTTATTAAACTTTGTCAATAAGGATTTGGGGCAGACATCATCTTTTTCATGACTTTTCATATAATAAATCATGCAACTTTTGCAATTGTTGAATAAAAAATTTGTTTGTTATTTGGCTTATTTGCAGGTGAGTTCCCAGATTCAACATCAAATCCATATCTTTCACCATCATCCAAGTAACGTGCATTGAACTGGTGAGCATGATTATTAAGTACACCTAGAGACTACGTAGCGGAAAGATTGTCCATCCATGTCATTCTATAAGTGCTGTATTGCACACAAGTCCATGGACTAACCCGGCCAGGTCACATTTTGCCGTTGCCAGTGCTTTTCGTTATCAATTACAGTACAGTACACCAGGTGGCTCATTTGTCCCGTGCAATCTAGTTTTAGGTGTCCCAAATGTACTGTACCCTTGTGAATAATTTCCATGGAAAACATGCTTCTGCCTCCAGCTAGCATCAGTCCTCAGGCGTGTACCGGACACCCGCTGAGCAGTTGCATATTTTTGATCTGAGACTAAGAGGTATCAACTCTACAATAATAAGACACAACTCTATTCTAACGACTTTAATTGAGCTTTAAATCATGGCTTTACACAGACAAAAACACAATCCCAACAATAATACACAAAACAATGCAAAACTTATTCCTTCAATCCACTATTATTCGCATTTTATCCTCAAAAATCCAAATGATTATTGAATTATTTACCATGAAATTCACTCTCAAGTGCGCTGATGTACTGGTAAAATACACACACAACTGTTCTTACAATCTTACGTCACTTATTGTGACCACTTTAATTTCACAATCTAGTTACTTATTATCAACACATTTTACTTTACACTATGCGTACAATTATGTTCTGTATTTCTCTTCCCACCAAAATGCTCTACCATGCACTAACCAATTTATGAATTGCACATCTGATTTACTTGCAACTCCACTGTTACTTGTAATTCTACCCTTTTTGTAGGTCCACTGTATGCCGTAATGAGTGTACTTTCATAATGATTCCGTTACCGCTGTGTCGGGTGGGATTTTATGCTACCCTTGCGTGGGCGAAGCGTGTGACATCTGGTATCCACCTTCGGAAATAGGTGACAATATCAGTATAAAAATGCAACTTTTAACATCCCAAGTTTGCCAAATATTAAGTTATCAGAATGATCCTTAATTATCAATGTGTCTCAAACCACACAAATTCATTATACAATACTACCATGATTCTTTTATAACAAACAGGGTTTCATAGTTTTTCCACTTTAAACATTATCCTCCAAGCCTGGGTTGGGAATGGTCTCTTCCCCTCCTCCGACCCTTCCAGAATACAATGGGCTCCGCGCCGGGCTGTAACAAGATGATCGTTACACCCCTCACGTCCCTTTCCTTTCCAAGCATTAGCCCGTGGCTTCAAATACAATAGTGCCGTCTCAGTGACCCGCACAACACATATGATCTAACTCAACTGAATGCAAGATGGAATATGGAATTGTTTAAGCATTTATTCCTATCATTAGGATATTAATAGCTGGCCTCAAAAGGTCCATTTACATTTATATGAAGGAAACAATATTCATCATACACATGTCGAATTGGAATAGCCGGCATCTTTTGTCAAAGAACACGGTCAGGGCAACTTCCTGCCGTCCAAATTCACTCCCAGGAGCTGAATTTATTCACACAATAGCTAGTTCTCGGTCGATATCAGGTGTCATGCTGAGGTGTCCATGTTATCCTCCCATACACCACTGGATTCGAACCCGGAACGTTTCATAGCAATACTCAGAGCAAGGGTCTCCTCACTAAATACGCTCGATTGCAATAATATCTCTCTGTATGCCCTTGGCTATACGAGATTTCACACGTCGATTAGACTACCTGGCTCCCATGACCATTGTGAGATGATCCCGTCCTTTAGTTAATAGGATAATCTCTACCAATTACTCTTATAAGCTTATTCATCAAGCTGATTCAATTCACTATTAAACACTTCCATTTCCTATCTCCTTGCATATTTCGTTCCATTACCATAATATACTCTGATATTAAATTCCTTTGCTTGGCCCATCACTTGTAATACTACTGCTTGGATACACAGTTATTCAAATTAGCATATATTTTGCTTGCAAACATTTTTCCCTACTCCGACACAACGTAATCGTATTTATATAATCAATAACCGAACATCCGTGTTCGTTACGTTAACTTTCTATTTAAATCAATTGTCATTTCTACGTTAGTGGTAACGATTTATCCACACAATGATGTACAAAGACATCTCAACTTGACTAAAATCAACACTACATTAATATCTGAAGGTTTTATCTCCCAAATTTGACTCTCATTGGAATATTCTACAATTTTTGAACTTACTCAACATACAGTGGACTACACACACACACACTACAAAATCATGGTTTTGGGTACTTACATTGGTTAATCCGGCGGCTCCGACCACACATTCTTTCCATTAATGCCTGCCATCATTTGCAATTTAGCAAGGCATTATTACACTTTCCACACACATTTTACATAATTTTTCCATTACAAAACACACTGCACTTTGCTTCTTCATGCCGAAGCTATCGCTTCCTTTTCCACAAAACACGTTATATTAATTATTACACTGGTAATTTACGCATTTTAAATAACGATCATTAAAATCGCACGATCACTATGTACATTTCTTACTGGTTGACCCTTTTTTTTTTTTTTTTTTTTTGCAGAATTTCAGAAATGCAGGCGTTGAAGATCTTTCCTCCGCAAATACCCCCGTATCTCGTTCGAAATTCTCGATACACTGCAACTGACGATTCCTAGCGGTCCCCAATGTCTATCAATTCCTATCCTTTGATAATTTCCCTATATAGCATAGATATGCTTCCATATCGTCCTGAACATTAATTGAAGCGGTATCCCTGCGAGATTGCATCACTCGTATAACAAAGTTTATACCTGCGCAGTTCGACATCCTATTATTATGTCTAACAATAGCTTATATATTGCGCTCGTCCATTGTACATTGTACTTGTACAATTACCACTTTCAATTGTCCTTCGACTGAACTTACAGTCTCCTTGAATGATCTGCTTATAAAAAAGCCTTGGACAGTTCCACGTACATTATTATGATACCGCATAATATCTCCTCGTCATGAGGTACGATTGACCTAATATGACATTGTCTTAACTTGTACACCACACTGTACATTTACTGCGTACTCAATATTAATCACTTATAATGCCGACTATAAAAGTATGGCACGACTGTCCTTACTAATTGTTCTCACTAGTGCGTTACACTGCATGGTTAACATGTTGATGCACTCAAAATGTTAAACTGCGCGCGCCCCTCTCTCTGCAATCGGGCGACGTGCGCTCTGCACTAGAATATGGTTCGACTGACCCCGACTGTCTGCTCCACTGACCTTATATCTGTTTGGAGCCGAAAAGTAGGTCTAAAATTCCCTTGGAGCTTCATCTCCTCTCTCCGTGCTTCTCTGGTCTTGAAATGGCATTTTCCTGGTCCATCTTGCCTTGCTAATTACATATCGGCCTGCGTGCACGAGGATCGATCGGTCAATTAATTAATATTAATTGCCTTTGCCAGCGTGTCCCCATGCCGCGTCAGTGGTTCTTCCCCCACGGCATGGTCATTGTATTGCGCTGGACTCAGTCCTCCAGTGTCCTTGCGCGTTACGTTAAATCTGCTTCGATTTCGATGTTTGACGTCTTGATAATTAGCCTCCTTGAAATTCATTCATATAGGTGCAATCCTCATGTCTCTGAATTACCCCAATCACGAGTAATCTTTAAATTATTCTGGCATATTCCCACCCCACTGGGCTTCCTATTATGTGTAGGGGATTCACTTGACCATATATTACTGTCCCCCCTTCTCTCAGACAGCGTAAATAGATCCCAGTGACTGGCAGGGCGCCACGAAACCACGCCTATATTCCAGCCTCATTTGCAACCTGTCAAGAGTTCCAACTTTCTGCGCTAAGTCCAGAATTGTATCCATCTTACAGCCCAATACTGCCGTATTCTGCTAATGTTTGCCACATTATGTTAACAAATAATGTCAGAATTTGTTTATATCACAACGGTGATTTACTGTCTCCTTTCTCTAGGGGTTTTTATGGCTTCAACTCCCTCAAAGACCTTGGGTTCGTTTCTTGCTGGCATCTCTAGTCTGTTCTCCTTTTCTCAGAGATCCAGGTTCGACACCAGTCAGCCTAATACCGTAGGGTTCAGTACTAATGATGAAAGGGAGGTCTAATCACTGAATTCCTAAGGGGTATCCTTTAATGCAAGCAGGATACGTCAGAATGCCAATAGAAAACAACCAGACGGCCGCTCGCTTCATGTTCCCCAACGATACCTGTCTAATGCACCCCATTGAGTTATTAAACCTCGAGCCTTGATAGCATTACGACCAACTTCTCCATAGATTAGTATGGTATCCATGTGCTCGCTGTTGCTGAATGCAACAGCCATTGTCAGTATGCTGCCAGAAACTGTTGTGTTGTTGTACCACATATGAGCCTATTACGCTCTCAAATTCGAGGTTTCATAACGCAATGGGGCGCAGTAGACGGGTAACGCTGAGGAACATGTAGCGAGTGGCCGTCCGGTTGTTATCCCTTCGTATTCTCGTATACCAGCACGCAGTGTAACCCCTGTGGAAATCAGTTATTAGACATCCCATACAGCAGTAGTGTATGTGGGACACTAATAGGTAGATAGTACGTGAAAAATGAGCCACCCGGTATACAGATGCATGCTTTGATTCACTGTCCTTCTGGAGAACAAACCAACACGCTATAAGTCTCGTGCCAGATACGTTGTTGTTTTATTGTTATTACTATTTTTTTATAATCTCCATGTATTTTGGTCATTAGCCCTATACACTTGGGTGTGTGTTGAATCGGTCTGATAATCCTTTTAACATTGATGTGTTTTCGTGTTGAGGGTATATCTGGTAGTAGTTGTTGCTCATTTTAGGGGCTGAGACATCGTGGTCTTATACCCTTGTATGTGGGTGTATGTATGGAATTTGATTGATAGCCTGTGTTTTTGTGATGGCTATACTAATGTGTGTATTTACAATTTGGGGATAGAATTGGAAAGAAGGTGACCAAGGCCTTAAGTTAGGAACCATCCCAGCATTTGCCTGGAGTAAAAGTGCGGGACACCACAGATGGCTCAGGTTTGCCTCACGAGGCCACCCTCACACATGAATTAAAATTTATTGGCAGAGCCGGGAATCAAACCAGGATCTCCAGAGTGACAGCCAAGAATGCTAGCCGCTACACCAGGACAGGGGATACAGTTAGATGAGTTTCTATTTCACGGATTATGGCCACATGCCCTTCCTGCTGCGGTCGCAACAGAGGAGTTAAATCAAGATTAAATTAATGAAGATGGATGACACTGAGCAAGAGTTGGAAGAAAGCGAAAGCAGCTGTGGCCTGTTAGATGGTACCGTCCCGGTATTAATCTGAATGGGAAATCACGGAAAACTATATCAAGAAACGTTGATGGTGTAGTTCAAACGGGTGCGTAACCGAGTACAGAAATGGCAACACCCCATGGTCTTGCACTTAGCTCGCGAAAATGGTATAGACTCCGTCTTAAGGAAAGAATTCATGATGAGAATCAATAAATGTACAACAAAAATAATGGAATGCAGCCGAAATAATTCAGAAAAGCCTGTTGACGTCAAACTGGCAAGTGAAATGTTAAGTAAAGTAGCAGACTTCTGCATACTTCCAGACTCATAACCAGTGATGGACGAAACAAAGAGGATATAAAAAGGGAGGTTGGTTCAGGAAATTAAAGCATTTCTATAGAAAATAAATCTGTTGACATCGAATATAGATTTAGGTACAGTGAGTCTCTCTCACGACCCGGCCAGCCAGCGCACCAAGCTTATCTGCCTCCCGTTGACTGATCACTTCCTGTTACACAGCGCGCACTTCGCAGTTCTGGTCCATGCTTATAACGTGTATTTAGTGTTCATCTGTCACTCCAACTATTCTCGAGTTGTGAAGTGTTACTTTTGGGTATAATTCTCATAATGCCTCCACGTGTGCACACGGTAGAGGAAATGGTATTTATGTACGATAATTATGTGATAACAGAGTCTTGCAGGAAAGTCGTTAAACGTTTCATAACACATTTTCCAGGTGTGCGCCCTCCACATAGAGAGACCGTGCGGAAGCTCGTAAACAAATTGAGGGCAACTGGTTCTCTACTCGATAAGAAGCGAAGTGTTTAAAAACGCGTACTTAACGAGGAAAAAGTAAATGAAATCGCAAAACATATCCGGAGAGAAGTAGTCTCAATTACGGAAGACGAACTTATGCGTGTGAATCGGAGTTTCCTAAGACGATGCCAGAAATGTGTGGATGTAGGACGAGAGCATTTCCAACATCTCCTGTCATAAGGTACGACCTTAGTTTATTAATCTTAGTTTCTAAATTTTAATTGGTATCTCATGTCATGCACGGATAAAATGAGCCAAGTGATGTTCTGTTCTTATTGCTATGCTATGCCGAGCGGGAAGTGAAGAGTCAACGGGAGGCAGATAAGCTGGACGCGCCGGCCGGCCGAGTCGTGAGACTCACTGTATTAGAAAGTCATTTTTGGAAGTCATTGTCTAGAGCGTGACACTGTATGGTAGTGAAACGTGGACTATTGGTGAATTTGAAATGTGATGTAACACATGCATGATGAAGATCACTTAACAAGTGAAGAGGAATTAAGACAAATGGGAGAGGAGAGATGCTTCTGGTAGCTGCTAATGAAGAGAAGAGATAACTTGGTAGGACACATGCTAAGACACCCAGGAATAGCAAATTTAATTGTTGAAGGAAGGTTCGAGACCAAGAACTGTAGGGATAGACCAAGGTTAGAATATGTTACACGGATGTAAGGTGTGGTTGCTATGCAGAGATGAAACGATTAGCTCAGGACAGGGAGACATGGAGAGGTGCATCAAACCAGTCATAAGACTGAAGACTGAAAAACAACAACAGCTACCCCAGTTGGTCTACAGATCACTGATCTTATGTAAATTGGAATATGTGGAGCGAGATATCAAGTTGTTTGAGAAAATAATGGTCGATTAGGGAGATGTTGCCTTCTCATACACAATGCTATCATTCTGTGCAGATTGGAATGGCATTCATACTGAGGAGAAGGAGAATTAATTGCGCCACCGTCACAACACAATGCACTTGTGTCCAGTTAGAAAACAATCACATGCCTGAACACTTGTTTTGTAAACACAGTCCAAGCACGTGTGTCTCTTGCGTGCTTCATAGGCCTACATGGCTGGCTGTTCAAATGTTTAATTATTTCCAATTATAGAGAGTCGGCTCTTTATTATGATTTTATTTTTGAAAGGCGGCAAAAATACGACACGCATGTCATACGATTTTGGCATGTCAAAGAACCCATTTGAATTCAGTAGGCCGTGTTCATAATGGCAAAATTAATCTCGGGAGATTACGCCAACACAAAGTTCCTCATTTCTCTACTAGAAAGCGCTATAGTGTTCAAGGAGCTTAGATATCTAACCTCCTTGACTTTCATAGGGATTCAAGGAACAACGAAATTCGACATGCAAGCTACCCTCTGGGTGTCTAATTACAAAGCTTGCACCCGGCACCGAGGCCATACGATATTATTATTATTATGATTTTATAAAAGTTGGGAATATTTTTTTTTCTTTTTGCAATTATTTCATTCGGAGGACGTGGATATCGTGGTCATTTAACCCCGGGTAGTTGGGTGTGTGTGGATACATCAAAAGAGAAATTGTCGGATAACCGGTGATATTGTAGTGTCTAATGCAGTGTGGGGCATGGTAGCGCAGTGGTCAAGCTCTTCGCCTCTCACCAAGGTGGGCCGGGTTCGATTCCCGGTCAATGCATGTGAGATTTTCTATGTGAAATGCCATGTCCTTTGGTTCGGATTCCACGTACAAAGGAGGTTTCCCAGCTCATGATCGAGAAATTTACCGTCACGTTATTCTACAACCTTCCTTTTGAGCTTCCTTTAGTAGTGTGCTTTTGTAATTTAGGTGGAGGGTTGGGAAGGAAACGGTCATGGCTATAAGTAAGGAGACATCCCGGCCTTTGACTGGAGTAGATGCGATAAACTCACGGAAAACCACTTCCAGAACGGTTGAGGTGGGAATCGATTTAAATTCGCTGTATAGATAATATATTTATTGATTTATTGATGGTTTAATTTTAAGTCATTTAGATTTAAATGTGGCCTGTTTGCCATCTCTTGATGAACGCAGTACATTTGCATGTGTCTGTTGGCACAGGCTAGAGTAAAATGTGGCTTTTCACCGATGTCTCAGTCTCACTCATGGCTGTGATTATATGGAAGCTACTGAGGTATGGGTGGTGCTTAGTAATGACATTCAGGGCACAGTGCCTGTGGATGCTGTGAAAGGTTCTACTCATAGGGTTAGAAATGCTGTACTGACTCAGTGAGGAAAGCAATGCCAAACTAGCTCACACCTCTTCTTGCCTAGAACCCCTCAATATAGCGCTGCCTTGGGATTTTGTGGGTATGTACCCACATAACCGAACGGCGGTGCTTTTTGAGGATTCGACCAGCCTTCGGCTTGACTACCTAACAGACAGGCAGATTTAAATAAACAGCATTCCCCACAAACCCCTATGTCCAGTAACTACATAGCCTACTTGTTCATCTCACAACAGCGAGTGGATATTGAGGCATACAGGAAGTTTAGGACCAACTCTTGAATGAATTGCACCGTGTACAGAGTCATGTGATCTTATTAGGGAGAGAACAACTGTTGTAGGTTTAGCTAATCCCGAGCACGAGGCTCTTATTTTCTCGTCTTCAGATTTATTAAGCTTAACTTCCCTGCTGTTGTACCAAGTAATGAGTTTCTTGTTAGAATTAGCTAACTTTCACTGAGTTGAGGCTAAAACCACAGTTCCTGGGACAATTCATGTCATTTACTACGGAGCATGTACCCAGCTTGTTCTTGCAGGCACGTCTTGACGAGACCCAAGGGAGATATGTTTATTCTGTGATAGGAAGGTAAAACGTTCAGTAGCAGCTAGGAAAAACATATTGCAGGGTAGGGTAAATTACCCCTTTGATATAATTGCGTAGACATTAACCATTATGAAGATGGCATTAACTATTATCCGTGTTGACTGATAGTAATCTCAAATTATAACAAGAAGTTCCGTGACGAACTAAAGAGCCTACTTTTCTTAAAATTTAAGATTCATGCCAATGATTAATCGATATGGATCTATCTAGAATAATGACGAAATTAAGTTGGTAATATCGAAATTTCTAATTAGTTCGAAATACTGTATACCTGGCATAATGTAGCCTAATAAAGCACTACAGTTGGCAGCCCTGGTTACTGAATATATTCTTAGTTCCATCTCTTAAGGTACAGAATACAAAATTTGGTTGGAGTCCAATGAATAGCATGGAAGTTACATGCAGTTAAACATTGGATCTAACAGCGCGCGGGGAATCATGTTGGCAACAGTGTCATGCATGTATTGGTCAGAAATAATCTGAAATAATATGATCTATTGTTGTGCCAATTTTGAATGAAATCCATTAGTTAATATAGAAGTTGCATGCATTTTAAAATTGGACCTATCAGCAGGCTTAGAATCATGTTGGCAGCACTGACGTATATTAGTTACTCCAAAGTAATCTAGAATGCCAGGTACTATACGTGTGCAAAATTTAAAGCTATTGGCTTGCATTCTTTCTGATATATTGATAATAGGGTAACAAAAATAGAGACAGCATTTATTAACAGTTGGCAGCCCTGGTTGCTCTTAAGAATACGCATAGTCATAGCTGTTATGGTACACATAGCACATACGAAATTTGTTTGAAATCCAAATGATAGTATGGAAGTTACATGTATTTAAAGTTGGACCTCTCAGCAGGCTTAGAATCATGTTGGTAGCACTGACGTATATAATTTACTCCAAATTAATATAGAATGTCATGTACTATACGTGTGCATAATTTAAAGCTGTCGGCCTGCGTACTTTCTTATATATATTGGTATTTGGATAAAAGAAATTAAGAGCATTTTTAACAGTTGGCAGCACTGGTGGTTCATAAGAATACGTTCAGTCATATCTGGGTATATACACATACAACATACGAAATTTGGTTGAATTCCAATTGATAGTGTAGAAGTTATATTCATTTAAATATTGGACCTATCAGTAGGCTTATAATCATTTTGGCAACACTGCCATGTATGGCCTTCTGGAAATTAAACTGCAATATTATTATCTATATGTGTGCTGATTTTGAAATAGCTCCCATTCATACCTTCCAAGATATCCAACATGGAGCTCAAATTTTAATTGCGATTTTTCAGCAGTTGGTAGTACTGACATCATTTTCAAATATGGCCGTGAGCTATTCAGGTATAGATCTTTACTCCTACCAAATTTTATTTCGATTGCTCCAGCCGTTTAGGAGTTGATAGGGGGGGGGGGACACACACACACACACACACACACAGCCAGACAGACAGACAGACAGACAGAAGGACAGACAGACAGACAGAAGGACAGACAGACAGACAGTCACACATTTTCCCGGATCGATCTCATAAGACTACTTTTTCCTCATTTTTGCAAAATGTGAAAAGTAGGCTAAAAACCGCCTTGTCAAACAATAGAAAGTAGTTTTATAATTAAATCACACGTACATGTTTCGTTATAATGATAACTTCGTTAGCATAAAAAGTCTCAGATACTAAGTTAACAAAAAAACACGTAGTTCCGTGAAGAACTATACAGCCTATTTTCATATATCCTACGAATGTTACTTGCCTCTATCTACATACAAAAATTTCAATTTGAAGGTTGTGGTAGATTCGTAGATATTGCGAACCGACTTAATATTTCAGAGGGTCGTCATGTTCAATTTTGATTTATGTACTATTACATGAAGATTATTGTGTACGTGTGGTTTTCAAACTTCAATCGCATGATTAGAACACAAGAAGTAAAAACGAGATTTTAAAATTTCGCACAGCTGCCATCCTGTGGTTATGAAAACAATTATTGAAATAAATTAAATGCTTGTGGATTAACATTTGTATAAGCATTTAACGTGCAAAGTTTCACTGCACTCGGGTGGTTAAATAGCGAGAAACGTCTATTTAAATATTTATAATTCGCGTCGCCCCCATGTTGGATTTGTGATCATCACCAGGTTACTGAAAGTCCTATAGATGAACTTATGTTCATAAAACTTCAGTTCGATTGCTGTAAAAGATTCGTAGATATTGAGAACTGTCTAAATATTTCGGATGCTCGCCATTTTGGATTGATATATGTATAGGCCATAGAGTTATGTATCATTAAAGAAAAAATATTGCTTAGGTTAATTATTCAAACTTTCACTTCGCTCGCATGATTACGACACATGAAATAAAAACTTAATTGTAAAATTTCGCACAGCCGCCATCTTCAGGTTAAATAAACAATTGAACTAAATTAGACGCCAGTGCATTACAATATATATAATCAATTACTGTACCACATTTCACGGCACTCGGAGAGTTAAATCACGAGAAAAGTCTATTAAAATGTTTCAACTTCGCTTGGCCGCCATGTTCGTTTTGTACTTGACAGGTTTATGAAAATTACGTAGATTAACTTGTACCAGTGCCCTTTATCACCGTATAAAATTCCAGGGTGATACCTGTAAAAGTTTCGGAGATATAGAATGCCAGTGAAATATTTCGCACAGCCGTCATTTTGAGGTTATGTAAACAATTTGACTAATTCAGACGCCAGTGCATTCCAATGTGAATAAACCTTTGCTGTACCAAGTTGCATTACGTTTGGATGGTTAAATCGCGAGAAAAGTCTACTAAAAAGTCTCAAATTCGCTTGACCGCCATGTTGGTTTTGTAGTTACAAAGTTTTTGAAAGTCTCATAGATGAACTTATAGTAGTGTCCTTTATCACCCTACACAATTTCAGGGTGATATCGGTAATAGTTTCAGAGATACTGAATGCTGGTGAAATAATTTACACAGCCGCCATGTTGGATTGGTGAGAGACAATAAAATTTGAAGGGCACGGTCGGGGTCGGCCAGAATGGTGCTATGATCTTACCGAGTTCAGTATGCCTTCCTTCAGAAGGGAAGTAAACCGGCTGTCCCATGTCATAGATTTATGGCATGTATAAGATCCTTCCACAGACTAATCTTGTGTGAAGCTAAATGTCTAGTTTAGATTTCGTTGGAACGCTCTATCAAATTTCCAACGTTCACCACTAGGTATCATTGACATCTGGTAGCGAAAGTTGGAACTACTTGAAATTGAACTGAACTTCTAGCTCACCCTCTGGCGAGGCTAGAAAAGCATTTTTAGGATAGCTGAGGTAGTAATCGAACCCACCTTTCCTCAGTTCTGCCTTACGAATCAAAGTGAACCCTATTCCAGATCTCAGACCAGATTTAAATTCTTGTCAGATTGACGATCGAACCCAGTACATTCGAGGCTATAATACTTACCTTGAGACCACATAAGGTGGTTTGGTTTTATTAGAATCCAACTGTACCTGGTTACATTCCCGATGGAGAGCGGAGAATAGAGGCCGTGTGTCGATCAAACGTTAGCGTGTGCTGATGTGTGGAAACCGACAGAAAATAAATAACTCCACCCCACTGCTTCTCACCCCAATGCGAGCGCCTTGGGCAAAGAAATGAGATGTGGTAGAAGTGCACGAGGCGTATAGAGGTGAAATGGGCCGTGCCATGCTGCCTAACCCGCAGGTAACATGCTCAGCACATTCTGCACGAACTGCTTACAACACACCTCAGATGTTACAGCTGTGATTGGATAAGCTACATTAAACCTGAAATGTGCATCGAAGTTTGAAGTGCACTTACTGGGCATCATTCATCGAAATGGAGTGTGCTAAGGCAACTCACAGAGAAGGAAATAAAACAAAAACGTTAAGTTTACCACCATCGTCTTAAGGTTCACCGTAACAAACATTTTGAGAAATTTATATTATTTTACGGTGTGAAAATAA
Source organism: Meconema thalassinum (assembly GCA_946902985.2). Classification (NCBI taxonomy): domain Eukaryota; kingdom Metazoa; phylum Arthropoda; class Insecta; order Orthoptera; family Tettigoniidae; genus Meconema; species Meconema thalassinum. The sequence continues at coordinate 264,357,705 of OX336391.1, forward strand.
AAAAAACATTTACTGCTCCCTGGCGCACTCTTAGTTCAAAAAAGTACACTTATGAGATAAATCTGGGCAAATGTGTATATCTGTGTCCTTCTGTCTGTCTGTCTGTCTCTGTGTGAGCCCCCCCCCCCCAGATCAACTCCTAAGCGGTTGCCGGTGTGGAAACCAAATTTGGTATGAGTAAAGATGTATACAGGGACAACTCATGGTTAAATTTAAAAATGACGTCAGTGATACTAACTTCTGAAAACTCAAAATTGAAATTTAAGCTCTACGTTGGATATCACTGAAAGTATGTATGGGAAATTTCGAAATTTAGCACACATGTAGATAATGATATTCCAGATTAATTTCTGTAGCCCATACTTGACAGTGTTGTCAAAATGATTCTATGCGAGGTGATAGGTCAAATATTTATATGCATGTAACTTCCATACTATCAATTGATATTGTAAGTTTCAGTCGACCAACACAAAAGAAACTAATTACTAGACTATGTGAAAAAAATAGCATGAAATAATCTACATGTGATTAAGATAAATATATTGTTTAGGTCTTTTGAAGAAGGAGAAAACTAAGGGATGACATGTTTCGCTCGTCAAGCGAGCATCATCAGATCCAAATCAATAAGAAAAACAAGAAGTTCCGTGACGAACTTAAGAGCCTACTTTACTAAAAATTAAGATTCATGCAATGATTAATCTACAGTATATGGACCTATCTGGAATAATAACGAAATTAAGTTGGTAATATCGAAATGTCTAATTAGTTCGAAATATACCTGGTATAATGTAGCTTAATAGAGCACTACAGTTGGCAGCCCTGGTGACTGAATATATTCTTAGTTCCATCTCTTAAGGTACAGAATACAAAATTTGGTTGAAATCCAATGAACGTTACATGCAGTTAGACATTGGATCTATCAGTACGCGTAAAAACATGTTGGCAACAATGTCATGTGTGCTGGTCAGAAATAATCTGAAATATTATGATATCTTGTTGTGCCAATTTTGGATGAAATCCATTTGTTAGTATAGAAGTTACATGTATTTTAAAATTAGACCTATCAGCTGGCATAGACTCATGTTGGCAGCACTGACTTATATGAATTACTCCAAACTAATCTAGAATGGCAGGTGCTATACGTGTGCAAAGTATAGAGCTGTTAACTTGCATACTTTCTGATATATTGATATTAGTTTAAACAAATATAGACAGCATTTATTAACAGTTGGCAGTCCTGATTGCTCTCAAGAAGACTTATAGTCATATCTGTTATGTTACTCATAGCACATACGAAATTTGGTTGAAATCCAACTGATAGTATAGAAGTTACATGTATTTAAAAATTGGTCCTATCAGCAGAATTAGAATCAAGTTAATAGAACTGACGTATATACGTTACTCAAAATTAATCTAATATGTCAGGTACTATACGTGTGCATAGTTTAAAGCAGTTGGCTTGCACACATTCTGATATATTGGTATTTGGATTTAAAAATAGAGAGAGCAATTATTAACAGTTGGCAGCCCTGGTGGCTCTTAAGAATACGCTCAGTCATATCTGATTATGTACACATATAATGTCACAGTACAATCTCTATGACTTTTTGGGTATGATCATGGCTACTCTTTGCTGGTGAGTTATTGCAGACCTCAGCGTAAAGCTTAGAGATTCCTTGCAATGGTGAACCAGTCAAGGAGAAGAGGGCATGCTAAATTGAGTGAAAATGAAAATCCACAGCCTGCTTCCAGTCTCCGACCGGGTCAGGAATGGAATGAATGAAGCCCCGATCTAGCGGCGAGGATATGAACTGTGCCGGCTGCCGAGGCCTGACGCACTCCTCTGGGGAAATGATTAAATGAATGGCAGATGAAATGAAATGATAGTGGAGAGTGTTGCTGGAATGAAATTTTGACTGGGAAAACCGGAGTACCCGGAGAAAAACCTGTCTGCCTCCGTTTTGGCCAGCACAGATCTCACATGGAGTGACCGGGATTTGAACCACGGACCCAGCGGTGAGAGGCTGGCGTGCTGCCGCCTAAGCCACGGAGGCTTCTAAATTGAGTGACACATCTATATTTTATATTTCCATTTACGATGCTGTTTTGTTTTTTATATATCATTGATTTTTATTAGTTATCTATGACAATTCTTGTGAGGAGTCCATACTGGAAGATTTGATATTTGTTTTGTTTATCTATGGATATTATTGTGGTGCATGGTGAGAGGAAGTTAGTATCTGTTGAGATTTTAATGAATTTGGTGATATGCATGTGAAGTGAAGATATTTAATATTAATAGTAAAACTCCTTTATGGTATAATTACCACCCCACCCCCCGAACAAGAGAGTGTACGGTTACAATAACATACAAAATTTGGTTGAAATCCAATTGATAGTGTAGAAGTTATAAGCATTTAAACATTTGACCTATCAGAAGGCTTAAAATTACTTTGGCAACACTGTCATGTATGGGCTTCTGGAAATTAAACTGAAATTCTATTATCTACATGTGTGCCAATTTTGGAATAGCTCCCAAGCATACCTTCCATGATATCCAACATGGAGCTCAAATTTCTAGTGCGTTTATCCCGCAGTTGGTAGCACCGACATCATTTTCAAATATGGGCGTGAGATATTCCGATATACATCTTTACTCAAACTAAATTTGGTTTCGATTTCTGCAGCCGTTTAGGAGTTGATAGGGGGGGGGGACACACACACACACACACATACAGCCAGACAGACAGACAGAAGGACAGACAGACAGACAGACAGACACACACACATTTTCCCGGATCGATCTCATGAGTCTACTTTTCCTCATTTTTGCAAAATGTGAAAAGTAGGCTAATAACTCTACAAAACATTACCTAACCTATAGTGACACCCACAGCAAGCCTCAGCCCTCCAAAAACAATAAACAAAATAATCGTCAGATAACTTAGTAAAAGTGATAATTACTGACGGTAAATATTAAGGCATTATGTACCCGAAAAAAGAACTATTTTACTGCATTGTTGCAAATGTTAGAAATTACTATCCCATCAACAAAAACAGTCTCTCTACTGCAACAAATCTATGAAGGTGTAGCTACTATTGCTGTGATACTTTTAAGCAATCAGCCCAAAACTACAGTAGAATTGCTAACTAAAATTCTGAAATGACCTACCAGTACTCTGCTGTGATGATGATGATGATGATGATGATGATGATGATGATGATGATGATGATGATGATGATGATAAAAGCTACAACTACAACATACGAAATTAATGTTAATGTGTTGAAAGATCTGATGAGGAGACTTATCTGAAATCGTGGAATGTCTACATGTTGCTCAGACAACCACTTTTTAATGTAATAAACTACTACTATGTAATGAATTATCACTGTATTCAGATTCCTCAGATCTATTACTTACTAAGTTTTCTGACGTATTTTATTGATTTTGGAGGATAGAGACTGCTCGTGGGTTTCACTGTAGGTTTGGTAGTATTTTGTAGAGTCATTTGTCTAGTATATTTTGATCTTATGATGATCACTTGACGAGCAAAACATGTCATCCCTTAGTTTTCTCCTTCTTCAATAGTCAACAAAAATATTCACATTTATTTCAGATTATTAGCTTATTTTCGTTTATGAAAGAAATAGGCATATGAGATCACCGTTTGTCCGTGTGTGTGCGTATGTGTGTGTGTGTGTGTGTCCCTAATAAATTCTATACGGTTTGAGCGATTTCAATGAAACTCGGTAAGAACATGGTACTATTATGTCCGACTCCGACCGTGCCCTCCAAATTTTATTACGTCTCACCAATCCAACATGGTGGCTGTGCAAAATATTTCGCTGGCATTCTATATCTCCAAATCTATTACTGATATCACTATAAAGGAAATTACGGTAATAAAGGGTACTCTTGTAAGTTCATCCATGTAACATTCAAAACCCTGTAAGGTACAAAACGAACATGGCGGCCAAGCGAAGTTGAAACAATTAAATATACTTTTCTCACGATTTATCCACCGATCACCGTGAAACATGGCACAGCAAATGTTCATACACAATGTAATGCAATACTATCTACTTTCGTTGAATTGTTTACATAACCTCAAAATGGCGACTGTGCAAAATTTTAATATTACGTTTTTACTACTTGTGCTCCAATCATGTGATCGAAGTCAACGTTTGAAATATGAAACTACGTTATAATCGTCATCTAATAGTACATAACTCTATGGTATACATTTTTATATAAAAATCCAACATGGCGACCACCCGAAATATTTAGACGGTTCTCAATATCTACTAATCTATGACAGCAATCAAACTGAAATTTTGTATGTTGAAAAAGGCTATTAACATAAGTTCACCTATGGGACTTTCAATAACCTGGTGAGCACAAATTCAACATGGCGGCGACGCGAAATGCAAATATTTAAATGGACGTTTCTCGCGATTTAACCATCCGAGCGCAATAGAACTTAATACGGCTTATGCAATTTTAATCCACTGGCATCGAATTTATTTCAATTGTTTTCATAGCCTCAAGGTGGCGGCTGTGCAAAATTTTAAAATCTCGTTTTGCATGCCTCGTGTCCTAATCTAGCAATTGAAGTTTGAATAATAAACCTACGCATTAATCTTCATCTAATAGTACATAACTCTAAGGCCCACATTTATATAAAAGTCCATCATGGAGACCATCCAAAATATTTAGACGATTCTCAATATCAACGAATGTATTACAGCAATCAAACTGAAATTGTGTATGTTGATAGAGGTAATTAACATAAATGGGATATATGAAAATATGCTGTTTAGTTCTTCACGGAACTACTAGCTTTTTTCATATATTCTGGTAATTGGAATTATTTGTTGTAGACCGACTGAAAGTTACAATGTCAATCGTCAATTTAGCAACACACAAAAATGACTCCAAGGCTATTTTACCATACATTCAATTGGATTTCAACCAAATTCTGTATGTGCTTTGTACTACAACAGATATGAATATGCGTATTCATTAGAGTCATCGTGGCTACCAACTGTTAATAAACTCACCTTTTCTTGCCTCACGAGGATGCGTACAACCCGTTCGAGCTCTCGAACCAGAATTAAAATTTCTTGGCAGAGCCGGGAATGGAACCAAGTTTTCCGCGGTGAAAGCCAAGTTAATAATATATACGCCAATCAATATTTAATTTGAAATATATCTATTAGATATTACAGTACATGTTTAGGATTGACATTGAGGTATTTTTCTGCTCAATTAAGAAATAAAAATACTAATTACATAGTTAAGTCTAATGATGAATGTTTGTTATGAAAATTATGTGATAAATTATAATTCAATGAATAAAATAACATATTAAAATGGATACCCTTACAATGTAACAAGTATTTTGCAATAATCGCAAATGTATTTGCATTCTAATTATTCTCAAGTTATTTTTTTATTAGTGGTTGTATGAAATATTGTCCGTGCTTTTGGTGTATTTTCTAGGAACCGCTCACTTAAAACTATATACATGGAAAACGACTTGTCTGAGAGGAAGAAATTTTTATATGCTATAGGCACAAGTATTGGTACTGTAAAACTCACGTTTTGGATTTTTTTCAGCTACCCAATAAAACGTTCTTTTACTTTTTCTGAAGTAACGTTTTCTCAGCGCAGGATAAACGTACAGCAGGAAACTTGGTCTCATTTTGTGATTATCAGAATCTATAACCTCTGAAAACGTGCAGTGTGATACCTAACTTATGAAGAGTAATATTGATGGGAAGTATTGTGCGCGCTGGCTCGTGCGATTAAAATAAGGTGGGCTGGGGAATTCGGGTGCAGAATTGCCGAGTACACTCGTCCTGGGCAGTTATGTAATGGAATGCGAGTGACCTGGCTATGTCCGCATGCTATTCTCAGTCTTCCTGTATACTGCATGGTGGCCACATCACTTCCAGATACCACCGTCGTCTAAGGGTGAAATTGCCCTAGTTTTCAGTGCTTTTTTTTTCTTTCGAAGTGAGGAGTAAACAGTAGAAGAAAAGAGGTTTCCTGAGTACTGGAAATTGGCAGATTGTCTTGGATTATCATTGTCATCAGTGATGAAAGTAGGAGCTACGTCAAGGGAAAATGTTGTAAATACGTCATCCAGGTCAGGAAGAAAGCAGTGTGTGAGGCCGGTGCCAGGGCATCCGAAAATCCAACTCGATTTTGGGGGGGGGGGGGGGGGGGCAGAATGCGAAGAACGAAGGTTGAAAGTAAAACTAAAGCTGTGTTCGTTTGTTGTGAGCCGCGAATACTGCAACTGAACGCGGCAACCCGATTTCACCAGTCCACCCGCTTTTAATCATACGAGCCAGTGCGCACAAAACCTCCCATCAATATTACTCTTCATAAATTCGGCATCATACTGTACGTTTGCAGTGATTATACTCGTAGTTTCCGATAATCACGAATGGTAGATTCAATATGAGGTCAAGTTTCCTGCTGTACGTTTATCCTGGACTGAGAGAAGGTTACTTCAGAAGAAGTATAAGAACTTTTTATTGGGTAGCTGAAAAGAATAATTGAAAATAGCGTTTTAACTACCAATACTTGTGTCTATAACATATAACAAGTAGTTACGTGAAGAACATTACAGCCTATATTTTCATATATCCTACACATGTCAATTGCCTCTATCAACATACTACATTTCAGTTTGATTGTTGTGATAGATTCGTAGATATTGAGAACCGTCTAAATATTTCAGATGGTCGCCAGGTTGTTTTTTTTATTTATGTAATATTACATGTTGATTATTGTGTACGTGTGGTATTCAAACTTCAATCGCATGTTTAGGACACAAGAAGAAAAAACGAGATTTTAAAATTTCGCACCGCTGCCATCTTGTCGGTATGAAAACAAATGAAATAAATTAGAAGCCAGTGGATTTACATTTGTATAAGCATTTAAAGTGCAGAGTTTCACTGCACTCGGATGGTTTAAACGCGAGAAACGACCATTTAAATATTTATATTTCGCGTCGCCGCCACGTTGTATTTGTGCTCACCAGGTTACTGAAAGTCCTATAGGTGAACTTTTGTTCATAGCCTCTATGAACATTAAAAATTTCAGTTTGATTGCTGTTAAAGATTCGTAGATATTGAGAACTGTCAAAATATTTCAAATGCTCGCCGTTTTGAATTGTTATATGTATAGGCCATAGAATTATGTACCATTAAAGGAAAATTATTGCGTAGCTTCATTATTCAAACTTTCACTTCGATCGCATGATTACGACACAAGAAATAAAAACTTAATTTTAAAATTTCGCACAGCCGTCTTCTCGAAGTTATGTAAGCAATTGAACTAAATTAGATGCCAGTGCATTACAATATGTATAATCATTTACTGTACCACATTTCACTGCGCTCAGATGGTTAAATTACGAGAAAACCATGTTCGTTTTGTACTTTACAGGTGTTTGAAAGTTGTATCTTTTATCACCGCACAAAATTTCAGGGTGATATCGGTAATAGTTTCGTAGATACTGAATGCTGGTGAAATATTTCGCACAGCCGCCATGTTGGATTGGTGAGAAACAATAAATTTTGAGGGGCACGGTCGGGGTCGGCCAAGATGGTACTATGATCTTACCGAGTTTCATTGAAATCGCTCCAGCCGTTTAGAAGTTATTAGGGGACACACACACACACACACACCCGAATCACACACACACGCACACACAGAAAGACACACGGACAAAAGGTGATCTCATAAGCCTATTTTTTACATAAAATGAAAATAGGCTAAAATGTGATTATCCTCAAACAAGTAGTTTTCCATATAAACAATTTTGAGTGAGCTGTTCTTAGAAAAGACGCCAAACACACGCGCAATTTTTCATACAACCACTAATTTTAAAAAATATGTTAAACTTGAGAATAATTGGCTTATATAGTTTAATGCATATTTAAGCAAGGAAAATATTGGTATAACTCAATTTTCAATATGTCTGATGGTTTGTAATTAAGACCTAAACTCGGGTATCCATAATTTTTAAAATCCAATTGTAGTTACTCCAGTATTTAGCAGAATTATTTCGTGATGAAATAATTGATTTTGGTAGATAAGGTAAGATAACGGGATTATCAGTAAATGTACCTGATAGGAATAAATTGATTGGTTTTATTTGATTACCGAAAATAGTATTTACAGGAGTTAATTAGGATTGGAACCATAGAAGTCAGCTCTTCAGAGTTGACTGTTAGAATCTATGTAAAATGCCCCTAGGGCTGCCTTATTCTGAGTTGAACGGCTGAAGAGATCTTGGAACTGGACAACTGGAACTGTACCTTATAACAGAGATACGTGTATATAGAGATTACCCTTGAGTGAATCAAATCGAAGACGCTGGAGATGGTGGGTGGCGTAAACGACCTGGGATGGCCTAATTTTCGGTAAGTATCCTCTACAAACCTTAAAATAACCTAATATCGTATTCCAAGCTCCCTGGCGGCCTCGATCGATGCTGCACTCAATGTGTAGCCCTGGTGGCCAGGAACAGGGGTGTAACCATGGTGATGTCGTAATACATACACACTGTTGTTGTTTGAGTCTTCAGTCTTTTGACTGGTTTGATGCAGATCTCCATGCCTCCCTGTCCTGAGATAATCGTTTCATCTCTACATAGCTCCCACACCCTACATCCGAGGCAATCTGTTTAACATATTCTAACCTTGGTCTACCCCTACAGTTCTTGTCCTCGACCCTTCCTTCCATAACTAAGCTTGCTATTCCTGGGTGTCTTAGTATGTGTCCTACTAACCTATCTCTTCTCTTCATTGGAAGTCGCCAGAAACATCTCTCATCTCCCACTCGTCTTAATACCTCTTCGTTTGTAACCCTATCTACCCATCTGATCTTCATCATCCTCCTGTAACAACACATTTCAAATGCTTCCATTCTCCTCTTTTCTGCTGCACCAATAGTCCAAGTTCCACTTCCATAGAGCGCCACGCTCCAGACAAAGGCTTTCAAAAATGACTTCCTCATACCTAAATCTATATTCGATGTCAACAGATTCCTTTTTTGTAGAAATTATTTCCTTGCCTGAGCCAACCTACTTTTTATATCCTCTTCGCTTCGTCCATCACTGGTTATTCTGCTTCCTAAGTAACAGAAGTCTCCTACCTCCTTCAGCTTTTCACCTGCCAATTTGATCTCCATAGAGGTTTCTGATTTATTTCGGCTGCATTCCAGTATTTTTGTTTTACATTTATTCATTTTCATCATGAATTCTTTCCGTAAGACGGAGTCCATACCATTCAAAAATTCATTCAAATCCTCAGGCTTGTCGGCCAAGATGACGATGTCATCAGCAAATCTCAGAGTTGAAATTATTTCTCCTTGAATCTTCACTCCCACATTAAATTTTTCTCCAATTTCCTTCATTGCTTGTTCAATGTCAAGATTGAAAAGTATGGGTGATAAGTTGCAGCCTTGCCTTACACCTTTCTGAATACCAGCTTCTCTCTCATGTCCTTCAGCTCGAATGACTGCTGTCTGGTTTCTGTATAGAGTGTAGATCACCCTACTATCCCTGTACTTTATTCCAATAGATTTCAAAATGTCAAACAATTTTGTCCAATCAACGTTATCAAAAGCCTTTTCTAAGTCTACAAATGCCATGAACTATCGCTTTCAATACCTATCAATGGGCGGCTTCGGTGGCGTAGTTGGTAGCTTGCTGAGCTCCTATGCTCTCGGTCGCGGGTTCAAACCCGGCCAAAGTCGTTGGAATTTCTTAAGAGCGTTAAAATCCCATAGTTTGTCTTCCTTCGGTGGGAAAGTAAAGCCAGTAGACCCATGTCATAGATTTATGGCATGTAAAAGAACCTCACACTAACTAAAATTGTGTGAAGAAATATTTGTAGGTTAGGTTTGATTAATGCTCTGTTCCAACGTTCGTCACCAGGCACTGGTTGCGATGGCATCTACTAATAGCCAAGTTTACAGCTAGGTGTCGTGGATGTAGCATTTGGTAGTGAAAGTAGGAACTACTTGTAATTATCATCTGCAGTCCTTACTTGAATTAAAAATAGATAACACACACTAATACAGTCGTCACAATATTAACACCGGTTATCAGACAAATTCTACACACACCCAAAGTACACGGGGCTACATGACAGCGTTGTCGCAGCCCTTAAACTAAGTTACCAATCAACCAACTGCCTATCAATGTTCTGAGTTTGAGAAGTCCGCAGTTGACTGGGCTCATAATCCACGTGCCTCGCTGGCATCGGGAGAGCGTGGGTTCGAATCCCACCTCGACCGTCCTGAAAATGGTTTTCGTGGTTTCCCATTTTCACCACCAGGCAAATGGCGGGACGGTTCCTTTCCATTCCACGGCCGATTTCCTTCCAATATCCCTTCCCTGACCCGTCCTCGAAAGAAAAGTACATGGCCATTGGTAGCATTAATAAAATTATTATAATCCACGTAGAACGATTGCGGTTGATATTACATTCAAGTTGCCCTCTGGGCGTCAATTAACAAAGCTTGCACCCGGCATCCGAGGCATTACGATATTATTATTATGCCCTGGAGGTTTATTTGGCATGTCGAATTTTATCGCTCCTTGGAGCACTATGAAATTCAAGGAGGTTATATATCTAAGCTTACAGGACATAAACTACCTTTTACTACATGATAGTTCTTAATTACTCCCTTGTGAGTTGGTGTATACCAGGTGAATCAGCTGCGCCTAATAATATTGTTTTATGCAGCCCAACTTACGTTGTTATCAGGAAGGTCGATATTTCTCTGCTTCCATCCCGTATGGTACAGGGTGTGGCAGAAATAACTGCCGAATTTAAAACGTAAATAACACAGCAACGCGACATGATATTCACAAATTTATTGCGCAGTTTAAAAGAGCAATGTTTGCCATTTGCATCATATACACATACACACTAGGTTTTGAAAATAATGTCATCCAAATGTCGCCCGCCCCTTTCGATGCATTTCTGAAGCCTCTCCCTGAAATTCCGCATGGCTCTCCTAGTCATGTCTAGTGGTATTGCCTCGATTTCCTCACAGATAGCAACTTTCAGGTCGTGTAGTGTTCGCGGCTTACGTTGGAAGACGCGAGCCTTCAGGTATCCCCAGACAAAGAAATCGCAAGGGGGCGAGATCAGGGGAACGGGCTGGCCATGGAACGTGACCCCGTAAGGAGATTAAACTTTCTGGAAACATCTCTCTGAGGAGATTGCGTAAAGGCATGTCTCACTGCACGGATATTCTCTGGAGTTGTAACGCTACGAGACCTACCAGGCGGTTTCGTTTTAACACTTGGACCAGTTCCTCTCCAATTATTCACCCATACCAGAATGGTATTCCTGCTTGGACCTTTCGCATGTCTATGTAACCTAAAGTGTCTACGAAATAAACGCTGTGTTGTGGTAACAGAGTCAGCATTTTCTAAGTATACGTTTCAATCACGAAACCTCGATGCTTACCACTCCACGCCATGCTAGCGACTTGACAAGGCGATGCACGTGTTCTCCCAGGCCCACAATAACACCTGCTTAAAGCGCTGAGGCCAACGCAGGTGTTATATCTTCCGCTTCAATATATGTAACAAAAATGGTAAACACTGCTCTTTTAAACTGCGCAATTAATTTGTGAATATCGTGTTGCGTTGCTGTGTTATTTACGTTTGAAATTCGTCAGTAATTTCTGCCGCACCCTATACTAATGCACTGAAAGCATATCCTGCAAACGATACTGAACCCAAATAATTTTCTCTCGATGTAATTACTGACTAATACGAGGGAAAATTAATAGTGCTCAGTACCGTTCGCGGGATATGCTGGCAGTGCATTAGTACCATATGCATACGGGATGCAGCAGAGAAATGTCGACATTCCTCAGCAACGTTAGTTGGGTTGCATAAAATAATATTATTAGGGGCAGCTGATTCACCTGGTATTGGTTCAAAGGCGTTGTAGTTGTTTCATTTGAGGGGCTTGGATATGGAGGTCATTTAACCCCGTGTGTAGAATTATTGTGATGAATGTAGTAGTGAGTGTATTTGTAATTTAAGTGAGTATAGGGAAGGAGGTGGCCATGGCCTTCCATTCCGGCATTTGTCTGGACTAATTGTAGGGACCACGGAAAGCCACTTACAATTTGGCTGAGCTGGGAATCGAATCCATCTCTTTTCAGTTTTGCCTCACGAGGTTGAGTATACCCCGTTCCAGACCTCAGAGCAGACCAATATTTCTTGGCAGAACCGGGAATCGAATCTGAACTTCCGGGGCGACAACCGAGTATGCTAGCCACTAAACCAAGAGTTTGTTTTTTAGCGTATTGCTTTTAGTGCCGAGAGTGTCCGAGGACATGTTAGGCTCGCCAGAGTTTGTAGCTGCTTCTAAGCGGACACCCAATGAGTTACAAGTACCGTCACGTGTGGAGTGTTCTCTGGGGAGGAGATTGTGATTGTAAGGACGAGGAATTGGAAGGTAGCGGCTGTGGCCTATAATTATGGACCAACCCCGGCATTTGCCTGGAAGGAAGATGGGAAACCACAGAAGACCATCTTCAAGGTTGCCGGCGGGGGGATTCGAACCTCCTAGCCTCCCGGATGTGAGCGACTGCCTGCAGTCACGCCGTAAAGACCGCTAACTCACCCGGTAACCAAGAGGTAGTCAAGGACAAAGGCAACCTGCAGAAATGGGGCATGCTTCTCATGTTCCTTTCTGGCCACGGGCAAATTAATATTTTATACAGTGTAGACCTACTGTACGATAAAATCCCATGCATAAATTCACTCACTGAGCAACAAATTTACCAATTTAGCGATTTTGTTATTATAGGCTATATAGTGACTGCAAATATAATTTAAAAACAAAGTATTCTAGAAGATGGAATTCAGTGGACTTTTGACTCAACTGTAATAGGAAATATATTTTTCTCTCTATCGATTAGAAATATAACCACAGTTGCAGTGGACTTAGGGCCTTCTCGTAAATTTGTGTTGGCAACACTGTTTATCACGCTATTTCTTGCAACAGTCCACTAAATATTGATGGAAGAGGCATATCCTCCACTGCTAAAGTGCATTTAACCCAACATCATAATTATTTTCAAAACTACGAGTCTTTATCAGAAAGTAATACCGTTTTGTTACAGAGAGAATAGAGGACCCCTTGAAAAATGTAGAACATTTTTTCTAGAATAAACACTTATACCAATTTCTCGCTAAAAAAATTCTAGATATAAATTTCCTCTTTTATTTGGAACTTATTGACATACAAAAATTACATTTTTGGATGATTATCCTCCTTATATGTGTTTTATTTCAGCACGTCCGATTTTCAAAATACACTGAAACTTAAAAGATGGTATATTGGCTTTCACGGAGGGTGAATTAAAAGCTTAATTTTGCCAAATGGAAATGTTCATAAAAGTGCATTTAAAGTTATGTAATTAAACAAAATAATGAAAATTCAAATATACATTTATTTTCAAAAAGCTTGTACCAAAGTAATAATAATAATAATATTAATGATACTACTACTAATAATAATAATAAAACTAATAATAATATTTTGTCTTACGATCCTACTAACTACTGATACTTTCAGAGACGCCAGGGTGTGAAAGTTTACCCTGAAGGGGATCCTCAACGTGCCAGTTAATCTACTGACACGGCTCCCTCACATTTGCGCACCCCGAAATGCCAACTGAATGCGCCATTGATCCTACAACGTTGGGTGCAGCAGGCGAGAACGCTACCGCTGCACCACGCAGCCAGTCGTACCAATTTAAGGAGAGAATCTTGAAGATGATGATGGTGATGGTGATGGTGATAATTATTGTTTTAAGGGCCCCTTATGGTTTGGGTCATAGTGAAAGATGAGATGAGAATGCAATGAAAACTGAAACTAATACTAACTACAGTCTTACAAACTAGAAGTAGAAATGGTAAACAAATAAAGAATAAGGCAAATAATGGACAGAAGGAAAAGAAATGCCCTCAACCCTCGAAGAATGAGGATTGAGGGACTTGGAAGGAAGGAGAGCCATAAAAGGCAGATAGGAAAAGGGAAAGAGGAGAGGGCCCACCCCAGAGGCAATGGAAAAATGAAAAAAAAACGAACCCAGCTCAGGAATTCCTCAGGATCGCTAACTCCCAAACTCACCACCCGTGAGCCCTTGAGGGTGTAGCACTATCGAGGGTACACCAAATGTGGAGGGGCTACATACACCCTGCCTCCATAAGGGCCTTGAGCAGAAGGAGATATGAAGAGCACAGAAGAGGGGTGATCCTTCGAAGAATGAGGGATTAGGAAAGATGAGACAAGTGACAATTAAAGCGGAAAAGTAAAATACTCCCTACCCTCGGATATCCTGATACCGTTGGGGTCGGAAAAGAACAGGAGTTGACCAAGGGAGGTCAATAGGAAAGATGACAGTCAGGAGCCCGGCACAAGTAAGTGGATGCAATGCCGAACTCAGCTGGGGCCACGTGTTCGCCAACTCACGTACCACTAGTCGTTACCCTTGAAGAAAATACCTCCAAATTTCGGTTAGTTCCTACTAATAATTTCTGAGAGAAAGGTAAATAAACAGTTGAAAATTAGCGTGGACAATATAAGACATTCTGAAGTTAGTTCTGGTGTGGGAGGGAGAGGGTAAAATATGCTCTTCTATGATTTTGTTTGAAAAAGAATCAATTAATTATTCTGAAAAAAAAAAAGTGGTGTTTTGATCTATTGTAATTTTAAGACAATAAGTACTTCTTGGATTGCATAGCCCACTTGTTATTTGTCTTTATTATAAAAATAGATTGCACGCTTTTACTTCCGAAATCATACCTGTATTTCCAAATTATTAAGATCCACTACCTGGGTGGGGATAGAACCCACTCCCTCTCAGTTAGAAGCTCAGCGCCTCTACTGACTGCGCCACTCAGCCCCCCCTGTCCCTCTTTGACCTCTTCAGTAATACATGGACAATGTGGACAAAAAAAGGTCCAAAAGAAAGTCCCCAGTCACTCCACTAAACGTAACATCGAGCTATGCATCCGAAGATATACAATTGCAGACACAATACAGCAATATCATACACTTGATTTACTTTAGGATGCATCAACGGAGAATATCGAGTGAGTTTAAACGGGACACCATTGTAGGGGCCAACAAGTTCTGACATTCCGTCCTTGAGATTTCACCGGAAGTACATGTACCGAGATCTACTATTAGTGATGTTATTGTGAAATAGAAACGTCAAGGAAGCAGAAATTAACCGTTAGTGACCGCTGAACTCTAAAGCGTACCGTAAGAACCAATAGTGAGGCGTCTTTGCAGATGATCCCCGTTGCAGGTCAATGACAGAACGATCCATCGATAGGTGACAGGAATCGGTTTTCATGTTTGATCTGCTACCCATAAGCCATTGAGCACAAGAACGCTTAGAGTGGTGCAAACAACGCCGCCATTGGTCTTCTGAACGGTGGAAGAAGGTTTTATGGATGTGATGTGGTATATGATGTGGTACTCATATGGTTGCATGTGTGATCGGGTGGATGCCTGGTGAACGGTATTTATCTGAGTGTTTTGTGCCGACAGTGAAATTCAGTCAACGTGGTGTGTGAGAGTAGGGATAATTTTCCTCGTGAGTGCTTGGACCATTATTTTTGGTCGATAGCAACATGAACACAGGTGTTTATGAAAACATAAAGCAAGGACGTTTTCATCATGGCTCGGGAATATCAGGTGGATTTGATGGACTGCCGCACAAAAGCCCTAATCTGAACCTTATTGAATATGTTTGGGAGGAACTGGATCGTCGATAAATTCACCCAACAACCCAGCTATAACTATTTGGAGAATAGAAAATATTTCCACCTTCAGAAATTAGTGGAAAGCCTTTCTCTAAGATTCAACACTGTAAAAGTAGCAAAGGGAGGTCCTGCTCACTATTAGTTTATTTGCTGGCAAACAACAATGGGTTACAGGAGTCATTTTGGCCACATTTTCGTCCTCTTTTTCCCTTTGCTATCACCATCTCCTCCACAGAATCGACTACTAACCTACTAGATTTTCTTCCAGTTTCTTGTCTGAGGCATAATATTTTTCCACTTTTCCCAACCCTCTATTCCAAATCCTCATTATCCACACCAATCTTCAATCCGTTCGGCTTCGTGGCTAAATGGTTAGCACGCTAGTCTGTGGCCCGAAGTGCCCCGGGTTCGATATCCGGCTGAGCCACCAGGATTTTAATCACCTGGGGTTAATACCCGTGACCCGGGGACTGGGTGTATGTGCCGTCTTCATCATCACTTCCTCCTCCTTACGACGCGCAGGTCACCCACGGGCGTCACATAGAAGGACCTGCACTCGGCCTCTCTGAAGGCCACACGATCATATCTTCAATCCAGCTAGTCTTTCCTAAACACCTCTATGCCCACATCTGAAATGTAACTCTGGTCTGTTTGTATATCAAGTCCTCTCTTATCAGTCAAACTGCATTGTTTCCAACAGCGGAACGTATCAACGGGAGACTCTCTCTGCTCCAAGAGAAAGCAGTTATGGTATCCCACGTGTACAAACACGAGACGTATCCTGTGTACTGTATATTGCCACGGTGGGTGAGTGGTCAACGTGTCGGTCTACTAACCCCAAGCTTGCAGGTTCGCTCCTGGCCGTGGTAAGTGATTTTTGAAAGACGGCAAAAATTACGACACCATGTCATACGATGTTGGCATGTCAAAGAACCCATTTGAATTCAGTAGGTCGTGTTCATAATGGCAAAATTAATCTCGGGAGTTTCCGCCAGTACAATGTTCCTCATTTCTCTACTAGAAAGCGCTATAGCGTTCAAGGAGCTTAGATATCTAACCTCCTTGACTTTCATAGTGCTTCAAGGAACAACGAAATTTGATATGCAAGCTACCCTTTGGGTGTCAAATAACAAAGCATGCACCCGGCAACTGAGGCCATACGATATTATTATTCTTCTGTCTTCGTTTAGGCCAGCTATGGACCACGTCATTTCAACTGCTTACGTCTTTGGGCCTTGATCTTAGCCCAGTGTTCACGCATTCGCTGCCTGTGAGACTCCTTTCTTTCTTCAGACCACTTCTTGCCGGTTTTTAATTTCGCTTTTTCTTGGAATTGGTGGTGCGCTCCAAGCTTTTCCTTCAAAACCTCACGTTCCATAATGCCCGCGTGGGTGATCCCTACTTCGTGTAAATCCTTGTCTACCTCACATAACCAGGGGCCCTTGGTTTTTTTTGTTAAGAAAATAAGGTAAAATATCCGATTGGTGATTCTCTCGGGTTTCACACGGGTTAAGTGGCCATAGAAAAATATTCTTCTCTTCCGAATTACTTGAGATATCCTTTCTACATGATGGCACAGCTCATTGTTATGCCGTCTCCTGTATTCACCATCGTCTTTCAACGGCCCTAAGATCTTCCTGAGGATCTTCCTTTCCTTGGCTTCCAATATCTCAACCAGACCCTTCCTATTCATTGCCAGGCATTCTGCTGCGTACAGCGCCACAGGTCGGAGAACTGTACGATAGTGTCTTAGTTTGGCATTGCGGGACACTGTTCGCTTGTTGTACACTCCTTTCGTTAGCTGGTAGGCCATACGATATTATTATTATTATTGATAATTTCATGTGTTGTCACATCGTTGGGGAATAAAAATAGCTGCCATGACTTATGAATCGTCCTACATGTATTTTCTGAATCTCCCACGTAGTTCCCTCTTACAAGACCCTGAAGGACAGTGTCCCACTCTACGTCTTACCGCATCTCCACTTATGAGGAGGGATAACTCACTGATTTATCTTCGCGGATAAGGAAACGTGCCGTGCAATATCTCCGTGTTCCCCGCACTTACATCCTTACGTGCTCGGCTTCCGCTAGCCAGCCTGCCCATAAATTACAGTGCGCTGCCACGTAGATCATTAACTGCAAGTTCTCCGGTGAAGATTTATCAAAATGTGAACTGGTACCGACACCAGCTTTAAAACATATGTTGTTGATGGTTCTCAGTGGTGCTTTAAATTTGAGCTGACGATAAAACACTGACCAATCCTCTCATAAGTATGCAGAACATGTTTCAGCTCTACGATGCTGTCCCCTTCGGACACGGATTTCAGAGGAGTTACATGGTACAATTTTCCGTCTCACTGTTCGTAAAGTTTGTGATGACAGCGAGAAATCTTATCAGTGAAGAAAGTTTTATTTCAGTAAAGCTGTTCAATTCTGAGATTTGCTGATGACACTATGATCATAGCAATTAAACAGAGTATTTGAATGCCTTTTTTTAAATGGAATGGAACCCGTCCTGAGGAAAATATTCATGATGAATATCAATAAATGTAAAACAAAAAACCCATAATGACGTCAAATTGGTGGGTGTAAAGCTAAAGGAAATAGGAGACTTCTGCTACTTAGGAAGCAAAATAACCAGTGATGGACGAAGCAAATAGGGTATAAAAAGTGGGCTGGCCCAGGCAAGGAAAGCATTTCTGCAGGAAAGAAATGTTGACATCAAATCTAGATTTACGTATTAGGAAGTCATTTTTGAAAGCCTTTGTCTGGAGTATGGTGCTCTATGTAAGTGAAACTTGGACTGTTGACGCAGCAGAAAAGAGGAGAATAGAAACATTTGAAATGTGGTGTTACAGGAGAATGATGAAGATCAGATTGGTAGATGGAGTAACGTATGAAGAGGTATTAAGACGAGTGGAAGATGAGAGATGTTTCCGGCGACTGTTAATGAAGAGAAGAGACGCCAAAGAATAGCAAACTTATTTTGGAAGGAAGGGTCGAGGACAAGAACTGTAGGGGTAGACAGAGGTTAGAATATGTTAAACAGATTGCCTGGATGTAAGATGTGGTAGCTATGTAGAGATGGAACGATTAGTTCAGGACAGGGAGGCATGGAGAGCTGCATCAAATCAGTCAAAAACTGAAGAATCAAACAGTAACAACAAAGCTGTTCAATGTTTGTATATACTGTAAACTGTGTCAAAATGTCGACCCAGTGTATCACGATGCCATCCTTTTAACACCAGGCAACCATCTCTTGCAACCTATAATGGTCTGGTGTAGTGTCTAGTATTCTTGTTCTGTCACCCCTGGGGTCCGGTTTAAATTCCCGGCTATGGCAAGAAACTAAATTCTAGCCTGAGCGCTGTAACGGGGTACACTCAGCCTCGTGTGCAAAACTGAGAAGACGTGGGTTCGATTCCCACCTCAGCCATTTTTGAAGTGGTTTTCCACTCGTACTCAAGGTAAGTACAGTGGTTGTTTCCAACTTAAGGGCACGGACGCCTCCTTCCCAGTCCTCACTCTGATTACAAATACACACACTACTGTCGACCAAAGTATTATGTGCACTCGAGTTTGAAGGTTGTTTGTGAAGTAACCAATAGACCTATATAAAATCCAATAACATCATCATTTTCGTCGTTCTATTGCACGTTAACTCATGTAGGTTTGGAATTTTTAATTTATATTTTAATATTTTTTGTCGCAGTTGGAGCACAAAAAGTGCACGTTTTTAAGCGTGTTCCAACCATGCGTCACATTTAAGAATTATTATCTCAAAAACCCGTCATCAGATCGAATCCAATTTTTAACACAATATACATTGGAATGTTGTATAACTGGTTTATTAATTTCAAAATTTTGCGTGTCCAAGAAAAAAAGTTGTTATCATTTTTGTAAGGTAACTTTTTCTCGGCTCGGGGTGGTTGGAAAATGTAGTTCTTGGTTGCGATGTAATACTTAAACATCAAAACGTTATGCAGTATGACTGTAAAATACGTAAATTAACTCATTTATTTTATATTGGTTTGTATTTGTAGGCGGAAATAACGCATCGTTCACCAGCTATCCGCTTCCGGAAAAGCAATACAGCGTTGCCAAAATGGAGCCCATCACGCATCATGGCGTGCCTCGCTCGGAAGTGATGGGCTCCATCACAGCAACGCTGTACAGCTTTCACGGAGTGGGTAGCTGGTGAACGATGTGTTATTTCCGCCTAAAATTACAAATCGATATAAAATAAGTGAGTTAATTTACGTATTTCACAGTCATACAGCATAACTTTTTGATGTATAAGGATTACATCGCAACCAAGAACTACATTTTCCAACCACCCCGAGCCGAGAAAAAGTTACCTTACAAAAATGATAACAACTTTTTTTTTGGACACGCAAAATTTTGAAATTAATAAACCAGTTATACAACATTCCAATGTATATTGTGTTAAAATTTGGATTCGATCTGATGACGGGTTTTTGAGATAATAATTCTTAAATGTGACGCATGGTTGAAACACGCTTATAAACGTGCACTTTTTGTGTTCCAACTGCGACAAAAAATATTAAAATATAAATTAAAAATTCCAAACCTACATGAGCTAACGTAGAATAGAACGACGAAAATGATGATGTTATTGGATTTTATGTAGGTCTATTGGTTACTTCACAAACAACCTTCAAACTCGAGTACACATAATACTTTGGTCGACAGTAGTATAGAAACCACAATAGTAAAGGTTATTAGACAAATTCTACGCTCACCCAAGATTACGGGTATGTAACAACCATGATGTCCAAGCCCCTAAAATGAAATAACAACTTACGTAGGTTGGTTGGTTGGTTGGTTCCTCAGTTTAAGGGCTGCGGCAACGCGGTCATGTAGCCCCGTGTACTTTGGGTGTGTGTAGAATCTGTCTGATAACCGGTGTTAATTGTGATGATTGTATTAGTGTGTGTTATCTGATTTTTAATTCAAGTAAGGACTGCAGACTTTGAATTTTTCAAATAGTTCCTACTTTTGCCGCCAAACGCCACCGTCAACGACTACTAGTTCAGAACTTAGACGCCACCACAGTCGGCTCCTGGCACCAAACGTAGGAACCTAAGAGCGTAACAACTTAGGTAGGTTAAGAGTATTATTCAAACTCCTGACCCAAAGGTACGGGCATCGATTCCAAGGAATGTATTGCTCGTTTGAACGGTGTAGGCTACACACAATGAATGTTATTCGCACGCATAAGTGGCTTTTGATGCTTTTTTATGATCAGATAGATGCAGGTTGGTCATAGGTGTCTCTGTTCCAATCCAATCCCTAGGCAAAACACATACCCAATTCATGGGGATGATGACCATGATATATCATGCCCCTACATTGAACAACAAAAACAATATATATACGAAGGCTGTTTTTTAAATAAGGGCCGTTTTTTAAGTCCGTAGGTAGTGCGGACGCCGCAACAAGTGTGCGCGCTACCTCCCAGCATCATTTGCGAACAAGCAGTCGTCAGTTGCAGCTGTGTAGCTAAGCTGTACGCTGAACTGTGCATCTTTACAATGTTCAAGATTATTGATTCGCCCGCCGCGTGTGAGGTACGATCTGAGATACGTTTTTTTTTTAGTGCAAGAAACATGTCGGCTGCAGACATTCATCGTCAGCTTTGTGAGGTGTATGGTGATATTGCAATGACGGAAGGTAAAGTGCGAAAATGGGTACGCGAGTTCAAAAGTGGCCGTGAAAATGTTCATGACGATGAACACTCAGGTCGACCATCTGTGATCACATATGTCCACCTCTTCGCAGCTGAAACGTCATCTCGGTGGGAAGCGCTTCGCCGACGATGAAGAAGTGAAAACAGCCGTGAATTCTTGGTTGTCAGATCAGGCGGCAAACTTTCATGCACAGGGATTTCAGAACTTAGTTTTAAGGTATAACAAGTGCCTAAATAAGCAAGGCAACTTTGTAGAAAAGTAGAGGAAGGTATGTAAAATCTAAAAATAAATGTGGTTTCAAAATAAAATGTTCGGTTAATTAAAAAAACGGCCCTAACTTTAAAAACAGCCCTCTTTTATCATCTAATCAGCTTACGTGTTTGTTTTTCTCCTGACCCAACATTCATAAATTCACTCTATTTTGACGTTTTCATACTTTAGGTCATTAGTAGTCTATGTGATTTTATTTAATCTTTGCAAAAGATTAAAAATAAAAAGTAAGTCAGTACATAAGTTAATAACACAAATTATATCTTGTTATATAATTCCAAAAAATGTCTAATATCTAATAAAATGTTGAAATCTACGTACTTTATGTACCCTGTTGTTTTGTCAAATCTGCACATTAGTAAACATCAAGTGAAAATCACCATGCATTTAAGAAATTAATCATTTATTTTTACTTTGTATTACTTTAGCTCAACTTTGTCTGGTTTTTAGCCTATTTTGATTTATGAAAAAATAGACATGAGATCACCTTTTGTCCGTGTGTGTGTGTGTGTGTCAGTGTGTGTGTGTGTGTCCTAATGAAATCTGAACAGGTGGAGCGATTTCATCGAAACGTGGTAAGGTCATAGTACTATTCTGTCCGACCCCAACCTTGCCCTAATTTTATTACATTTCACCAATCCAACATGGCGGCTGTGCGAAATATTTCACCGGCATTATATATCTCCGAAACTATTACTGATATCACTCTGAAATGTTGTACGGTGATAAAGGGCAGTACTGAAAGTTTACTTGTGAAAATTTCAAAAATCCATTAAGTACAAAACGAAGTTGAAACAATGAAATAGACTTTTCTCGCTTTAACCACCCAAGCGCAGTGAAGCATGGTACAGCAAATGTATATACACATTGTAATGGACTGACATCTAATTTAGTTCAATTGTTTACATAACCTCAATATGGCAGCTGTGCGAAATTTTCAATTTATGCTTTTATTTTTTGTGTCCTAATAATGCGATGGAAGTCAACGTTTGAACAATGAACCTTCGCAATAATCGTCATCTAATGGTACATAACTCGATGACCTACATACATAAAAATCCAACATGGTGACCATTCGAAATATTTAGACGGTTCTCAATATCTTCGAATCTATTACAGCAATCGAACTGAAATTGTGTATGTTGATAGAGGCAATCAACATAAGTGGGATATATGAAAATAGGCTATTTAGTTCTTCACGGAACTACTCGTTAGTTTTCTTGATTAATCGCTAGATATTCGTGAATTTCATCTTATTTTAACTTAACTTAATTTTATCTAGATTTCAGTTTGAGTAGTCACCAAATATTTATGATTTCCTGTTCTTAAAGCTTAAGTTTAGTTCAGGACTTCCCTTCAATATTCGTGTTGGTTCCAGGTTCGATTTCTGATAGCGTCATGTTAGTTCAACTCCATAGCTAGGCATCTAAATGAAAGTCATATTGGCCATCAAGATCATTTTAGATGATTATTATTTATTTATTCATTCGCATTTGGACGAGTCAGGCATTCTAACTCGTTGCCTACTTTCGCCACTTATTGATTATACCTTATTGCTTGGTTATTTAATGTCTCGAAAGTGGGGATAAATCTCTTGATGTTTCCAAGTTTCCTATATTCTGAATAAACAAAGTTAATTAAACTTGAAATTAAGGAAAGAAAGATCATTAGGAAAATTCTTGGTCCTAAGTTCAAAGATGGAGATTACAAGTTCTGGAGTAATTCAGGAATATACTCCCACACTGAAAAGATCTCAAGTGTAATCCGGAAACGGAGAATAACATTCTATGCCCACCTCCTCAGAATTCCAGTCAGTAGATTCTCCAACCGTCTATTATCATATTTCCGAGTTTAAAGGTGATGCCTCTTTGGCTGGTGGAAGTGGGTAAGGACTTATTAAAGATTGCAATTTCTGAATCATATATCTTGCTCAGAACCCCATTGAAACAAAAACTTCGTCAGGTTCAACAAAAGAAAGAGAAACCCAGCTAGAGATATGTTCACTCGGATGTATGGAAGAAATCCCATTCCGAAAGAATGAAGGCGTGTGGGCTAACAAGAAGAAAAACTGTTGAGATCTCGCGGTTCCTAGTGGCCAATACGATAAAAGAAAAGTAAGTAAAGATAATTTAACGGGCTAGAATGTGAAAATGACCTCTGACATCCTTGGTTTTATTGAATTTGAATAATTAACAGATTTAAGGACAGGAAATATCCCTTAACAGTGTGAAGTTTTCAGTGAGAATGTGATAAAAGACGTATCATTGTGCAAAATATGTACACTCTCATTACAATAAAATTTTCCTTTTTTTCGCGTATGGCTTTTTATGCCGGGTGTGTCCAAGGACATGTTCGGCTCGCCAGTTTGTAGCTGCTTCTAGACGGACACCCAATGGGTGAGCTACAAATACCGTCACGTGTGGAGTGTTGTCTGGGGAGAAAAGTTTGAATGTAAGGACGAGGAGTTGGAAGGTAGCGGCTGTGGCCTATAGTTAAGGACCAACCCCGGCATTTGCCTGGAAGGAAGATGGGAAACCACAGAAGACCATCTTCAAGGTTGTCGGTGGGGGGATTCGAACCTCCTCGCCTCCCGGATGTGAGCGACTGTCAGCAGCCACGCCGTAACGACCACGGCTAACTCACCCGGTAATTTTCTACTAACGATTAGGCATTAATGGTAAGCTTTGCGCAGTTTATCTCAACGATTGCTACACTTTGAAAACCTATTCTAGCAATTAAAAACCTAAAAGCACTATTTTATTTTTTTGAAAACCAGAAATGACAATTTAAAAATCTAAAAACCGGGTTTCTAGTTAATAAACATCCTGTAATCCCCATGATTTAATGGGGTAAGACTAATACTCAGTACAGGCCTACTCTCATCGGAATATGAACCTCGGAATTTTATAACAATGGCTCTTTAATTGTGAGGGTATTGTTCTCATTGATCCACGTCAGTTGGTGTATAAACGGGAACTGATTGTAAGAACAGTGAGAGCATGT